>VIIQ02000059.1:0-543269 GCA_007449985.2 Desmodesmus armatus | reverse complement strand
GGGGGGGTACTTTTGGGGCCGACAGGGTGAGCAAAGCATGGGGGGCAGGGAAGGAAGGTAGGGAGATAGGAGGTCATACCAGACATCGACCTCAGCAACGTGTGAGGGGGGGGTCTACTCCCGTATGGGGGCGGTCTTACAGAGGGGGGGGGGGCGTGTGTGAGCAAGGGATGGCCGGACATTTCCGACACAGACTCCAGGAGCATGAGGGGGCGTTGTGGCTATAAGTTGCTGGTGGAGTGGATGCGTTGAGGAGTGGAGGCCCTTGTGTGGACAGTCCACCACACAGCATGCACCCTACCAGTGACTATAGCTTGTTTTGGAGAGATGCAGCTGATGGGCTATCAGGGTCTTGTCTTTGGGGGGGGGGGTGCTATTATGAGGGGGACTGCTGAGCAAGGAGAGGTGGGGGCAGGGATGGAGGCAGCAGGCAGGCAGGAAGGGAGGTGGGTGGCCGTACATCCACCTCAGCATAGTCAGGGGGTTCTTTTCTTGTCGACTGTCCAGGGGGGGGGGGGGGAAGAACAGGGGAAAGGGGGGACGGTGGGATCAACACAAGGGAGAGCAACCAAAGAGTAGTGTATGTGTGTGTGTGTGGGGGGGGGGGCGAGATGAGTAGGGGGGCTTGACAAGGATGGTAGGGGGGGCGGGGGCAGGGCGGCAAACAAGTGGGGGAGGGAGGGAGGCAAAGGAGAGGCATGGACAGGGACGGCTGTGCTCCAGGTTGTGTTGTGGATGCAGCGTACAGTGTGTTTTGAAGGGGCCTTGCATGCACAGCAGCCCTAGTTGTAGTGTTGGATCCATTGGGGCTTTGCCAATGGGATCAGCAACAATCGCAGGCAGCAGGCTATGTTGCACTGCAACAGCAGCACCAGGGGTCGCCGCACGATTCAGCTGTACCTTTTCCATGATGGCCCCCTCAACACAGGGGGGTGCTTCACAGAGAAGGTATGGTAGATCTGTACAGCACCCCTCAACGTCCCTCTGTGCCGATGCATTCATACGACAGCATAAAAAGGCCAGGGCAAGCTAGAGGGGTACACATCATTTGCCCATGGATCAGCAAAGGAACTCTGATCACAGGCGGCAGGCACTGTCACTGCAACAGCAGCACCAGGGGTCACTACACAATTCAGCTGTACCTGCTCTGTAGTGGGTATCCTTATCATGGGGTGCCTCACAGGCCAGGTATGGCAGATTTGTGCAGCGCCCCTCACTGCCCCTCTCTGGCTATGCATTCATACGACTGAATAACAAGGCGGTTTGCAGCTTGAGGGCCCCCCACCACCACCACCCACTCTCGCCCCGCCCCACCCGACCCCACCACCTGTGTCTGCATTCCGTGTGTGCCTGCCAGGTCTGGTGTGACTACATCTGAATTTTTGAGGTCGAGGTTGTTGACTGTGTGTCTGTTTATACCCCTTTCACCATCATCAAAACTGAAACAAACTCCCGTCCTGTGTCTTTGTGTGTGCAGGTCGGCGTTACAAAGTTTGAAGGCTTTGAGGTTGAGGTTGTTGACTGTGTGTCTGACTACCTGGCCACCCTGAAGGAGGTGTTTGACTTTGGCATGCTCAAGGCATTCATGACACGACCCGACTTCAGCATGGTCTTCGACGCCATGCACGCAGTCACAGGTGACAAGGGGGGGGGGGGGGGGAGTCCCCGGGAAGGGGGGGTATCAGGCTCGATGGGTGTGGTGAGAGGGAGACATGTTGGCTACTTTCCCACTGAAAAGAGGGGCGGCATTTGACCTGTTTACTCTCTCAGAAGGCCTGACTTCAGCATGGTCTTTGACGCCAGGCCGCAGTCACAGGTGACAAGGGGGGGGGGGGGGAGTCCCCGGGAAGGGGGGGTATCAGGCTCGATGGGTGTGGTGAGAGGGAGACATGTTGGCTACTTTCCCACTGAAAAGAGGGGCGGCATTTGACCTGTTTACTCTCTCAGAAGGCCTGACTTCAGCATGGTCTTTGACGCCAGGCCGCAGTCACAGGTGAGGGGGGGCAGCACCTTTTGGTGGTTTGGGGGGGGGGGTAAACGTGGGGGGGGGGGGGGTGAATGGGGGTGGGGGGGGTGAGGGGGGGGGGGGGTGAATGCCGAGGGGGTGGGGGGGTGGGGGGGGGGGGTGAATGGGGGTGGGGGGGTGAAGGGGGGGGGGGGGGGGGGGGGATGAATGCCGAGGGGGGGGGGTGGAACGCGGACACTGTAGCTCGGCTTTGATAAAACCCTTGAAAACACCCCTCCTGCGGTCGGAGAAATATGGGATATATATGTATCCGTACATGATGCACATGTACCGGTACATGTATATCCCCTATTTCTTCGGCCACAGGAGGGGTTCCAAGGGTTCCATCGACCAGTGACTGATTGTGGGCTTCAATTAGGTTGTAACCTTCAGGCCCACAGAGGCACCAGTAACCCGCACACTTGGGGACTGTGATGTCCATGTAGTCAATGCTGTGCTGACTATACTGCCAAGTGATTTTGATTCTGGGCAGTGTGCTGATCAGCAAGTACAAGAACGCTAGCAAGCTAGCCTTGTCCCCCTCCCACACAAAGAAGCCATCATCAACAAATGGCGCGCTCCCTCCACCGCTCTGCATCTCCCCTCACTTGCATTTTGGCCGTCTGCTGTCTCCCTCTGCGCTGTACCTCAGGCCCCTAGCCAAGGCCACCCTTGTGAATGAGCTGCATCATCCCCTACACAGCAGCACTCATGAATTATTTCATCACTTTCTTTCCCTCCCATCTCTTGTTTTGGCCACTAAGCATTCTTGCTCCTACTTTTTGCTGTCTGTCTCAGGCCCCTACGCCAAGGCCATTTGTGTAAATGAGCAGGGGGGGTTTTCCTCCATAGCACCTTGTGCTTACAGACTCAGCATGCCATCTTCATTTCTGTTTGCGCTGTACCTCAGGTCCCTACGCCAAAGCCATCTTTGTGAATGAGCTGGGGGCCAAGCCTGAGTCCATCCACAACGGCGTGCCCCTGCCAGACTTTGGCAAGGGGCACCCAGACCCCAACCTCACCTACGCACACGACTTGGTGAGCCCACGGGAAGGGGGGGGGGGCAGGAGGGGAAGTAGGGGAGAGGCGGAGGGATTGAGAAAGGGGAGAGGGAGGCGGAAGGTGGAGGGAGGATTCGAGAGAAATTGTGGCGGCGTGTAAGGAGGTGTGAGGGGGGCTATGTTGATGACATGGCAGTGCGTTCCGCCATCTGGTGGTGTGATTGTTGCGTGTCGGGGCCCGTGTGTCGCACTCACGTGCCCCCCCCCCCCCCGCTGCCCACGCTGTGATACTACACGTGGTTGTGCTGCAAACATACAACAGCTCTGCCTTACTCCTAAGCCCTGTATGTTGGCTAGCCCACAAAGCACACAGCCAGCAATAGAGGCATGGCATCAGCTCTGTTACTTCAAGTTACTTCATCTTGAGTGCATTGTGTGCCTTTGGCTTGGTCACACAAGCCAGGCTGGTAGCCACAGGATGGGGAAGTGTGGAGGCTGGACAGTAGGCAACAGCCGTCTCATAGCCGTCACTCTTGGTCATGCTTCCAAGGGAGATGCCTACGAGGCGGCCACTGCCTACTTCCCAGGTCGTGAACTCCTGTCTAGTGGGTCATATTGAGTGACATCGAACACCCATTCCCCCGTTCACCCCGCCCACTCAGTGCTGCAGAGGTACAACAGCCCTGCCAAACTTTAGACGTGCATGCATGTCAGCCCATGGAACGTACTGCTACTAGCCAGCAGCACACAATCGATTTCTCGAAAGAAGAAGAGAGCCACTACTATGCCAGGTTTAGGGGCGCAGCCATCCCTGTATCGCCACTAGCGCTAGTAGCGACAGAGGCAGGACTGCGCCCCTAAACCTGGCACGGCAGTAGCTCTGTTTTTTTTGTGTGAAAATGAAACGTACATTACTTGGCTTGACCATTGGGGCCCCACAAGCGAGGCCGCTATCCACATCTGCAAGGTTTGCAGTCTGGAAGTAGGCAGCAGCCGTCTCATATGCTTCTGTCTTCGTTTTAAGGGATGCCTATGAGGCGGCCACTGCCTACTTGCCAGGTCGTGACTTTCCCGTCATGCGGGTCGCAGGTGTGAGCAACAGTGAACACAGCGTACTCGTACCCCCCCCCCCCCACACACACACACCCCGGCATGTTTGTCCCACCCGTCCCCTTTTTGACCCTGTGTTTTTCGTTTGTTTTTTGATGCCTGAGAAGGGCTCTCGAATTGGCTGTGTTTGCAGATGCATTATGTGTCCACCTGTGGTATGCAGTCCTCCTGTCTTGTGGATGACTTCCATGTTGAAAGGGATGATTACCAGACTTCTGGGGTCCAGGACAGGACCCAAAACCCCCTAACCCCCCTTGCTGCCCTGAGTGTTGGACGCACATCCAACTCTGACCCAACAGTCAGTTTGTATCGTAGCTTCTTATGTACTTCTTGCTGTAACATTTGCTCTCTTCTCGTCCGTGAGCAGAGTCATATGCAGTGGTATGGCCACTCTGCTGTAAGCGGTGCTACCAGTGAAGGTGGAGATGCCCCTCCTCCATTACCTATGTCTTCTCCCCCTCGCTGCTCCTCACTCCCCTTCACCCCACCACCACCAACCCCTCCCCCTCCCCTCCCCGCCACCCAGCTTTCCGGGGGGGAGGTGCATCCATAATGTTGCACACTTTGACGCGTAGCTGCTCTGTTTTTGACTGCTTCTGCCTGCAGGTTGAGCTTCAGTGGTCTGACAAGGCTGCCATGCTTGGTGCTGCCAGTGATGGTGATGGTGACCGCAACATGATCCTGGGTGACAAGTTCTTTGTCAGCCCCAGTGACAGTGTGGCCATGATTGCAGCTAACGCACAGGCAGCAATCCCCTACTTCAAGGGGGGACTCAAGGTGCGTGAGTTTGTCTGTGGCATGTGTGTGTGTGTGTTTGGGTGGGGGGCTGTGGGGTTGAGGGGATGGGAAGTTGCTGAGACTGGGTGGACTTGCGAGCACAGGCAGCCATCCCTTACTTCAATGGGGTACTCAAGGTGTGTTGGGGTTCACATTTACAGTCACAGTTACAGTATAACAGTCACAGTACACGGTTTGCAACTGGGAGGGTAGATTTGCATCCACGGGCACCATCCCTTGCTTCAAGGGGGGATCAAAATGTGGTTTGCAGCGTGGTGATCAGGGTTGAAGGCAAAGGGGGGTCTTGAGGAGACTCTGGGGTGTGGGGAGTTGAGGGGGTGGACTTCCACGCACGTGCACCATCCCTTGCTGGAAGGGGTGACCGGGGGGGGGGGGTGCTCTTCTGTATGTGAGGGCTGGGGTGGGGGCTTCTTTTTGGGGGGGGGGGTAGAGTTGCAATTATGCTGTCATGCTTGCTTTCTCCACCTTCTGCTGTTGGGCCTTGAGAGGTGCTGGCCGGCAGTTGCTGGCCGACACCTTTCAAGGCCCCACTGGAAAGTGACTGGGCGATGTGGACAGTGCTGTTGTCTAGTTGCTAGCACATGTGGCAAGTTGCTGCACCCTGGAACACCCTGGAACAAATAGAGGTAGCAGGTAGAAAGGTGGGTGCAGCAGCACATGCTGCACAACCTGGCTCAGTTCTTTAGCTGGACCTGCAGCAGGGGATCTTTTGCTTGAGGTACCTTCCTGCAAGGCCCCACTGAAGAACTGGTTGGGGCATGCAGGCAATGCTGTTGTCTCGTTGCTAGCACATGCGAGGGTTCGCAACAGCGGTGTCTGCAACCAACGGGGGTTGGTCCAGTTGAGGTTGCAACGCTCCGTAGGCCGTGCAGTTGGGCCTTGACTGAGGGATCTTGGAGAGCAGGGTCAACCTAGTCAAGGACTAACCTCACAGCTACATGGGGCATTGGGGCACCTTGCCTTGAAGGCAGTGTTTGGCTGCTGTGACCTCCTCCCCTGCAATGTGGAGTCAGGATCTGGCCGGGGTGTGGGTGTTGCTGATGCCTGGTTGCTAGCGCATGTGGTGGGTGCCAGCGCTGGTCCCGGTTGCGCCAACCAAACGCTTGATGCAAAGCTTCATCTGTTGTGCAGTTGGACCTTGATCGGGTTGGACATTGCTTTCCAATGTCAACCCGTTCAAGGACCAACTCCACAGCTGGATGAGCATCAAGTGTTTGGCTGCTGTGTCTTTCTGTGCTGCTTATGTTGGCGTAAAACCTGGTAGGGGTGGGGGTGGTGCTGTTGTCTGGTTGCCAGCACAGGTGATGGTTGGCAGCATTGGTCCCTGTGTTGAAGAGGTCTGTAATCTGTGAGATGTGTAAGTGCAGTAGTGAGTGGTGCGCATCAAAGCTAGGCTGGTATGTTGTGCAGGTGGCCCTTGACCGGTGTGATGACGCTCCCACGTGCACAGCGCATTTGCTGATCGTTATCACTCCCTTCAAGGGCTGACTTCACAACCGAGTGTGGCAGTGGCCATATCCTCTCGCAAATGGTGTTGCCAAGATGCCCCATTCTGACACAGTAGCAACTGACTGCATAAAGGCCAGGCTGATCTCTTGTGACAATGGCCCTTGGCATATGTGATGGCGCAGGACACGTCCGCACGCGGCTCCTGAGCATCATCGCTCCCTTCAAGGGCCGACTCCGCGACTGAGTGTGGCATTGGCCTTTTTACCAGCGGGCGATGTTCAGCTGTTGGTTTCCTCCATTGTTGACTGTCTTTGACACCACCCACCGTCGTTTTTGTTCCCCATTTCTTACTGTTACTGTTACTGTTACTGTTACTGTTACATGGTTCAGGATCTGCCTGAACACCCCGTAGGGAGCCAACGATGCTCATGGGGCATCAGCATCATTGAACCATCTTACCATATACTGGTCTGCAGGGAATGTGCCAGGACTCATACACTTGTTTTGAATTGTAGCTTGAAGCACGTTTTGACTTTGGGGTGGGTGGCAGGGATGTGGTGGAGTGTTACATCTCTCTCTTTTTGAAGCATCACCTGCAACAACCTCTTGCACTTGCCCTACGCATGACTTTGTCTGGGATCAACGTCTGGTAAAATCAACGCATGCATACACACTCTTTGCATGAAAACAAGAGGGGTAGTGTTCAGCACCAACAACCACAGATGGACAGCTCCACAACTGACATGATATACTGCGCCAACCATGTGGTCTCAGAAGATGCATTGGATACATCTGCTGAGACTAAGGTGTCCAACGCATCTACTGAGACCACAAGATTGGCGCAGTTTATTGTGCACTTGTGCCATGCATGGATGCACCGACTGTCTTGTTGGCCTCCGGCGATGTGGAGGCTGACAAGGCGGTTGGTATAACCCTGCACAGCAGGATGTGCATTCAGACGTTGCACTGACAATTGCTGCTAATGGAAGGTATTATGCGGCCGCATGTTATTTGCGCCTGTCGGGGGGGGGGGGGGGGCTAAGTACAACTCATGTGCCTTTTGAGCAGTGGTTGCATGCTGGCAAGGCAGTAAGCACATCTTTGCTCATTAAAGGAAGTGTACCCTGCAATGAAAGAGCATGACAGTCGCTTATGGACGGCGTCATGCGATTGCTTGATGTGTTCTGGGGGGGGGGGCTTGACACAACGTCCTTGCTTTTTGAGGGATGGTGCGTGCCAGACGTCCTCTGCATGCTATGTGGATGTGCCGAAAAACGTATCTCCCTTCACGGCGCAGATGCTGGGGCGGCTGAACAGACGGTTGGCACGCCCCTGCACATCAGGAGGTCAAAGTGTATTGAGAGTGTGCATTGAGAAATCATAAATGTAGCTGATTGCAGGCATCATCTGCTGGCATGATGCTTGCCCGGGGAGGGGTGGGGGGTGACTTCGTACCACTGCTTTTTTGGCAGTGGTTCATGCCAGAGCGCGCTGCAGGCGTGCACTGCAATGCCATGCATGGTTGTGCGCCTGTATTATCCTGCTTGACGTCCCTCAAGGCTGATAAGGCAGTTGGCACAACTCTGCACAGCAGGAGGTGCACCTTGCATTAGAATTGGCTAATGCAAGGCATCATGTGGTGGCATTATGTTTGCTTCGTGTGTGTGTGGGGGGGGGTGGCTTCACTCGTCAGCAGTAACTGCATGCCAGATGTTTACCTTGTGTTGTGTGTGGACGTGCCGGCCGTCTTGTACACCTTGGTGGCTAGCGCTGATAGCTGTCAAGGCTGACAAGGCAATTGGCACTGCCCTGCACACCAGAAGTCACAAGTCCACATCATATGCATGGTTATGGCTGACGGGGCATCACAGGAGATGAGTTGATAGCATCCCAAACTTACACTCAGCAAGGCTTGCTACGGATGAATGTGCCGACCTCTCCGTCTGCCGTGTCTCCCCCATTAGTCCAGGCAGATTGGGCGGTCGGCGCACCCCTGCACAGCAAGAGGTGTACCGTGCAAATGAAGCATGGTTATGGCCGATTGGGCATCACACTGATGGGTTGGTAGCATGCCAAAGGTGCACTATGTGCTGCAGATGGCTGTGCAGACCGCTTCGTCTGCCGTCTCTTCCACATGGAGTCGTGGCAGATTAGGCGGTCGGCGCACCCCTGCACGGCATGAGGTGTACCTTGCAGTTAGGAAGCATGGTCATTGCTCATGGACGGCATCATGCACTGCAGGGGGCGGGGGGGTACCTGGCACGACACACATTTTTTACCAGTATTTGTTGCGTGCCAGATGCACTCTTTTGACTGAATGAAGGTGTTACACGATGCATGTGCACCTTGTGTGCTACACAAGGATGTGCTGACTGCCTGGTTCGCTGCTCCACTGGGAACGGTTTCCCGTGGAGTGGTGACCAAGCAGTTGGCACACCCATGTGCACAGCAGGAGACACATCTTGGACACGGGCTGCATGGTTGTGGTTGAGGGATGCGCACCAAGCATGGTTGCAGCTGTGGAATGTGAACCGAACATGGCTGTGGTTCACCCCCTCCCCACTCGGTTCCGTTTGCACGTCGTGCCCACTACCACATCTTCTCTGTCACTCACGCCTACACACTCGTGCACCCACTTCCTTCCCCCCCCCCCACACACACACACACACTGACAGGGTGTTGCTCGCCCCATGCCCACTGGTGCTGCGCTTGACCATGCGGCACTCCTGCCCTGCTGCCCACTCAAATCTGTATGTCTTGTGCCCCTGACGCACTGAGGCAGTCTTTGTGTGACCCGTTCCCTGCCACATGCCCACACACCAACTTACCCCCCCCCTTCCTCTACACACGCAGGGTGTTGCGCGCTCCATGCCCACTGGTGCAGCGCTTGACCGCGTGGCCAAGGCGCTCAACCTGCCATTCTTTGAGACACCCACCGGCTGGAAGTTCTTTGGCAACCTGATGGACGCAGGGAAGTGCTCAGTCTGCGGAGAGGAGAGCTTTGGAACAGGTGAGGGAGGCGGTCAGGTGGAGGGGAAGGGGGGAGGCTGGCAACCTTGTAAATGCAGGGCAGTGCTCGGTCTGCGGAGAGGGGAGCTGTGGAACATGTGGGGGGGAGAGGTGAAGGGTGCTGACCACATTCGTGAGAAGGGTGGCATCTTTGCTGTGCTGTGCTGGCTGTCCCTTGCTCCCTGCCCCCCGCCCTCTTCGCCTTCTTTGACTCTCTGACAATGTGTCCCTAACTACTTTTGCTCTCCTGCCCACCCACCCACCCAACTCAGGTGCCCACCACATTCGTGGGAAGGATGGCATCTTTGCTGTGCTGTGCTGGCTGACTCTTCCTTCCTCCCTCCCTTCCCTGCTCCCCCCCTGTCCCTTCCATGTCATTCCTCTCCTCAATCTGTGTTCATCTCCCCCCCTGCCAACCCCCCCCCCATCTCCAGGTGCTGACCACATCCGTGAGAAGGACGGCATCTTTGCTGTGCTGTGCTGGCTGTCGCTGCTGGCCCACAAGAACAAGGATGTGCCAGTGGGTGGCAAGCTGGTGACAGTGGAGGACATCGCAGCAGAGTTCTGGGAGACATACGGCCGCAACTTCTTCAGGTGTGTTGTGAGTGGGTGTGATTGACCAATTGTATGTGTGTGGTATGCAGCATCCAAGCACATAAGGTGTGTGCATGGGAGAATGTGCCGCGCGGGGGGGGGGGGGGGGAAGGCTGCTTGGGGGCAGGGGCCTAGAATGGAGAACACCAGGGGGGATAAAGCTGGTGACGGTGGAGGACATTGCAGCAGAGTTCTGGGAAACATACGGCCGCAACTTCTTCAGGTGTGTTGTGATGATGTTTCCACAGTCATGGGGGGGGCTGCTTGTTTGGGGGGCAGCAGGGGGCAACCTATCGGGGAGAAAGTGGTTTAGGATGGAGAATGTGTCATGCTTTGAAAGGGTGAGTTTAAAGCACAGCTGTGGACCGAGCTGCAGCTAATCAGGGACATCTGCTTTAACCGCTGCACAACTGGAGTGCACATGTAGCAGTCTGAATTGTTACACCAAACACATCAGACTGCTACATGTGCGCTCAAGATGTGAAGTGGTTGAAAACAAATGTTGCTTCAGTGACTGCACAACACCACACATCACTGATCTCAGTGTGTACTGTAGTCACAGGAGCTGGGTGTCCTTGCTGTATTGACCTCATCGACATTCACTGTGAATGTTGATGAGGTCAACACAGCAAGGAGACTCGGTTCCTGTGACTACGGAACACACTGAGACAGTTTCTGATGGACGATCATCCTGTTGCAACACACTGACACACACTCAGTGTCCTCTCACCACACAAGGCATTTCCATCTCACACAACTCATACTATGAGTGTAGTACACTCTTAGAGTGACTCTCCTCACTCTTCCACACCTCTGCACCCGTCAACCCTGATCAGGCTGAACGTCAGTCCAGCAGTTGGAGTTGACGGATGCAGAGATGTGGAATGGTCATGATCGATACTGCATGGCTATGCCTCCTACCCCCCACCCCCACCCACACAAATCCACCTAAGTGCACTACACTTAGGGTGACTTGAGGCGGGTACTGTGTTTCCGCTCATCCCGCTTTGAGGGGGTGTAGGAGGCGTAGCCATGCAGTATCACAGAAAGGAAGGAAGCAAGATCCCACACACACACACACACCCCTAGCCACACACACCATTTACCTGCCGAACTCATCAAGCACAGACACAGCACTAACGCACGCACCAAAAGGAAACCAACCGCAAAAGAGAGCACATCTGTTCCACAAAAGCAGCCAGAACTGAACAACTGCTCGATGGGAGCTTGATGCAGCAGCAGCAGTGCCGAATGCTGCACCATGCGCTAATACAGGCAGCTGCAGTCACGGTCAAGCCGCTGATTGACGTACAGCACCTACAGAGCAGTTGGGAGGGATGATGGCAGCACATGAGGGGGTTGAGCCCTTGTGGGAAGTAAACACCACATGCGGGGGGCCTTGCGGCAGTTGGTGTGGAGGACTAGCAGCCAAGCAAGTTGCTGGGGTTGGCAAACTGTGGGTGCTTTCTTCGAACAGCTCATCTTCCGAATGTGGGTGTGCTTTTTGACGAACAATTCACAGTACTAGCTTGACCACCAGACTTGCTATTGCCTGCTGTGCACCGGGTAGAGGGGGCAGGAGTGAGAGGGGGGAGTGTTGACTCATGCGTTGCATTGCAGCGGGGTTCACCTGCTTGTAGCGGCACCATCAATACCTGCACCAGCAATACCCCATAAGCTTTGCACCACCATATTCTGGTGCAGGGAGAAGAAAGGCAGAAGGAGTGCTAGGGAGTGCAAGGGGGTGCGCATGTGTGTGGGGGGGGGCGGTGTGGTTGGGATGCCTAGGGCTCAGTGAGAGTTGAGTGTTGCAGTCTGCATGAGCCGCTGGCGCTTGTGTGGGCTGTGTTGCTGCTGAGTTGAATTTTAAGAGGGGTGGGGGCTCTTTTGACTGATACTTGATAGGGTCGCATGAGCATGTCTGCATAGTAGCAGGCCTTAATGAAGGTTCGCCGCAGGTTTGCGGCGCACACTCATCTAGGCGTGCTGCCACGTTGGCCATTGGCAGGATCCAGCAATCTATCACATGCCCCCACCCCCTGACAGCCCCCCCCCCTTTGCCGCAAAGGGCTACCCTTTCTTTCCTCATGGCTGGCTCCACACTCTACCAATGAACACACACAGCAGCAAGTGCACACTGATCTAAATAGCTACTGCGTAGGACAATCTTGGGCTCCAGCCACCATTGCCAGTCACCTCGTGACAACCATCATGTCAGAGTGTCCATCTGAAGCACACACCCCTCCACTCCACCCCCACCCCACCCCATCTAGGTGTGTTGTAGTGTTGTTTGGGTTGAGGCTTCGTCACAAGAAACCTGATCGTCATGTGACCAGGTTTTGGTGTACTGCCTCGTCATCTGCAACGTGTGACATGCTGTGGTACATTCAGCACCATTATGTGTTCAGCCAGATTACCACAGCCAGCCGGAAGCACCGTCCCCCTTCCCAGTCAGTTGTTGCGCTGAAGCTGAAGACCCCCGTCTTCTGGCTCACTGCAACAGCTCACTAGGAGGGGGTTCTTATTCCTGATCAAATTCAGTGTCAGTTGGGTGCACCTATGTCGAAGCCCGGTGTTATGTAAGCATGTCCTTAGCTCCAGGCTTGCTCGCAAACAGCAGCAGCAGCTGGATACAACTTGAGTAAGGCAGATTGATTTGCTGACCTCAGCAACAGTGTAGGTGCGCTCACCACAATATGATGGGACATAAGCGTGTAAACCCTGATCAGTATGCACACCATGTACCCCACCCATCCATCCATGAATTTAGGAACCTCACAGGACGCTACAAGAGCCCTTGCAGCGCATGCATGCGCATCGTTCCATGTTTACCCATGCCAACACACCATGCTGGCAGTGCAGCAGGCCCAAACTGCACGGTACCATGTCTTGCGTGTGCACGCGTTGAACAAGGCGCGCGCAACACCAAGCCATGGTGCTGTGCAGTTTGGTCCTGGCTGCCAAGCCAGCTGGTTGTTTGCTGGGCTGTAACACTTTCTATTGGTTTTTGTTCTTGTGCTGAGGACTCAGCATGGGCAGCTGTGCTGGTAAAGGTGCCCATGCTTTTTTTTATGTTTTTAGGGTTTATTATTATTTTCATTACTTGGTTTTTTATTGATGGTACAGGTGCTGAGGGAGCATGTGGTTGGGGTGATGTGCAGCATCAGTGCATCAAACTCTTTGCTCAGGGGTGATGCACAGAGCTTCACACAGCTAGGTGTATGGAGAGCTGATGGCTCTCTGGCTGCACCTGCCACATCACGATATACTGGCATGCTTGATGCATCTGCAGTATCATGCTTGTGTGATGCACAGCTAGATCGAGATGTTCAGAACCAATTGCACCACGTCCACCAGGGTTTTCCGCTGTTGCCTGCCACCCCCTTGGTAATGCTCTCCACCATGACATGTCAGGGCACTGGGCATCACCCATTGGGTGTTCGGCAACAAAGAGCAAACCCAGGGATGGGTGCATGCACTCTGGACAAAGCGCCAGAATGTTGTACAGCTCATGCAGCTAGGGCTGATGAGCCTACTTGGGCCATGCACCCCCCAAAGAGGGGTTGTTGGTGTTGAGACCCGTTGTAGCCACTAACACATAGGGGGTGCAGACGGTGTGAGGAGAAAGAAGGGCGGCGGCGTGGGGCTGTGATCAGTTGGTGCTATGCATGTTGCTGGGGCTGGCATACTGTGGATGTTTCTTCAGTTGTGCCAGCGCGACGGCGTGGGTGAGCATGCTGACGAATGTCCACGGTACCAGCCGAAGCACCAGGCCTGAGGATGCCTGCAGTGGCCCCTTGGGGCAAGGGGAGGGGGCTGGCTGCATGGCACGAGTGAGACAGAGGAGGGATGGATTGGGCTGCATTGTTTTGCATCAGGCAGCAACCAGCTAGATTGCCACAGCCAGCTGGAATCCCCCCCCCCCCCGGGTCAGTGAGCCGCTGGCTGCACCAGCCCAACGTGCTCAACCATTTTGGTTTGCCTGCCCACACGGGGATGAACATCCATGCACTCACATGTTGATGCCATCCCCCCCCCCCCCTTGCTCCCCCCCTCCTCCTCCCCACCCGCTATGACTACGAGGCTGTTGACAGTGACAAGGATGACACAGTGTGCTAGATGTGTCAACCTCCTGCCCATGCCAAATGGCCATGCACCCACATTATCTTATTCCTTCCCCCCTTGCCGCCCCCCCCCCCCCCCCAGCCGCTACGACTACGAGGCTGTTGAGAGTGAGAAGGCTGATGCCATGATGAACCACGTTCGGGAGGTCATCAAGAACAGCCCACCAGGAACAAAGTTCGGCGCATTCGAGCTGCAGCTGGCAGGTGAGCCGTGGGCGGGGGGGGGGGGGGGCACGCTTTGGGGGGGAGGGGGCAGGACAACGGCAAACACTCAGGGTCCTGGGTCCAGTCGTGCGTGAGACAGCCCACCAGGAACAAAGTTTGGCGCATTTGAGCTGCAGCTGGCAGGTGAGCACAGGGGAGAGCACAGCGGAGTTCATTGAGGCTCATGGGTCCACATGCGCTCAGTGCATTGGCCAGGGTGGTCACGATCATCACAGTACGAGTGCGCAGCAAGCTTGAGTATGTTGCAATTGCTGCCATCTGCAGCATGCAGCACATCAGTACATGGTGTGCCCATTGATTGCCAGAATTGCAGTATGGGGAGTACTGCAATTCTGGCAATCAATGGGCACACCATGTACTGATTACTGCATGCTGCACTAGTGCCGCTGGTGTTGTGAAGGGGCTCTAGAGATCTGCGCTGCCACGTCCTTGTCATTGTCTGCGTACAGCCCACCCCTCCTCTTCGTCCTGCAGCAGGGTGACTGTTTGGTCACGGACTATTGACTGCAGTATGACAAAGCACTGCTAGCATTGCTGTCTACTGATGCAGCCCTGTGTCACATCCGCTCTTGTCAATCCTCGCCTGCGCACACCGTGCGTCACCGGCCTGACTGCTCCTGCCTGCTTGCGTGTCTGCCTGGCCGTGTGTTCATGTGTCCCCAGACGACTTTGCGTACACGGACCCCATTGACGGCAGTGTTGCCAAGGGCCAGGGGCTGCGCTTCATCTTCACTGACGGCAGCCGCATCATATTCAGGTGGGGGGGGCAGAACAAGGTTGGGTAAAAGGGACAGGCATAGAGTTGTTTGCGAAAAGCTTGGTAGGGTTCGGCGAGTAGCAAACGCTTGGAGGCAGTGGCAGCAAGGCTTGTCAGCAAGATGTTTGCATCTGGCATGCTGTCTTGCGGTGAGTTATAAGGATACCCTGCAGGCACTCTGGCGCACAACCCAATCGTTACAGCGCTGCAAGTCACCTCATGCTGTGCCTGTGACGTGTCGCTCTCCCCCCCCCCCCTTCCTCACCCCCCAGGTTGAGTGGTACCGGCAGCAGTGGTGCCACCATCCGCCTGTACATTGAGCAGTACACGGACGACAAGGCGCGCCTCAAGGAGGACGCACAGAAGGCACTGGCAGACATCATCAAGGTGCGGGGGAGGAGGAGCGGGACTGAGGTTGAGGGTGTGGGCAGCAGCAGCACAAAGGGCGGTACCACAAAGCCTGCAGAGGTATCTTGGATGCAGTGGTAGCAGCACAGGAGTGTGTTGGGGGCAGCAGCAACCGTCATTGTATTGGGCGAGGAGCAGCAGCAGACGTGCTGGGCGGTTGCGCCTGCCAGCAGCACTGCTGCGACGACGTGTGATGCAGTGTTTCCACCCCTCGTGCTCGTGTCATGTGCTGTGCCGCGCTGTGCTGCTATCATGCTGCTGAGTGCAGGTTGCCCTGGACCTCTCCAAGCTGCAAGAGTTCACAGGCCGTGACAAGCCCACCGTCATCACGTAAACCACCGGCGGCAGCAGCAGCAGACGCAGGTTGCTTTGGCACTGCTGTATGTGCCTCTGCATCAAGATGGCTTGCATTCCATGCATGCGCAGGTGTCCCTTGGGGTTGCAGTTGCAAGGTACATTGTGTGTTTCTGTCACAGTTGGAGGAGTGAGCTGACAGTTGGTGTTGCAGTAAGCCCTGTGTGTGAGTGTGCACTGCATGGTATGTTTATCGACCCGTTGTGAGTGTGCATGTGTGTAGTTGTCTGGCAGCAGCAGTTTGAAAACATACATACGCAGCATCTTGGTGGTCAAGATGCACACGGTGTAACAGGACACAGATACACCCTGGTCTTGAGAGATTGGGTGCAGCTGTTCAGTACTGTTGTCAGCTGCTGCAACCCGGTTCTTGGTCCGTCTGCTAACCAAACACCTGCAGTACTATGTAAGCCTGAAAAGCAGTGTCATGCAAGCATGTGTGGTCAAAAACACTCACCCCGCCTGGCAGCTGCACAGATTGCCTGAAGGGCAGCATGTATGTCTTTCCAGACGATGTGGTGGTGTCGAAAGACACCGTTTTGGGTGGGGTGTGCAACAGACCCGCTTCCTGGTTTCCCAGTCAGCAAGGTCTGTGCACGCTGCTCAGGAGCAGCTCCTTAGCCATCCAAGCCGTACAGGGTGCTCCTCACAAACCTGAGATACACAACACCATCCACCAGGCCATCCTCCATGCTGTGCACAGCCGGTGGCTCCAGCCAGGTATCCTTGCAGCACTTGTCCACTGCTGCTGCACACACAGAAGACTCCAGGCACTCCTGCTGGCAGTCGAAGAACATCTCCGCCTGCTCCACGCACACATCCTCAGACTCCACGCAGGCCTCATCGCAGTCGAAGAAGGTGTCGGCATCCTCAAACTCCTCGCCGCAGTCGAAGAAGTGCTCCTCTGTTGCTGCGGGCTCTGTTGCATGGTGCTTCTGCTGTGGCTCCCACGCGTATGCAGGCCTGCGCTCCTGTAAGTAGAAAGACAGCAAAAGGTCAGCCATGTGCGCTTTGAGTTTTCTTTACCCGTTGTTGAGCAAGAGTATTGCTGTCAACAATACAGCACGCTACAGCCGTTGTTGTGCAGGGCGGGTTGGGACAAAAGGGCCCTGAATAATACTCACACGCAGACAATATGCATGCTGGACATCGAAAAGGCCCGGGCGCAAGTGCATACCGAGGAAGCCTCACCTGTACCAGCTGCTCCGCATGCTGGATAGACGCCACGACCAACATCATGCCCCAGGGGCCGGTCAGAAACTTGATGTAGGTGTCGTAGCTCATCTGAATGTCTCCCAGCGCCTGGCACTGCACCTCCAGAACCGCCTGCTCCTTCTTCACGGGCTTGGGGCGGGGTGGTGCCGTGCAGCCGTTCTTTGAGTGAGTTTTCTGCACAATCCTACTGTCGAACCTCTTTTGCGCCTGTGTGCGAGCGCCGCAGGGTCCAGAACAGCGGGCCATGGTGAAGTGAAGGTTGTCAAAGAAAGTAGCCAGATTGCGAAGGAGACGGTGTATGTTGGTTTGTGGAGGTAGTGGAATGTATATCGTGAAAGTGGCGCTGTAATATATAGGGCTACAGGATGCACACTTGGAGTTAACACCCTGTTGAACCCTGCCACAACCAAGAACCAAGTGTCAAACTATTGCAAATATGCCTGGTGCACTGCCAAATTATGATTTATTGTTTTCTTTATCGACATCTCCCCGGCTCCCAAACAAGCCACAGTGCTGCTGTACAAAAGCTGCCTTGTTTGTGAGTTTCCTCATCATGAGCAGCAGATTGCACCATGTTGTGGCACACATTCTTTTTCGGTTGCAGCTTGACAGCACCACACATCATATCGTGCTTGCTGTGATGCAAATGCAGCCCAGAGGCAGCTCTGCGTGCTGCAGCTGTGGAAAGACCGCCCATACAGCAGCATTTTACCCCTGCACACGATACTTACTGGTACAACAACAGCTGGCAACACACCTTGCTGCAACAATCGACACACACCAACATGTTGAGAAGTAGCTGCACGGTGGGTGTACACTGTCCTGGCGAGCCCAAGCCGTTTGACGGTGGTGGCACAACACTGCCCATGCAAACTGTGCACTACAGTACAGTACACAAACAACAGGAACCCACCAAACAGCTTCTGCAGCAGCGACAGTGGCAGCAGCAGCAGCATTCAGCAAGAGCACTGCTTGTTAAGTGCACTGTGCTTACACGCACCTAAAGCACGTGGTGGTGTAGTGCGTTTCCTGAGACCAGTGCTGCTTGCGTAAGCATGTGCAACAGCACGTGTGCCCGGCATGCCGTCTGCGGCTGCAGAAGACCTGTGCAGTTTGCTGCTGACTTGACCCAGCAACTTGTACAGTGGTCATCTACAGTCAACCCAGCTGCAACACTGCTGAATGCCTGGCTGGCAGGCGCAAAGACTGTACACACGGTTTGCCTCTGCAGTGCGGGCATGCAGCATGGCAGCTGCTGGCTGTGCCTCCTGCTACTCCTTCACAACAACTCCCTGCTGCATCTTCTGTCCCTGCTGCCCTTGCTGCTGTCAGTGCTCCTGTCACTGCTCCTCGACGCCAGCCTCCTTGGGTGTTTTCGTGTCCATTGACAGCGCATGTACGCCAGCTTTGATTGCTCTGTAACATATGTGAATGAAATTACATCAATGTCCACTGTGCCATAGCTAGCTCTTCTGTTACATGGTGCCCAAAGTAGAACAAGCCCACCCTCTGTGTGTGCTACATTGACAGTCACCGTAAATCATCATTGCACATGCGATCAGTCTACCAGCCCTAAGCAACAGCATCAACAGCCGCCTTGAGGGTTGCGAAAAGGCTGCAGTGCTGCAGGCAACCTGCAGGTCTGTCAATTCTGTCATCCGTGCTGCTCTGTTGCAGCAACAGACGGGGCTGTGGAGCTTGATGCAAAGCAACGTTACAGCCAGGTGTTGCCCATGCCCCCACCACCACCAGGACACAGACCAGGCACCTTCACAGGGACTCACACAGAAACTGCATCAGCACTTGCACCAGTCCATCAGACCCAGCTCAAAGCTGAAACCACGAACAAGGAAGATACAATTTTGTCCAACAGTCACACTCACCAGCAGCGGTCTGGCCAGAGACCATGCTCGCTGCAGTCAGTTGCCAAGCTAGCAAGACTCCCCTGTCAGCTGTGACCCTGCGTCCTGCAACACAACCGGTGATGTCCTCAGGTGCCGTCAGCCATGCCTTGTGCAGGCACAGCTACCTTGTCTGGCCTCTTTGACTTGGCAAAGGTGTGGTGTGCAGCGCATAGCAAAGGCAAAGCCACTCACTTCCGCCCCTGCAATGAAGCAGCTCGCTTTGCGCAGCGCGCAGTGAAAGTGAGGACCTTTCGTCACACACCCTGCAGCACACACATGACCTGCCGTCACCAAACAGGCTTGCAAGCCTGAGGGTCCAAAGCGAAATGCCAATTGTCTGGCACGTCTGGCCCACTCAGCAAAGCAGTTGAGCTGGCCAGCCGAGCGCAGCAGCTGCACCCAGTAGAGTGCACTGTGCAGATGGCCCTTGGCCCAAACAGCCCGACCACGCCCCACCAAGCAGCAATGAGTGCTGGGTGGCTGCTTGGCAAGCACGGCAAGCAGCACACTGGCCTGCTGTGGGGTAGCAACCAAGTGTGGGGTAGCAACCAAGTGTGGGGTAGCAACCAAGACGGACTGTCAATGCAGGCAGCATGTGTTGAGACAACACTCAGTCACTCACTCAGTCTGGCTTCCTGCACATCGCCGTTGAAGGCACACCCTGCAATAAATGTAGCTTCCCAA
The DNA here is from genome assembly GCA_007449985.2 of Desmodesmus armatus. Taxonomy (NCBI): domain Eukaryota; kingdom Viridiplantae; phylum Chlorophyta; class Chlorophyceae; order Sphaeropleales; family Scenedesmaceae; genus Desmodesmus; species Desmodesmus armatus. The sequence continues at coordinate 523,632 of VIIQ02000059.1, read as the reverse complement.
GGCTGTCACCAGTTCACCCTGCGCTTGAGGTTGCATCGCTGCGCCAATGGCGCATATACGATGGCTAGAGCCACCAAAGCATGCAGTGCCAACCGCTTGACTGTCTGCCAGTATAATTTTCATACACAGGAACAAATAAAACAGCACTGCTGCCCAACGCAGAGCGAGCCTCATGCGGACGGCAGCATGTGCCAGGCAGCTAGCAAAACTTCACACTCACGAACAGCCCCAAAGCAGGGTCAGCCAGGCATGAACAGCACTAGCTTGTACACAGAATGCTTCAACAACCTACAACAATACACACCCCAAGTAGGCGGCGGCCTCTGCCAAGAACTACAAGTGCACGCATGTATCCGCAAACCACCACTGATATAGCTTGCACACGGAGCACAATCCCCATAGCCCACCAATCCCGTATTTGGCATGCTGACAGCAGGTTATCAACACGTCATACGCATACATTGGAAGATACATTGCTAGTAGCTTCAGGAAAATACTCTCTCAAAACAGTGAACGACACTCAAGACGTCCGCGTTCTGATGGCAGGTTGCCTGATGAACAGGAGGATGTGCGTGCAAGGAGGGGCAGTCTCGCCAGTACGCGAACCACTCGCGCTGTCAGCCGCGACACACCACCACAACACACGCACTCGCCACAACCGTGGTTTCCAGCAAACAGCCCCCTCCTGCCCTAGCCAGCCTTCCTTAGCTGGCTCCAGTGGTGGCGTCCACAAGCATCGGTGCTGAACACGCTGCGCTGCCAACGCCTGCAGGGGCCGCGCCAGCTGCTGCTACTGCTACCGCAACGCTGGGCAGGTCCCCTGTCGCCCCTGTCAGGCCGGCTGCTGAGCTCGTGTGAGGCTGCTGCTGCTGCTGCTTTGGCTGCTGCTGTTGTTCGCTGCTTTCCGCGATGAGGTGTCGCTCCCAGGTGGCTGTGTCTGGGTTGCGGCGCAGCTCCCATGAGGGCCAGTACTTGGTGTCCAGCTTCAGGGTCAGCACCTGCACACAAACACACATACGACTGGTCATCACGGCGCGTACTGATGAATGCAACTCATGTGTTCAACACACATGACGAGAGGAGAACAAGATGGCAGCGAAACAACTCAGCCGGCTGTTCGCTAACGAAGGCTGCATGAGCGATGGTACACATACGAGAGCCCGCCAGCAGCCACGCGAGAGCCAGGAGGGTTGTCTGCATCAAAACAGGCCCACATGCAAGGATATATAGCTTGCATGCAGCGTGTGAACGTTGGCCACATGCACCACCTTCTGCTGGAAACAAGAAGTGTTGCACGCGGTGAACAAGTAGCTATGCTGCAAACGAACCGCCGGAAGGGTAGGTTGCAGCAGATGGACAAGGGACGACAAACAAGCGAATCCCACTTCGAAAGGCTCGACAAACACACGCTCAGCGACAACCCACCTTCTGCTGCGTGGTTTCCAAGTGGCAGACCTTCACCCGCGCAAAGTCACCATCCTTGAGGGGCGAAACGACAGACAGGAAGGTGTCCAAGTCTGGCATGGGCTGCCCATTCACCTGCACCAGTCACAGGGCAACAGCACGTTACGCCCCGTGCACGCCAAGCTGAACAACGCTGCTGCGCAGGTGTCGCTGAAGCTTGCGCATCACAAATCGGAACACACCATCATACTTGGGCACTGATATGAGAAACCAAGTTGCACCACTGTACAGGATGTACAGGATGACCGAGAGCAGACCCTATGCACAGATCAGGCCTTGTCGTCCTGACTAAAAACATAGCAGTACCTCACCTCCAGTATCCAGTGCAGTGCGAACAGGCCGTAGCGGTGTGCTGGTGAGCCGTGGTGCCAGCGGCTGATGAACACACCCGAGTGCTCCGGCTGGAACCCCAGCTCACGCACAGCCCTGTGCGGCGCCTGCAGCTGCGCACCACACCAGTGGACCAACCTGCACGGCAGCACAGCACAGCACAGCGCAGCACACATACCCCTGTCAGACAGTTGATGCAACAGCAGAAGGCGCGACTGGTGCGCGCATGCGACCACCACACAGCGCATGCTTTTCAACTGCTACGAGACAGGTCGATGTCCCCCTGGCAGCTGCCACGGGTGCAGATGTGCATTCAGTCAAATAGGATGTGTGAAATTGTGCATTCCACGGCACGACCATGCCTATTTCCGTCACTGTTGTCGCCATAACAGAAACTTTACTGCTGCACATAGCACTCATCATGGCACCCACACCCCTCACCTGTCAGTCCCCAGGCTGTCCTCCTGGCCCAGCACCACATCAAAGTCCAAAACCTGCTTGCTCCTATACACCGTCAGCTGCACACGCGGCTCCCTGCTGCCGCCATCCTGCTGCTGCTGCTGCTGCTGCGCTGCGCGATCACACCCCCGCTGCCGCTTCGCCGGCCGCTGTTGGCTGCCGTCTGCCGCTGCCTGCCCCTGCTGCTTCGAGTTCCAGCCGCTGCTGCTGAGCCCCACTGCAGCAATGATGCTCTCCACATCCGTGAAGCTAGTGACAGGCTGGCCATTGACAGCCAGGATCATGTCACCACTGATGAGCACGCGCGCTGCGTCGGATTCTGCTGTCGTGCTGCGCACTCGCAGGACCTGCCGCCGCTCTGGGTCGCAGTCGTCCAGTAGGGATACCCACTCTGCTGGCAGCCCCAGCTGGGCTGCCTTACTGAGCAGCACTGCCTCCAGCTCTGCGTCCAACACCCTGCACGCATAAAAGGTACACGAAAATGGTACAGGAGCAATCAGCAATTACAGCACAAAACGCTGCAAAGGAGTGTGTCATTCAGGGGGGAGCTGGCGCCAAGCTCTGCGTCCAACACCCTGCACCGGCGTAGTAGCACTTCTGATCAGCACAGCGCACAACGCCGCAAAGGAGCGTGCGGAACATGGGGGAGCTGGCGCAAAGGAACACCCATGGAACATACAGCTGCAACACGAACCCCAGCACGGGGTGAACCGACCGCACAGCACCATCCAGGCTAGACACGTGCAAGTGCTCTACATACCACCATTTGCAGTACACAGACAGCTTGCTGATTGCATAGCCTGCTCAAGCATCAGGTCTGTCGAGGAACAAGCCAGCCAGGGGCCAGCTCAGTGGATGCGCCGCTGCCGAAACCGTCAAAAAAACAGAAAAAAGAAAAATTGAAATAGAAACCACATAGTCCAGACAGGGTCTCCCTCACCTGACAGGCAGGGGTGGTGCGGTGATGCCTGGCGCATCCTGCGCCACCAGCCGCTCCACCCACGGCGCAAACACGTGTGTGGGCAGGCCCGCACACCACTCACGCTCCTCACGGTCAACCTGGCAGGCAACAGGAAGACACATATAGCAGTCACAGCACAACAAAGACTGTGCGTAATGACCAGGACAACTCGTGCAAGGTCGGCGCATGCGCCGCGACGCTGGCATGCAGCCACAGCAAGTGTTTGAAGCTGCTGACTCCGTGCAGCTTCCTTCTACAAATCTGACAAGAATGCCAACAGCTAAAGCCACCAGCTGGGATTCACAGCTTGCGGCTGAAGAGCATGTGCACATGCTGCTGTTGAACTGTGCAAGCAAGAGCTAAGGCTCACCTGCTCTGCATAGCTGCCCCACAGCGCCCGCACTCGACCCTCGTCGTCTGTCAGCACCCCGCTGAATGTGGCGCCAAAGTCCTGGTCAAGCTTCACCACCTCCTCATGCACAGCACGGAACCTGCGGGATGCGCAACGACACAACAATACGCGGACACTCACACCTGACCTGAGACACTGGGGTACATTAGTAGGCCCTCTGGGCACTCTCATGAGCTATTGGCTCGCTGGATGGTGCCCAGGTTGGGACTCTGTCCCCAATCACTGTGATGTACTGTACTGTACTTTTTCTACGGTGAGGGGTGGGTACGGTGAGGGGTGGGTGGGTGGGTGTGTGGGGGCCGCTGGCCAAGGGGTTCAGCCATAGCATGACGTAGCATGCAGCACTCCAGCTGCCCTCCTGTCAGCCCAAGCTGATGCCCAGCCATCACCTCAAGCGCTTCTGGCCTTCCTCTACTGGGTCACGAAGCCCTTCCAAGTCCTGCAACCCAACAACTTGAACCCAACCAACCCCTATCATCGCAAACAACCAGCCTGTCAAGTGTCTGACATCGAGTCCGACTTACAAAGCAACCTCGCCTGTGCATCTAAAGCAACCTCTGCCCTCCTCACCTGGGGACCTCAGCACTTGGGATAGTGAGCGCCACCGTTGCATTGGTGACCGTGCTGAGCCGCTGCATGATGCGCAGGCTCTTGGTCAAACCCACCAGCCTGCACCTGTCCCCACGCGCCAGCGGTGGCCGCGACAGCAGAGAGGCCGCACAGACCTTGGTCCTGGCCTCTACAGGCAAGTCTGCTGGGGAGTATGACACCAGGGCAAAGTTGTGCAGGGGGTGCAGGAAGCGCACGACGCCGGGGATCTCTGCTGGGTGGGCGCCGAAGGAGAGGTTGACGTCACAGGTGCCGATGGTCACTGTGTTTCGGTCCACCTGAGGTGAAGCACAGGCAGCAACGAGGCGCAACACTACGTCAATTGATGTCCAAACTGCACAGGATAGGAAGGCGCAAACTTCCTGCAGATGATTCCGCTTGGTGTTGCAACCCATGTGACGGCCCTCCGCATCACAGCTCAACAGAGCCAGCGCCTTTCACCCCTCCACAGGTGCATGAGACATGCCTGCAAGGGCTGCACGCTTGGTGACAAGACTCAAGCAGCACTCAACACACAGTGTTGTTGCCACCCAGCTGCTGCTCCTCACCAGCACAAGCCCCAGGTTGTCCCCATGGAAGACCACCAGGCCGTTGCCTGCAAAGCTGCGCGAGTGCACGCCATCAGACAGGGCCACCAGCGGTATGTCCACATCCACAAGCACCAGACAGCACTTGAGCGCCTCCTCCACATCCTCCCTAAACCCTCCGCTGCTGTCCGGACTTGACGCGCGCACAGCATCTGCTGCCTCCGCGGCCGCTGCTGCGGATGCTGCGGCTACTGCTGCTCGCTCCAACGCCGCTGCTGCATCAACCCGCTCAGCCTGCTGCTGCATCTTCGCCCGCGTCGCTGCGACAATCGGGTGAATAGCGGCCTGCCCGTCCTGCACACCGGCTGCTGCGACAGGCTCGTCGACTGTCACAGGAGAGCTGGTAGGCTGCTGTGCGGCAGGGGTGCTGCCGTTGACTGTGGGAGCTGCTGCTGCTGCAGGCTGTGCGGCTGCCTGTAGTGCTGCTGCTGGCTTTGGGAGGGTGGGGACGTGATCTGTGTGGTGCCACACGCCTTGCGCATCGTCACGCGTCCACAGCAAGGGCGTGCCGTACCACTGCCGGTCAACCTGCACAGAATGAGCCCAACAGCACCACAGAAAACCACATGAAGCAATGTTCATGCACAACCACGATCAACCTGTCTTGCAGCAGACATGACGGCTGTGCGTGAAGCAACCCTGCAGGGCGCTTCCTGCATCAAAGCAGCTACGGTTGGGCACGAGCACTCCCACCAAAAGAGAATCTTGCGACAACATACAGACCACATACATTTCATTTTGAAGTGTTCTAGAAGACACCCTGTCCCGCCAAAACGCACCTGCAGGATGCTGGTCTTGCGCCTGTGTCGCTCGCTGAAGGTGTAGTACTCCATCGGCGTGCGCGCCCCGTGTGGCAAGCTGCACAGCACGCTGGCAAAGGTCATGAGGTCTGGGGTGGCCACGCCCGCCAACGAGGTGATGATGGAAAACTTGGGTACTGCTGCGCGCCCCAGCACATACCCCGGCTCCGCGACATACACCTGGCCGACAACAGCCCTGCAACAGGTGCGGGACACACAACTTTATTTGTGATGGGCAGCGTGGGATTGGGAGCTGAGCTTGCTGGGATGGGGGAAGCGTTTGTTACCCAGTGGTCTCCGGCTTGATGGTCGAGCAGCACCCCCACCTGCTTGTGTGCAACCCCTCCACTCTTGCTTGAATGACTGCCTCCCCGATGAATACAAAAAGCAGCAGATCCTCGGCGCGCCAGCAGAGGGCCCACCACCCACATCATACCGCACACCACACCTGATTGCATAAAGGCAGCATACCTCAACTCAATGAAAACGACAACTGCATACCTGTTGTTGCGCGCCTGCTGGTAGCTGAGCGCATGCACAGACCCTCCCGCAAGCTCCAGCATGGTCGCCGGCGTGACATCATGCAGGTTCGTCACCGGCAGCAACACCGTCAGCGGGCTGCCGCCCCGCTCCAGCTGCAGCTCCACTGTGTGTGACACTGCTGCATCCAAAAGCTCCTCTAGCTGCAGGAAGTGTGAGACCACCTCACCCTGCACCCGTACCAGGACATCTCCTGGCTCCAGCACGCCGTCTGCTGGGCTGCCAGGCACTGTGGAGTCTACCACCAGAAGGCCAACACTGTGTAGGACCTCCGCAGCACCTGCACAGCACAGCACAGCATGGCAGAGCACAGCCAGCACAACATGACATGAGGCACTGTACAAGAAAGCACCGAGAGATCACTGGATGCTGAAACAACACATACAGAACACGGTGTGATGAAAAATCGCTCTGCTATCATTGCGCGAGTTACTGTGGTGCCGCGTAGCTCATTCAAGGGCAGTACTGCTGTTGAAGAGTGACCTGAGTAAACATTCGCAACGGAAACTGCATCGCAGAGGTTTGAATGCTGCCACCCACCTGGTGCTCCGTGGCTGCGTGCCTTGGCTGCGCGCACCACCACCTCAGTCTCCTGACGCAGACCCAGCCGCCGCACCTCATCAAAGCCCTGAACGACACAACAGCGCACGGCAACCACAAAATAAGTGATTGAAGGCACACCACTGTTTGTGCAGTGCTGCTGAGGTGACCCCGCCTCTCAAAGCAGACGGCCACCTCTGACTGTAACAAACCTTAAAAGGTCACCAGGGGAGCGTGAGGAGCAACAATCAGCTGACACCCCGAGCCCAAAGAAGCTGCAGGGCATGAGCGCTCCGTCAGACACACATACATCACATGCCAAAACACATTCAAGCTGCACACAGCGTCAGCTAACTATCCCCATCCTGCATGCCCACACCCCCACCTTGAACACAAACGTGGTCTGCAGGTCTCCACGGGGCACGCAGCGAGCACCCCAGCTGGGGCTCAGGCTGCCTCCCAGGGGCCACTGCTGCTGCAGCAGCCCCAGCGCGCTGACCACCCGCTCCAGTGGCAGGTAGTAGGCCGACTGCGCCTTGTTCTTGCCGCCTGCGTTGAGCCCCACTGCACGACCCTTGCTGTCAATCACTGGAGACCCGCTGGAGCCGCCCTTGGTGCCTGCAGGTGCAGGAAAGCAGCAGACGTAAACATGCAGTGGTATCAGCGCACACTTTCAAACCGCCGACGAAGGGCAGGGGTATGTCCATGGGCTCGAGAGCATGAAGCGGCCAGATCCAAAACAACCGGGACGCAACCGCGCGCAGTAGTGCAATGATGATGTGTGACAGGTGCCAACCACTGAAAGAACAGCAATTCGCTGTACGCGCGTGCTGTATGCTAACATAAGAAGCCGCCGCACCTGACGCTGCCTGAAAGTAGAAGGTATTGTGGTCGTTGTACCCCTTCCGCCCGTAGTTGGGTGCATCCCTGTCCAGCCTGGCGATGGTGCCAGCCAGGATTGACACCTTCTCCCCGCTGTCATTGCCCACCACCCTGATCTCCAGGCCTACTGCTGCTGCCTCTGGCGCCAGGGGCACCTCACCGACTTGCATGAACTGGAGCATCGATGGGTCGAAGCGCAGGAAGCCAAAGTCATGAGTGGGGTCGTAGTAGAGGGGGTACACGGGCAGCTCCTCTCGGTTGAGGAACACTGCCTCTGCAACAATGGGACCTGCACAGCAATCAGGCACGGACGCAACATCCACAACAAAAGCAGACATGCAGAAAATTGCGCCTAGGTCACTAGACAGGATGACGCACTAGGTGGTAGCTGGCTAGCAGCATCCAGACACCCCTTTGGCACAGCCAGCAGGACAGATGGGTGTCAGGTGTCAGGTGTCAGCTGCCCGTTCCTGACACGGGCTGGCTGTTGCTTGTTGTGCTTTGAGCCCCTGCTCATACATATTCACTGCTGCCTGCTGCTGCAGTGAGGATGGTGAGAGCTGTACCTCTTCAGCTTGCTGCCCCGACCAAACCTGCGGCCCCTTCGCTGCAAGTAAACCAGCAATAATCCCGCCTGATCAGTGTGCAGCTGCTGCTTTGCGTGCAGCTGCAGCTGTCGCGTCTACTGTGCCGGCTGCTGGTCTGCAGATCCCTGGAAAACCCAACCGGCCCTGCTGCTCAGCATCCCACCGCTACACCCGGCAGGTGCTGCCCCCTCCCCCCTCTCCTCCCCTCGTCCGTGCTGCTGCAGCTGTCAACACACCTGGTGTGACAACATGCCTGTTGGTCAGGATAATACCACGGGCCCTGTCTACAATGAAGCCTGATGCATAGCTGCTTGATGCTGGCTCTGTGTCAAATGCCCTGGTCTGGGTGACCCTGCACAGCACAAAACACAGGCATATAATAACTCAATAACTCTTATTCCATCCTGCACCCTGTTGATGGAGTTGCTGAACAGTGACTGAACAATGTTGCACACGCCGTGCTGTTGGCATGCAACTGGCTAGCTGTCACTGGCTGCTTGCTGACCACGCAGCACCAGGCACAACCACCCACAGCGGTACGGCTGATGTCTGCTCGCTGGACAGGATCTGCAACTACAGCCAGCTGCCTCTGAACACCACTGCCAAGCAATTCTTTGTACAGGAACCTGCCAAGGATGGTTTCTGAAGGGTGCTGATGATAGGCGACTAGAACGCGCTGCTGTAAGCTTACTTGAGCACCACACAGCACGGGACCACCCTCTCAAGCGCTGCCTTCCAGTCCTCTGCTGTGGCCGAAGGAGGCTGATCTTGGAGCTGGTCCATGCACCTGCTGTGCACCTAAATCACCATAACAAGCAACGCAAGTGCATGCTGACTGTCTGCACACACATCAGCATGCTACTGCTCATGGTAGGTTGGTTGGGTGCGCCAGTGATGCTGCTTGCAGAGCATGCACACGACGTCATGCTGTCAATTGCGTTGTTGGCACTTACAAGATTGTATGTTCAGAGGACTATAGCCATGCATGGTGACAAGGCTACCCAAGGCACTCAGTGCTGCCAACAACAGCCTTATGCTCTCTGTACCAATTGCTCACCTCTAGCTCGCCAACGCTTGATTGTCACGCTCTATGACACTTTCAGAAAGTATAGCATGGATCGGGGAACAAGGTGCTTGACGAATCAGAACAGAAGCAAACCAAAAACTGTAACTGTCCACAGATGACACTGTTGCGTAGCTGCAGAAGCAACATGCACGATTGATCTTACTAGATCTTGGAGCAGCTGCACATGCCCTGTGCCCTCTGGATCCATCCCCACCAAGTGACAAGGCAGAAGTGTGGGAGGCACAGGTGTCACACAAGGCATGTGAGCTCATTTCAAGTGATCCAGACCCACAACAAGCAATTATAGCCGTCCCATCACACCGGTATCACCCTTACACAACGTCAACAGCAGCACAACACACACAGTATACAGCAAGGGTGCAGCAGTGTGGAGCTATGCTTGCACGCGTCATGGCTGCCAGTGTTCAGCCTTCCAGGCCTATCCAGGTAGGTTTCTTCGTTTAGTAATGATCAGCAGGTCTTGCTGGCTCCTGTGGCTTGGCACTGCTGCCACTGTTTACCTAGCAACGTCAAGGGCACTGCAGTGAAGTGTGTCCCGTGCTGATCTGCAGGCCTCCATGCAGCGGAAGCTGGAGTCACTGACTCCTGTCGTGCTGAACATAGTGAATGAGTCGCATAAACATGCAGGACATTCAGGTGGGTGCTGCTCCTGGTAGTAGGTTAGCCACTGGTGAAGGAGGGGGGGGTGGTTCTTGGGGTGGGGGGGGGGGGGGGGTGTCCAGCCGCAGCAGCCGTTTTGTCTCTTGCGTTGCCCCTGATAGATTCATGTGCTTGCATCACCCATGTCACAAACGCAGCACCCACATGCAAACAACAGAGGGAAGCCCAGCCCTCAACCGGTGGGGTCTTGTTGTATCAAACTTGCACGCTGCTCCCAACATGCGACAGGCTGGCCATGCTCCTCACCTTTTGCGCTTTAGCAGTGGTTCAAGTTACTAGGGAACGGTTTTTCTTTCCAAATATCGATGCAACTGTTTTGCGCGTGTGCACTACTGTTGGCCTGCAGGCAACCCAGGAGGCGGTCCAGATGCAGAGACACACTTCAAGTAGGTGCACTGACATAGCAGCAGCTGGCCGGGTACACATGCGCGCGTACTGGTTGCAGATTAGCAGCTGGCCCTGCTGGCTTGGCATCACAGCTGGCCCTTGCCCGCCAGTGTACATAGGCTGTTGCTGCTGGTGCTGGTGTAGGGTGGCGGCATGCCTCTCATCGGCCCTGTATCAAGTCGTAGCTGGCCTGAAATTGCGCCAATGTTACAACACATTTTCTATATGCTGCACAATTCAGAGCAGGCGCTGCTGCTTGTGCCTGCTGGTGGTGGTGGTGGTGCCGGTTGTATTATGCCCCTCAGCAGCTCTGCTTCGTTCACACGGCAGGTCTGATATTGTTGTGCATGTGCTGTGTGCCTGTGTGTTCCGCAGGGTTCAGATCGTGTCCAAGGAGTTTGAGGGCAAGCGGTTAGTGCAGCGGCATCAGATGATGTACAGGCTGCTGGACGAGGAGATCAAGGCCGGCGTGCATGCGCTGTCAATGGACACGAAAACACCCAAGGAGGCTGGCGTCGAGGAGCAGTAACAGCAGCAGCAGCAGCAGGGACAGCCAGCAGCAGTGACAGCAGCAGTGCTAGCAACCGCGTTGGCCGCAGCAGGGGGTTGTTGTGAAGCAGCAGTGACGGCAGCATCAGCTGCAGCAGGGAGTCGTTGTTGTGAAGTAGTGGCAGGAGGCGCAGCCAGCAGCTGCAATGCTGCATGCTGCATCACAGAGGCACACAGTGTGTGCAGTAAAATGCGCCGGCCAGCCAGGCATTCAGCAGTGTCGCAGTTGGGTTGACTGTAAATGACCACTGTACAAGTTGCCAGTGGCCAAGTCAGCAGTAGGCTGCACAAGTCTGCTGGAGCCGCAGACGGCATACGCAAGCAGCACTGGTCTCAGGAAACGCGCTACACCACATGCTTTAGGTGCGTGTGGGCACAGTGCACTTATCAAGCAGTGCTCTTGCTGAATGCTGCTGCTGCCACTGTCGCTGCTGCAGAAACTGTTTGGTGGGTTCCTGTTGTTTGTGTATTGTACTGTGATGCACAGTTTGCATGCGCATTGTTGTGTCACCACAAAGTCAAACGGCTTGGGCTCATCGGGACAGTGTACACCCACCATGCAGCTACTTCTCAACATGTTGGTGTGTGTCGGCTGCTGCAGCATGTTGTGTTGGCAGCTGTTTTTGTACCAGGAGGTATCGTGTGTGCAGGGGTAATGCTGCTGTATATACATATTTGGGTGGTCCCTCCACAGCTGCAGCATGCAGAGCTGCATCTGGGCTGCATTTGCATCACAGCAAGCACGATATGATGTGGTGCTGTCAAGCTGCAACCGAAAAGAATGTGTGCCACAACAGGGTGCAATCTGCTGCTCATGATGAGGAAACTCACAAACAAGGCAGCATTTGTACAGCAGCGCTGTGGCTTGATTGGGAGCCGGGGAGATGTCGAAAAAGAAAATAATAAATCATAAATTGGCAGTGCACCAGGCATATTCGCAATAGTTTGACACTTGGTTCTTGGTTGTGGCAGCTGTTGCAGGGTTCAACAGGGTGTTAACTCCAAGTGTGCATCCTGTAGCCCTATATATTACAGCGCCACTTTCACGATATACATTCCACTACCTCCACAAACCAACATACACCGTCTCCTTCGCAATCTGGCTACTTTCTTTGACAACCTTCACTTCACAATGGCCCGCTGTTCTGGACCCTCCGGCGCTCGCTCACAGGCGCAAAAGAGGTTCGACAGTAGGATTGTGCAGAAAACTCACTCGAAGAACGGCTGCACGGCACCACCCCGCCCCAAGCCCGTGAAGAAGGAGCAGGCGGTTCTGGAGGTGCAGTGCCAGGCGCTGGGAGACATTCAGATGAGCTACGACACCTACATCAAGTTTCTGACCGGCCCCTGGGGCATGATGTTGGTCGTGGCGTCTATCCAGCATGCGGAGCAGCTGGTACAGGTGAGGCTTCCTCGGTATGCACTTGCGCCCGGGCCTTTTCGATGTCCAGCATGCATATTGTCTGCGTGTGAGTACTATTCAGGGCCTCCTTGTCCCAACTCGCCCTGCACAACAACGGCTGTAGCTTGGTGTATTGACAGCAATACTCTCGCTCAACAATGGGACAGAAAACTTAAAGCGCACATGCCTTACCGTCTGCTGTCTTTATGATTACAGGAGCGCAGGCCTGCATACGCGTGGGAGACGCTCAAGCCACAGCAGAAGCACCATGCAACAGAGCCCGCAGCAACAGAGGAGCACTTCTTCGACTGCGGCGAGGAGTTTGAGGATGCCGACACCTTCTTCGACTGCGATGAGGCCTGCGTGGAGTCTGAGGATGTGTGCGTTGAGCAGGCGGAAATGTTCTTCGACTGCCTGGAGGAGTCCTTGGAGTCCAAGTGCTTTGAGAGCTTCAAGGATACCTGGCTGGAGTCACCGGCTATCCACAGCATGGAGGATGGCCTGGTGGATGGGGTTGTGTACTTGAAGTTTGCAAGGAGCACCCTGTATGGCTTAGATGGCTAAGGAGCTGCACCTGAGCAGCGTGCACAGACTCTGCTGACTGGGAAACCAGGAAGCGGGTCTGTTGCACACCCAACCCAAAACGGTGTCTTTCGACACCACCACATCGTCTGGAAAGAGACACATGCTTCCCTTCAGGCAACCAGTCTCTGGGCAGTTGCACCAGGCTGGTTGGGTAATCGTGCATGCTTGCATGGCACTGCAGCCCTCCAATGCATTTGAAGCCCTTTCCTTGGCGCTGTACAAGTCATGGCAAAGTATGCGTGCAAACACGAGGACAGCACTGGTGTAGATACAGCAACAACTGCCAAACCAACAACAACACGTGCAGCAAACCAGTCAGTCACCCACACTCTGTTGTACAAGTAAGCCGCACACCGCTATATGTGCAATGCAGTGGAATGCCATCCCACAGTGTGAATGCCCTGTTCCTGGTGACAGCTAGATGCACCGCCAGCCGCAACCAGCCACGCACATCACCCTCCAGCATGTCAAGCAGTAGTCGCCTGTTGCTCCTGCTCCTCCGCTTCCACGTCTGACTCCTCCTGCTCCCCTTCAGCAGGGGCTGCCGCACCACTGCCCATGCCTCCATCCATCGCTGCTGCAGTTATGGCTGCCTTGACCTGCTGTGTCAGCTGCTGAGTCAACGCCGGGTCCTGGGCCAACATGGTTGACACGGCCTCCTTGCCTTGACCCAACCGCTGCTCCCCCATGTAGTAGTAGGAGCCCTACAGCAAAGTGAGAGAAGAGATGGCATAGTGGACTGAGCAGATGTGTGACTCTCCCTGGTAACTGGGAGACACTCGGTGGATGTACAGATTCAGTTACAGTCACAGTGATTGGTACAAGTGGCACTGAGTGTTGATTAGGTGGTTACTGTAATACAGGCTGTGATCATCGGTACAGGCGACCAGAGCAGCAGTTTGGCAGGCAAGTGGTTGGCGGTGGCCTTGCATTTGCAAGCAGACGCAGGAAAGCGCATAACGCTTGTGTACGGGAAATTGCTTGGTTGTCTGAAGCAGGTCAGGGTGTCTTCGGGCTGATCTCATTACGTGTCACAAACCCAGTCACGCAACCCTGGGCCAACAACTGGCTGACAGAGCCAAGTCAGCCCTCAGACCCTGGTGCAATAAGGCAACCATACCATCTCAATCGCTTTGGCAGAGCGGTGTGCCATCCTCTCACCTTGCCCTGCACCACCCCTGATGCCAGGCATGCCTCCAGCAGGTTCGCCCCAGCATCAATGCCCTTGTTGAACCCTATGATGAACTCAGCAGACCTGTAGGGCAGCAGGGTATAAGCAGAAAGGCACCAGGGGCCGAGACAGCAGCAATCACATTGAGCATGGAACCAGGGAAGTGCAGTCCCACCAGCACTTGTCATGCACTCATGGCAGCTAGCTAGCTAGCTAGTGAAGCTCACGCTAGGCCTGCTTTATGTGCCATAGTTGCAGTCAGGTATGCTTCCCCAGACCCAAGGCTGATATTAGAGAAGCACAGAAGCCTTCCATGCCACCATGCCCAGACACCTGTGGGGGGAGAGGGATTGGGCCAATGCACATTAACACACTGCAATACATAGCTAGTATCTGGCCACAAACGCACCTGTAGGGTGGGGCCACCTTGTTCTTGACCACCTTGGCCTTCACTCGGATGCCCGTCTCCACCTTGCCATCACCAGACTTCACCTTCTCCTTGGAGCGCACCTCCACACGCTGACTGGCGTAGTACTTGAGCGCATTGCCGCCTGAGGTCACCTCAGGATTGCCAAAAATGATGCCGATCTGTGCAGCAGCAACAGCGGCAGCAGCAGGCATCTGGTTGCGGCAAGCAGTTGAAGCAGCAGGTTGAGCCTGTCAAAAACCAACGGCAGATGCATGATGTAGCGACCATAGCATGCGCCCTATCGATATCCACACAGGGCAAGCATTTGCTGGTGACGCAACCTGACACGCATGCTTCAAAGCTGCAGGCCCGTCCTGGCCAAAAGCAACACATGTGAGTGAGTGCTGGCGGCAACCTTGGCGCTGCAGACGTAATGTCGCCCTGTTCATCGACTGTGACGGACGTGTGTCTCCTTGTCCACGTATTCAGCAAGACTAGTAGCACAAATTCCTGCATAACATTCAGTCCCATTGGCCACCCACCTTGTGCCGCAGTTGGTTGATGAACATGACTGTGGTGTTGGTCTTGTGCGCATTGGCTGCCAGCTTCCGTAGCCCCGCACTCATCAACCGCGCTTGACTGGCAATCTGCAGACATGGCAGACACCATCATCACACATCGAAATGTTGGGATGGTCCCTAGGGAGACTGACCCTCCAATCCCGAGTACTCACCAGAACAACACTGACCACACAGCCCCCCCCCCCCCCAAAAAAACCTACAGACCCTGCCGATACTGCCGCAGTTGTGCCCCAAGTCCACCAAAGGGTTTGCAGACTAGGCGTGCAAGAAACTGCAGTGGAGACTCTGAATGCGCCTTTCTTGGTGCCCCACAGCTGTAATCAATGTATCAATGTATCTCACCGTGTGGTCCCCAATGGTCCCTTCCAGCTCAGCGCGTGGCAGCAGGGCAGCAACACTGTCAACAGCAACTAGATCAACCTGCAGGTTGGCAACAACCAGCAGCGGACATCACATCCAGGTTGGGACACCGTCTTTCAGGGTGCTCACCACGAATAAGCTATGCAACTGGCACACTTGGCTTTCGGTGAGGCACACGCCCCTGGTGGCATCGAAGCACCCTGTCCATCGGCTCGACGGCTGCCGCTGCATGTCTGTCAGTAAGCAATCATGGAATGATTCTCAACAAATGACGCCATGTGCGATGCAACACTGCTGTGCAGCCAACTCAGCTCAGTGTGTGTCAACATAGATGCCCTTTACCACCTGACCAGTTCCCCTCAAGCTGTCTGCCTATCTTGCCATACGCCTGTGCCAACTGGTCAGTCTATCAGCACCCCTTAGCGCTCCTACTCACCGCATGACTCCGCAGGACCTGGTCCACCACCTGCATCAGCACATAAGAGATGCCACAATGGAAGCTTGGGGGTCTCATGAGGTCTGCTGGTGGGGTGATAAGGACTTGATGGTGGTGTGGCGGCAACAATATAGCATACGTATGCTACGTATATACGCGCAACGCAGCATTTGTGCAAGGAGCGGAGTGCGGAGCCAATTACGTCCGGCATGTGTGACAACTACATGACATGCAAGACAGTGCAGTCACAGCAGTCGAAATGGGCTGCAAGATCTCACAAAATGGAGGCATATGGCATCATAGGACTGTTGACCCTCAGGCTGCCTCTTGGCGTCTGTCCAGCTGCCCCCCCCCCCCCCCCCGGGCTCTCACCTCGAGAGCATCTTCCCCACAGCTAGGCTGACATATCAGCAGGTCCTGTGGGAACAGCAGCACACGAACAAGATCAGAGGAATGTTTACGATGGAGTCACAATGCGCAAGCAGCTACACTGCAAGTAGCTCCAGCCAGCACGGACGGGGTGCAGCCAGCATGGGAAGGGGGCGTCCATACACACTCACCCCTCAGAAGCCTCACAACAGCACTAGCAGAGAATATCGCCCAAAACCCGGCATCAACAAAAGGCGAGGCTGCGTGTCGTTGGGCGGTCGATAAGTAGGTGCTGCTCTTACATAGTAGTGGATGTACCAGCTCAACTCTATCTGACATCTAGGGACGAGAGACCCCAGCAGAGCATACACAAGTGTTGTGCAGCTCAGGAACCGCAGGCCCATTGCTGTGTCCTACACTACCCCCCCCCCCTGCTTCCTTCAATCACGCACACACTTCCCAGGCAGGCACTCACATCCACATTGACGCCCAGCCGCCGTGCAAAGTGTATGTTGAAGGCGTGTTCTGCATCCACAAACACGGCCTCTCCTCCAGCTTTCTGCACCTCTGCCACTGCATGCAGGGCCAGGGTGGTCTTGCCACTGGCCTCAGGCCCATACACCTCCACCACACGGCCCCTGGCCCAGCCCCCTCCTAGGGCCATGTCCAGTGTGAGGCAGCCTGAGGGGATGGTGTCCTGCGGACTGGTGCGAGCTTCACCCAGACGCATGAGAGTGCCACTCCTGCAAATCAGTAAGGGAAAGTGTTCTGTGTTAGTTAGGAAGGGGGGGGGATTGATGATCGAAGAGAGGCAGAGCGAAGCAGAGAGAGCGAGGGCCCCGGCCCCAGCGGGGGAGACAGGAGTGTTGTGAAGCACTGACTCAGCCCCCCCCCCCTCCCCCCCCCCCCCCCCGCCCCCAGCCATGCCCAGTGTGAGGCAGCCTGAGGAGATGGTGTCCTGCGGACTGGTGCGAGCTTCACCCAGACGCATGAGAGTGCCACTCCTGCAAATCAGGGAGAGTAAGCGTTCAGTGTGTTTGTGGGGAGGGGGGGGCAATTATGATCGAGGAGAGAAAGTGGGAAGGAGGCAGAGAGAGCGAGGGAGGGGGCAGGCAGGAGTGTTGTGAAGCACTAACCAGCCCTCCCCCCTCCCCTCCCCCAGCCATGTCCAGTGTGAGGCAGCCTGAGTAGATGGTGTGCTGTGGGCTGGCGCGAGCCTCACCCAGACGCATGAGAGTGCCACTCCTGCAAATCAGGTAGGGAAAGTGTTCTGCCTGTTTGTGGGGAGGGGGGGGGAGGATGATGATCGAGGAGAGGAACAGGGAAGGTTGCAGAGAGAGCGTGGGAGAGGGAAGGCCGCAGTGTTGTGAAGCACTGACTCAGAGCCCCCCCCCCATGTCTAAGGTCAGGCAGCCTGAGGGGATGGTGTGCTGCGGACTGGTGCGAGCCTCACCCAGACGCATGAGAGTGCCACTCCTGCAAAAGTAGAGGGAGCAAACGGCACGCGTGCGTGCGCGGGGTGGGTGGGGTGGGGTGGGGTGGGGGGCCCAGCAATGATTTAGCCCTGATTGAGGAAGGATGCGACCCTCCTGCCTCGAAAACACCACTACAAAGCCTATATGTCAGAGTCTGTCAATGCGCAACCCGAAATACATCTGCAGGCCCTCACCCCCACCCCCTCCAAACCCCCTGCCCTCTCCCTCCAAACCCCCCTGCCCCCCCCCCCTCCCCCACCCCCACCCCAAGTCCCCACCGTACCGTGCCACGTCGCATGCACTGCTGCTGGCGCTGCACAACTCACACTCCCCTTCTTCCCCTAAACACGCGTCCCCCCCCCCCCAAAAACCATATTTGTCAGAGAGAGACAGGACTCACCCAAGGGATTTGTTCAGCCTCCTCACAGTGTCATCCAAGGCACCCTTCTTTGCAGCATCAGCCCCCTTGCTTGCTCTGCTGCTGCCGCCTCTGCTGGGTGTGGGTATCTGCGATGCCGACATAGCTTCAGTTACGTGCAGTGATGCTGACTTCTCACTGCCGCTGCTTGGGTCTTGCGCTCCAGCTGCTACTGTTGCACCCCGCCTTCGTGAAGAGCCCCTGGCCTTGCTGCTGCCCTGCTCTGGTTGTGCAACAGCATAACTGCGGCATTCTGACAGGGATAAAAGTGCTGGGACCACACGCTGCAGCAGAGGCTGCAGCTGGGCCTGACCTGGATGCAGTAGGGCCAACATAGGACGACAAGTGTGGCCTGCTGTACTCAGGCTGGCACACCGTGCAGGCTATGGTTGGGATACAGGCAATGTGACATGTGTAAAGTGGTTTTCCTTGCTCACTTCTTCTCGTGGCATTCCATTCCTTACGAGAAAATAACATCCTCAGTGTGCCTTTCAGTTCCGTGCTATAACGTTCTTTTCATGACTGCATATACCGATCCCATAGTTTCTTGCACGTCCGAGTTCACGCTGTCTCTCCTGCCTCCCGTCTAGATCACCTGCTGGCATCTGCTGTACACACACAACACACCAGTTTTCCTGTGTAGCTAGAAGCTCACCCTGCAGCATGGCCTTATTGCAACTCAGCATGCAGCGCCTGCTGGCATCCACTGGAGCAGGTGTGGCGGACAGAACAACCCCGTTGTAGCAGTAGCATGCAGCACCCGTCAGTGGCACCTGGTGCTTGCTGCTTACTGCTGACAGATGCTTTCGGTATGCCGCTACTCCACATCATAAAAGTGAGGTATGTACTGTGGGGTGTGGCTGCAGGTTCAGCAGCATGCTTGCTGCCCCAGCTTCAGCAGCAGTTGCGGCGCAGCTATGCAGTTGTGTCTGGCGATGACAGCCATGATGACTTCAAACCCAAGTACAAGGCAGATCCAGCGTCAGACGTCAACACCACAATCGAAAACGACATTAAGAGCCATGATGTTTTCATTTACATGAAGGTATGGGGTGTCTGACTGCCAGCCTGGCAGTCCACTGGCAGCAGCAGCACCAGCACCAGAGAGAGACCGACAAGCAGCAGAGGCAGGAAATGTTGCAGCCATGCGGTCGGCTGTCTGAATGCATGGGCTGCATGCGTTGATGGTTTGTCATAGAGCAGCTTGACCTTGATCCGAGCCAGCCTGGCAGAGAGCCAACCAGCATTTGGTGGGGCCTGAACCCTGGGTGCATCAGCTTGTGGTACTGATGAGCTGATGCTGAGTATTGCATGTGAACACAACTCAGATATAGGACAGATATGGGGACTTGTTGTGTTGCCTGCAGGGAACCCCTGATGCCCCTCAGTGTGGCTTCAGCAGTATGGCCTGCCAGATCTTGAATGCATACGGTACGCACTGCCTTGGCAATGACGCTGTCAGTCTTGGTCAAGGGTATCCTCAACAGCAGTAGTGCATGCTGTTGGGGTGCTGGTACGCCCCTCAGGTTTCACCAGTCTTCTCTAGCCCAGATCAGACAGTAAAGCAATTGGCCCCCACAGCCTGCCTGCCTGGCATCCGGCTGACTGATTCAAAACACTGGCTGGCATGTATCGGGTGCACATTTTGTTTGTGTACAGCCATGGATTTCACGGCACACTGCAGCATGTTGCCCCCAAAAACACACACCCTGCTGAGGGAGTGGCAACTACCACACGTGCAGCACCAGTCAAGACATGCACTCCACATAAGCACTACGGCCCACAGCATGCACTGACCAGATTTTTACCTGCCGCCTGCAGGCTTCGAGTATGGCAGCCGCAACGTCCTAGCAGACGAGGGCATTCGGGAGGGCGTCAAGAAGTTCACCAGCTGGCCAACCATCCCACAGGTGACACAGACAGCCACTGCTTAGTCACAGCATGACAGCATGACTTCTTGTGCTGCATTCGTGTGCTCCCGCGTACCCTCTCGCCTCAACAAGCAAAGGCACAGTATGGCTTGTGAACGATGCAGGGGTGTGATCAGGTTGTGGGAGCCTTTTCTTGCTGTGGCGGCACAGGTTGATGTCAACGCCACTCAGTGATTGGATGTTACACAGAACATCGCTTGTTTGGGGGGCCAACAAAAGGCTCCTTGGGCAAAAGCAACTCTGAACCAAAACAAAGTGACCAACCACACCAACCGTCCTTTCCTTTTCCACTCAGTGGTTGACAGTGACTATGCTGTTGCTGTGCCTGCAGGTGTTTGTGAAGGGGGAGTTTGTGGGCGGGTCAGACATTCTTATGGAGATGCACAAGGCGGGAGAGCTGGGGCAGCTGGCAGACGAGATGAAGAAGTGAGGCGGCAGCGGACAGTAGTTGCAGCTGTTGGTTTGCGCCTGCCCTTCTGAAACAAGGAGTCAGTGTTGCATCTGTGATGATGATGTGTTTATGGCTTTTGGTTGACAGGCGGGTTCAACATGGCTCAATCTCAACAGCAGTAGCTTTTCGACTAGTGGCTGCTCAACACAAACACAAACTGAATACGTCAGCATGCTGCCATGGACCAAAGAGATTCAAACAACCCTGAACACAGACAAGTAACAGTGTGACATCACATGCTACCGTATCAAGTCAGATGATTGCTGTGTAACTGGTGAATTACAAGCACAACGCCAAGTCCCAGGGTCCACTGACTACCCCAACAGAAACTGCTGCACTTGAAAAAACCATCAGGCTAACCCACAGGAGGTTGGCGCGTGACACGAACTGTGCTTTGGCACTAATCAGCTATGGCCGCCTTGCCTAGGACTGCTAGCACGGCAACACCAAAAAGGGTCGTCACCACCTGAACAGCCTTTGCTCTGTCAGTATCAAAATAAGTACAGCGCTCCAGAGCCGCGTTGGCTGGCTCAATCCCTGCTGCAACACCTTCTGCTCAGGCTGCCTTCAGCCTTCTATCAGTCTTGCAGGGTCAGTGGCTCCCGGAGCAACAGCAACAGCAGGTACTGACTCAGCGGCATGCTGGCATCAAAGTGTGAAATGGCTTTAGTCAAGTGTCTGCCTAAACAAGCTGCACGCATTGCGGTGTGCAGGTGCTGCTTGGCGTATGTGCTCAACTACTGCCGGACACCATCATGTCATATCGGCACCGCCTACGCCACTGCCTGCCGTCGGTTGACAGGGTCCAGCTGCTCGTCTTCCGTGCCTGCTGCATCTGCTCATGCCCCAACTGCTGCTGCTGCTGCTCCTGCTTCTGTTTCCATGCCCCTGCTTCCATTCTACCCTTGCTCTGCCTGCACCTGCAATTTACTGCTGCCGCTGCTGCCTCGTCTCTTGGCAGCACCAGCAGCTCTGTTGCTTTGCTGCCAGCTGCTGCTGCAGTATTGTTATCTGCTGGCGCTGCTGCTCCATCTCTACCAAAGCATCGGCCAACTGCTGCCGCTGGCCAATACTGCCTTACAACATCCAACACAGCAGTCCCAATACTGACCCTGCCACCCAAACACTGTCCTGCAGCATAGTCTCAGGCCTATGCATGTTGACCAAAGACACCAAGACGGCTGTCACCAGGACCAGCAGAACAGCAATGCGCGGAGACACTGGCACTGCCTCTTCAGAGCTGGTGGTGTCAGGTGCCTCCTGCTGGACGCGTCGAGGGAGACCAGTGGCCCACTTGCCCTCAGGCTGCTGCTGCTGCTGCTGCTGCTGCTGCTGCTGCAGAGTCCTCGCTGTCTTCTGCTCAGGCAGCAGGCACACATGCTCGCGCTTGCTTTGCTCAGCATCGGCCAGTTGCTTCCGCAGCTGCTCCACCTGCTGCTGGTGCTGCTTGTCCTTTACTGCTTGCTGCTCTGCACCCGCCTTCTCCCGTGCTGCCTTGTCCTGCAGAACGCTGGACACCTGCTGCTGCAGCTGCTGTATCTCTGAACGTGCCTGGCTCAAAAGCTGCTGCTGAGTGTCTGTTTCAATGTCAAGCTTCTGCTGCTGCAGGGCCTTCTGTGCAGCCTGTGCACACTCAGCCACTGCCTGAGCCTCTTCCGCGGCTTTCAGCCTGGTAAGCTGCTTGCTCAGCTGCTGCTGCTGCTGAGTCACCTGAGTGCGCTCCCCAACCAGGCTCTCCCGCTGCTGCAACAGTGCAGCCCGCTCCTCAGCCAGCTGCTGCTGCTCTGCCTGCAGGGCTAGCCGTGCACGCTCCAGCTCGTCCTGCTGCTGCTTGTGCTTGGCCAGCAATCGCTGCTGACAATGCTGCTGCTGCTCGACCTTTGCTTGGGCCTGGTCCAGGATCTGCTGCTGCTTGTTCAGCTGCTGCTGCTGCTCCGCCACCTGATTGCGCTCCCCTACCAGGCTCTCCCGCTGCTGCTGCAGCGCAGCCCGCTCTCCAGCCAGCTGCTGCTGCTCTGCCTGCAGGGCTAGCCGTGCACGCTCCAGCTCACCCTGCTGCTGCTTGTGCACTGCCAGCGACTGCTGCTGACACTGCTGCTGCTGCTGTACCTCTGCTTGGGCCTGGTCCAGGACCTGTTGCTGCTTGTTCAGCTGCTGCTGCTGCTCCGTCATCTGCGCACGCTCTCTTGCAAGGCTTTCCCACTGCTGGTGCAGCACACCCTGCTCTGCAGACAGCTGCTCGTTTCCTAGCTGCAGGGCCAACCGTCCATCCTCCAGCTCGCTCTGCTGCTGCTTTAGCGCTTTCAGGAACAACTGCTGGCGCTCCTGCTGTTCTGCCACCTGTGCTCGCTCCTTTATGAGGCTCTCCTGCTGCTGCTGCAGCACGGCCTGCTCCTCAGCCAGTAGCTGCTCCACTGTGCGCCGCTGCTCTACCTTCAGAGCCAGCCGCGCATGCTTGAGTTCACCCAACTGCTGCTTGTGCATCGCAGCCATGCTGACGATCAGGTGCTGCAGTGCTGTGCGCTGCTGTCCAACATCTGCTGCTGCAGCGACACTTTCAAGCCACGCATCCATCAGCACACTCAACATAGTATTGCCTGCTGGGTCCATGCACTGCTTCAGGGCAGCTTTGGCAGCCGCTGCGTTGCGCCTTGCAGCTGGCAGCAGCAGCCGCAGCACCATACTCTGCTTGGTGCTCGCGTCGATGCCGGCGTCTTGTGCTGCCGCTGCCGCTGCTGCTGCCCTCACCATGTCGTCTGATGCTGCAGCTGCGCCAAGCCACCTGTGCTGCAGCAGGCACTCAACAGTAGGCATGTGGCCTGTAGCTGCAGCCATGCACAGCGCGCTGCGTCCACCGGATCCTGGAGCATACACCTCTGCCCCAGCAGAGAGCAGCACCTGAACTGTGGTAGTATGCTTGCTTTTGACTGCCAGGTGCAGGGGGGTGTCTGATGCGTCCAGGGCGGCATGCAGGGTGGCACCGTGAGCCAACAGTAGCTTTGCTACCTCAGGGTTGCCTCTGTGTGCTGCGTAGTGCAGGGCAGTCCAACCCTCTGCAGCAGCAATGCGTGGCTGTGCTCCTGCTGCCAGAAACATCCTGACCATGTCAATATGGCCCATACTGGCTGCCAGAATCAAGGGAGTAGCTCCTACGCCATTCACTGCGTTCACTTCAGCACCAACTGCCAGGAGCTTCTCCACAGCAGCCACGTTGCCGTTTACGACAGCATACTGCAGCGGGGTCAGCATGTCTGCGTCAGCCACGCTGGCTGGTGCATGGGCTGCCAGCAGCAGTTCTAGGCACGTGTTGCAGCCGCTGATCACTGCTCGGTGCACAGGCGTGCAGCGCACTGCATCTTCTACTGATACATCTGCGCCTGCGCGAATGAGCGCGCGCAGGACTTCTGGCTGCTTGTGCTGCGCTGCTAGGTGCACTGCTGTCTTGGACTGTTTGTTGGGCATGTTGGCTGCTGCTCCTGCTTTCAACAGCACCTCAGCAACTGCTGTATGGCCAGCTGCCACGGCAATGTGAAGGGGGGTCCTCCAGCTGCGGTCAAAGGCATCCACTGCTGCCCCCTTGCTGAGCAGGAGCTTTGCAACGCCTGCATGGTTGCCTGCTGCTGCGTCGTGCAGGGCTGTGCATGCGCCAGCACTGTCTGCATTGGGGGCTGCCCCTGCATCCAACAGTGCCTGCACTACTGCTGCATGCCCACTTTCAGCAGCCAGGTGCAGGGGCGTCCTGCCACATTTATCCACGACACTGACAGAGGCACCCTTGCTAAGCAGCAGCTGAACGGCACTGGTGCACCCAAAGAAGGATGCTTCATGGAGGGCTGTGTACCCGATGCTGTTGGCCGTGTTGAGTCCACGACCATTGGCACCGTTCTGCACGGCCTCTATCAGTAGGCCAAGGATGCTAACGTCTTCACGTGTCGCTGCTTCATGTAGGGGCGTTGTTTCAAGCCGGCCGCAGGATCTGCAGGGCTTTGCTCCTGCTGCTAGCAGCAGCTGCACTGTGCTGGCCTTGCGAAAGCGTACTGCTGCATACAGTGGGGTTGCACCATCGCTGTCCACGGCATGCAGGTTCGCTCCAGCACGTAGAGGCTCTTTGACAATGCTGTCCTTGCCCTGCTGAGCCGCGATGTGAAGGGCTGAGGACCCAGAGTGGTCGGTTGCCTTTGCTGCTGCTGCCAATGCTGGCAACCGCTGAATCCCTTCCAGGTCGTCAGCCTTGATGAGCTTGATGAGTTCGCCTAATGAGTTTTGATGAGACATTTTGAAGCTTGTGGCGGAACCAACTGAAAGCATCAGCAAGGCTGGCGAACAAGGAGCAGGACAAGACAACGACCACGGGCTAACTGCCCCTCCCTACCCCAAGATACCCAAAGAAATCCATCCACATACGTCTGTTGTGCTAACCTTAAGCGTGGCGCCCGTATGTTCTTGACCAACGGTTCCCGCGTAAACCCCAATGGCCCCGGCTGTCTTCGCATTTGAGCACAGGAAAGTACATCAAACTGCCCCGTTGAGCCGATTAACCGATGTACAGGCGTCTTCTGACATCCAGCAGCGACATCAATACCACGTGATTGCTGTTGCATGGCCAAAGCCGGCAAAGACTCTCAGGTGGGCACCCTGTCAGGTAATGTTCAGCCAAGGGGATATGGCCCCTTGTACCACAACATCAGTTTGACTGCGATAGCGTAGCTGAGTGATACTATTCTGAGAAGAAGTAGCCCATTGCCACTGGGCCAGCCAAATAGGGATTTCTCAACCAAGTACTGAATTGGTCATGAGTCTCATGTTGTACATTGCACGAAAGTTGAGCATGCCGTGTGCCGTATGGTGCAGTTAAGCATACGGCCGCCGCTGCGGCAGCTGTCCTGTAGCTGCTGAGTCCTCACGTGCTGCGCTTTCTGCCACAGCTGTATGTCATTTGATGGAGTGGCTGTGCAACACGCAAAGAGTGGGGAAAACTTGAGACAACTCATGCTGCATGAGTTGTGCAGTATCAATCTCAAGTTGCTTGCCCAGGCTGCCGCAGGTTGGCAAATTGCAAGAGTCAGGTACTGGGGGGAGGTTACAAGTGGCTACTTTCACTGCTGAGTGGTGTTGCAAGCTGCGCATGACAACTTGCAAAAGTGAAGACTTGCTGCAACAATGTCACATGTTGCGCTGGTGCTGCTACTACAACACTGCTGCACCCATTGCCCAAAGTTACTTTGCATACAAGGGTGCCGCCGAACGGCCTCCCATGATGGTGGCATCAACCTTCAAGGACTACCGTAGAAGGCTGCATCATGTTCGACCTGGGCGAGGCGTCATGACGTGCACTGTCGGCTGCCTCACAACCTAGACAGTCCGCACTGGCACGTTGGAAACTTTGCAACAGCATTTGACACCCTGCCAGGTCCATTGAAATGGCTGGCGTGGTCGACACGACGTAAAGTTGTGCGCAAGCTCTAGCGCCTTGGCTTGGCAGGGGATGAGTCATCATCCAGCAGAAGCCTTCGGCCCAAATCAGGCCGGCTGCCTCCAAATGCAAACCCTGGACGGATCGTGACCTTTCCCAGTGAAGGGGCTGTGAGGGGCTCGCACTGTGCGGTGGAGAAGCACGGGGCATCGTGCAGGCAGTGAGGGTCATCTGGGCCGGTCCCTCTGCACATGAAGTTGCGGCATTCACATGAAGCCGTGGCAGTAGCGAACAGGGTGCCGAGAACCAGCAGCACAGCCAAGGTCTGGGTTGTGAGCATCTGCTGAGAGATCATGTTGACTGGTGGCGCTGTTGTCAACCAAGAGCGGTGCGGGCACCTCAGAAGAGCTGTGTGGAGACGCTGTGTGGAAAGACACTTTCGGGAGGCAAGTTTCGAAACACGATCATGTACTGCCTCACAATCACGCCAGTTAAAAGGACTGTAGAAGGCAGCGTGGGGACTTCACTGCTGGGCGCTTGAGCTTCGGTTGCCGGTCGACCGACTTGCGGGTGTGGCACCTGAAGGTTACGCCGCCGATATTTTACAAACTACGTCATCAGGCAATGCCTAGTTAGGGCTGCAATCAACTGCTACTCGTGACTGCGCCCGTAGCGTAGCGCTACTGGAAACGTCGGGACAGCATCGACTCCTGCGCCCAGTATACTAGTGTACCGCAGTACTGCGGTAGAAGGGCATCCAGAGCAGTAGCTGCACTCAACAACCACACAGACAACACACAGCTGGAATTACATGCACACCCCTGGCGGCATGCTTCATCACACACAATGCCGTATAAATCCATGGCGGCCCGTGTGATCACGTGATTGCACCGTTGGTCAGGAGGCAGCTGAGTTGGCAGCAAGGGCGAGCTCAAGTGACGACGTCACCTGAGTGACGGCAAGGGAAGCAGCGGCAAGGCGAGCACATCACCATGTGTTGAACACATCACCATGTGTAAGCAGCAAACAGCGCTGGGTGGGTGGGCGGGTGATTGGCACTGCAGCTGAAGCAACAGCCCACCGTGCCCACTGTTGTGAGCTACAGCAGGCCTAGCATGCCAATGCTGGGTGCCTGCTCAACGCAGCGGGCCACCCTGGGGCCTTCTGCCCTGAACAGGTGGGTGGGTAAGTGGGTGCGGGGGGAGGGGGGCACAGCTGAGCTGGCAGCAGTGTTGTGATGTCGCATGTGTGCCCTCAGAGCGCATGCAGGGGCATGCAGGCAGCAGCAGCGGCAGCACCAGGAAGGAACGGTGTAGGAACGGCCACTTGAGCAGGCACAGGCAGGCGGCTAGGGCAGAAGCAGCAGCAAGTCCTGCTACGCAACTCAGGTCAAGGTGCAGAGCCAACCGAGTAGCTTGCTGTGCAGCAGCAGCAGCAGCAGCAGCAGCAGCAGCAGCAGCAGCAGGGTAAACCCTGTACGTACAGGATGGCTGCAGCCGCAGCAGCCAGAGCCCTGCAGCTGGCTGTAGCAGCACGCCGTGGGATTTCGAGTATAGGATATTGAGACGTTCTGTACCTTGCAAGTGTCTCCTCTGACACAAGATGCGATGAACAAAGCTAGCTGCAGGAGTGCACGTGCCCTCGTGGGCAGTGAGGCGCGTCGAGAGTGTTTGTGCTCTGTGGAAGCTGACAAGGCTTGCTACTGCACTGGACACATGATGCTGCCTGCTGGTACCAAGCACAACAGCTCTGCTTGAAGCAGCAGACGTGTGGGGTTGGCTTCAATCTCTCTTGATCATGACTGATGCATCATCACCAAGGTGCACCTCAGGTGACCTGCAAATCACAACTGCAGCCGTGATTGATTATTTTTATTTTGCACCTGCTGCTGTGCACTTTGTCAATAGCATAACGATCATACAGCAACAATAGGGCCCCGGGGTGTTGGCAGCCTCAGCTAGAGCTAGAGTGACCGTGACAGAGCAGGCAGGCAGCGCGATACTGCCAAAACAATTGCATCCCACATATACAAAGCAGCAAGTGTCTCGTTCTCAGAGGATTTCATAGCGTCAACGCCAGTGCTGGAGTTGATGCTCTGAAATCCTCTGAGAACAAGACACTTGCTGCTTTGTACATTTGGGTTGCAATTGTTTTGGCCCCTTCCATACTGAGTGCAGTCGTTGGCGCATACACCAACCTCAGGCAGGGCTTGCTGTCTATGAGCCTGCTGGCATCTGCTCCAAAACTGCATCACAGCTGGTATGAGCTGACTGCCTGACGTGCAAGGCACTTCTGTACCATGCCGTCGGCAAACCTGTATGCTGAAGTGAGTTGCAACCCCCAATGGGCGTCTGATTTGCCAGCGCACGTCTTTCCCTCTGATCAGGGGTTGCTGTTTGGGGTGGGCCAGATGCTGAGCGGGCCTGCCCAGTGGGCATGCTGAGACTGCCACAGCTTCCCGGCTACGTCGTAAGTGGTGAGAACGTCAGGTGGTTCTGTGAAGTCGGTCGTTCAAGGCAAGGCTGGCATTGTGGTTGCACAGGAGGCCTAGCAGTTTCAACAGCTGCCAAGAGACAGTAGCTGCTGTGCAGGCCCAAATACCCTTGAATGCGCATATGCACGGGCAACGACCTTTTACGAAGCCTAAAAGTACGTTGGACCGCTCTGCGTGGCGAATGCACCGACGTTGGCGACAGTTTGTTTGTTGGTGGACTGCTTCGGGGAGTAGTTGGCGATGCACAACTGCACACTGAAATTATCAGAATACCTTGAAAGTTGTTTTATAAGCAGTGAAGTGCCGCCCTGAGGGCCTGCTGGGCCGAATTCTGGAAAGTCAGACTTGTTGAGCATCAGCGACCGTTTGAAGCTGCCACGAAGGCCCAATCTCAGGGGGAAAGCTTGTCGTCACAGCTTGAGCACCCATCACCCTACTCGTTCGGGCTTACCAGCTGTCTAACAAAAGCTTTCAACTCACCTCAGCTCCCAGTGCTGCGGGGAGAGTGGGAAACTGCACTGCTTTGTTGCGGCAATCCCTCCTGCAAGCGCACATCGACTCAACAAAATGTCACAGTTCAGTATCAAAGATTTCTTCGTAGGGGGAGGGGTGTTCCTGACTGGGAGCAGTGGGTATGTGGGCATGATGTGCCTGGAGAAGCTGCTGCGCTGCACCGATGTCAAAAAGGTGTATGTGCTACTGCGTCAGAAGAAAGGCGAGGACATCCAGACGCGCTTGGACAAGATGATCAACAGCTCGCCCCTGATGCACCTGCTCAGGGGCAACCCAGTGCTCAGCAAAGTCCAGGCAGTCGCAGGAGATATGACCGCTGTCGGTCTTGGCATCAGCATGTCAGACAGGCAGCTGCTGCAGCGCGATGTGCAGACAGTCATTCACTGCGCAGCAGACATCAGGCTGGAGGTCGGCATTCAGGAGCTGCTGCGTGCAAACTATGAGGGCACGCGGCAGCTGCTGGACATTGCCAGGTCCTTCAACGATCTGCGGGCCTTTGTGCACGTCTCCTCAGCATACACCAACATGAATGCCCCCCAGGGCTCATTGGTAAAGGAGGCCATCTACCCCCTCAGCTATGGAGACCAGCCAGTCGATGACCACGAGTTGGTTCAGGTGAGGCAGCTTGGACGAGCTTGGGCTGCATGCATGCACAATCCTGCATCATCACCAGCAGTCCCGGCAACAACAGCAGTCCCAGCTCCAGCCCCAAAGCAGCAGAATGGAACAATGCAGAGGGTGCATGTGCGAACAGTTGCTTCTTATGCGTGTCTTGATCGCTATCTACTGCTGTAGGCAGATGTGTGGGGTGTGCTCAAGCTGAACCCCCGCGCTGCTGGGGTGTGCCATGTTATCAGCCTAGGACTCCCCCCCTTCATTGGATCCAATGCAACACTGCTGCCACCACAGTCACTGTCATTGTGGTCTCCGAGGAGAGAAACTGGCTGTATCCTTCTCAGTTCTAGTTCCAGCACACACAGCCCCTATTTGCAGCATGTATCTGTGAACACCCTCCTCATCTTGCTGACCTACTCCTCGCCTTGATCCACACTCACCTTCCCTGTTAAGGAGCTGCTGTCCATGCCAGCCCACAATGCCAACTTGCTAGCCTCGTAGACCGTGTTGTATGGCACCTTCCTCACCCCTGCCTTGCCCTGTACCCTGCCCCCTGCAACCTCTTCCTCTCCACTTGCAGGAGCTACTGTCCATGCCAGCCCACAATGCCAATCTGCGTGCTGAGGGCCTCCTGGCTCAGTGGAACTTCCCCAACAACTACACACTCAGCAAGCACCTGGCAGAGTGAGTGCCTTTTGCTGCTACCGTCTCTCTGCTACTGCCTGCCGCTGCTTGGCCCTGTGTGCGCATAGCAATACAGCACCCATACCATGCACCTCATGTGGGTAGCTTGATACTGCAGCAACGCATCAACCCCAACACCTCAAACTGTCAGAGAACCCTTCTGAGCCTGGGCCCTGCCACTCTCAACACCTGAAGCTGATGGTCTGCTGCTGTGTGGTGTGCCCTTTGTGTCTGTGTGTTTGGCCCACAGGTACATGGTGGCGGATTACCAGAGGTACTTCAACCTGCCAGTGGCCATCATGCGCCCGACACTCATCTCCTCCTGTGCCAGGGACCCTTACCCAGGTGGGTGTACACTGTGTGTTGCACGGCTTCCTTCCTTCCTTCCTTGCTACATGTTGCGTTCTCACTGCCGGGCACAGCCTACGATCAGAGAGCATGCTCTAAACAGCACAGGCTGCTGTTTTTTTTGGGGGGGGGGGGATCGGCAGTAGTTGGACCCATACCCCGGTGAGTGGGCACCGTTGCCTTCCTTTGATCAACCTGGTTGAATGTTTACTGCTGGGCACGGCCTGTCAGCAAACAGCATGCCCACACAGCACTGGGGCGTTGTTTGGGAGGTGAGAGCGGCAGTAGCTGCGCACGTTGGAGTGAACCACCTGCCGGTGAAGCAGCATAGAGGCAGTGACGGTGCTGATCGGCCCTAGGGGCGGCTGACAACGTCACTGCCCCTGTGCTGCTTCACTGACAGGTGCGTTGCTCCAAAGGTGTTCAAAAACGTGCTGAATACACCCAGCCAGTAGCTAAGCTCCCACTGAGGCTGCTTACTGAGGTCATGCGGGCTAGGCACAAGGTCCCTATTCAGCAGCAGTCTCACAGTTCAGCTTCAATGCACACTGCTGTTGAGACAACTCCTCCCAAAAGACATTGCGCCAGGGTAGATATCGCACCTCGCCTCTTCCAGCCCTGGTTTGGTACGAACAGCTACTGGCTTACTAAGCATAGTATGCGTTTTCTCACCTCCCTGCATGTCTCTCTGCCTGTGAATCTGCAGGCTACACCGGCAACTTTGCTGGTCACGTGGGTGCCACCCTGGCCTTCATGGCTGGCCTCTTCAACTCACCCACGCCAGCAACTACAAGGTAAGTCGGCTCAGATGCTGTTGGGTGCTGCAGCGTCCTTGCTCATGCTGCTGGTGCAGCAAAACACGCTGAATGTCACAGTGTGCGGCATTACTCAACTCAGAAATGACTGAAAGCCGAAGGCCATAGGCTGGCCTTCCACACTGCCACAGAGCCTCAGTGCTGGGTGGGTTTGTTGTGCTATGCTGTTTGGGCCAGCGCAAAGGTACACAACAAGGCTTCACAGCTCAAAACCTGCAGCATATATTCAGCCGCTCAGTCTTCGCCTCTGCCTGTGCTGTGCTGCGTCTTCCATACAGGCCAGCAACGTTTGGGATGTCATCCCCTCCGACGTGGTCGCCAACGTGATCCTCGCAACAGCAGCAGCCGTGGGCCAGGGCCGTGCAGCTTCCTGCATCGCCACCCCCACCCGCAACGGGCGCATCATCACTGACGGCACCCCATGCAGCGGCAAGGAGGCACTTGCAGCAGCGACCTTCCACCAGCGCGCAGCCGCAGTCATGAAGCAGCGCGGCAGCGCGCGCATGGTTACCGTCAGCGCCTTCAGCAGCAGCGTCCCAGAGGAGGCAGCCGCAGACGTCCCCCAGGGGCGTGCGGATCAGACCCCCGGGAAGGGGTCTGGGGCCCAGCACACGCTGCTGATCGTGCACTGCGGTAGCAGCACCACATACCCACTCACCATTATGGAGTCCTGGAACTGGGGTGTGGAGGTGTACGGTGCATGGCCGGTGCTTAACAACCTGGTGATGGGGAGCTGTGCTGGCCCTATGGCATGCGACCACGAGCCCAACCCCAAGCGTGCTGCGTACTACATGTACATCACAGGCCTGAAGATCTGGCTGGCTGGCAAGGTCCTGGGGTGAGTTTGAATATGTTGGTTGGCGGGCTGCTGTAGCTGAATTTACTACTTATGGGAAAGGAGACTGTGACTGGTGTTGTGAGGGTGTGCCGTTCAAAAACAGCGCTGTTGGCTGAGCTGGGGTGTGCAGTAGCTGTGGGTTGAAAAACGCCAAAAG
Organism: Desmodesmus armatus; assembly: GCA_007449985.2. Taxonomy (NCBI): domain Eukaryota; kingdom Viridiplantae; phylum Chlorophyta; class Chlorophyceae; order Sphaeropleales; family Scenedesmaceae; genus Desmodesmus; species Desmodesmus armatus. The sequence goes on along the minus strand of VIIQ02000059.1, from coordinate 491,313 downwards.
TGCCTTACTGCTGTCATTGTCAGTCACCTCCCACCACAGACGCGGCAAGCAACAGGTGACAGTTACAGTCAATAGTGGGTTCATTCCAGCTGGCGTCACATCACAGCATCTGCCTTGCCCCATCACCTACCTCCTGCTGCTCTCTAACAGTTTCTGCGCTCCGCTCTGCCTTGGCTCAGCTCTGCTTTGCTGTGTCTTGCCCTGTGGTGGCAAGCTAGTATGGCACTAGGCCTTCAGTTCGGTATTAGGGGTTTGAAAGTTTGCGTGGTACTTGCACACCAAGGCAACACTGACACCAAGCTTTGCTCTGCCTTGCCCTGTCCTGCAGCTGGATGAAGATGGACCGTGTGGCTCGCAAGCTGGCCGTGGGCTTCGAGTCCTTCAAGATCATCAACCAGCCCAAGACTGATGTCAACCTTCGCTTCAGCAGCAACAACATGCAGCGCCTGGCAGCACTCCTGGACCCCACAGAACAGGACGAATTCCTTCTCCTGTGGAGGCCACACACCTGCCCCAGCAGCATCGGTGGTGCAGCTACTATCCCAGGCGCAGCACCCAGGTTTGGCCTTCCTGCAGGAAAGAATGGCAGCGCAGGTCCAGCACACAGTGGCATTGAGGAGGGTGTGATCAAGGCAGCGACGGACGTCAGCAGCAGGGCTGGCGGCAGCGGCAGCGATCTCACTCCTTCTAGCAGCAGCAGTGACGCAGAGCTGCTCAGCAGCGACGGCGAGTTTGAAGGCGGCAGCAACGCGAGCAGCACGGCGCCCAGCCTTCGCCGCAAGGGCAGGAAGCAGCATGGCGCCAAGCTCAGCACAGAGCAGCTGGAGGCTGTGAGGAGGATGCAGGAGGTTCCAGTGGAGTGGAGGGCCTTCCACATCAACATGGGTGCCTTCCTGTACTGCACACAGTTCAAGATGCCTGTGCCCCCCACTGTGATGCCCATCACCAAGCCTGAGGTGTCCAAGTGGCTGTCCATCAAGCCACAGGACCAGGTCATCCAGCACAACTTTGTGCTGTACAAGTAATGTGGCACCCGTTGCCTCCAGTGCAGTGTGCTGCTGCTGCTTCACGCTCGCCAGGTTTGCTGCATGGGCACACTGCCGGTGATGTCACTTGCCTGTTGGATGCCTTTCTGTGGGCACCACCAGTGAACTGTCTGTCGGCTTGCAACGTGCGGGGTAGCTAGCTGTTCAATGCGTTGGTGTGTGAATTGCCCTGCAGCGGGCACCACTGCTTGCTGTCCAACGCATCGTTTGTGTCAACGTTTGCCTTCTTTACGGAGCCTGCAGTAGCCCTGCAGGACAGCTTTGTCTGTTGGTGCTGCAGCTGTTGGTGTGCGTCCTTGCGCACCCAGGTACCCTGGGGCCGAATGGCGGCGCTTCTGCAGCGATGTGCCTGTGAACACTGCTCTATTGCTGCTGATTGCAATCGCCAGGGCTCATGTTGGTGCTTGATGGGGCACGTGGCCGTTGTCCATTGCTGGCTGTTGGCCACCCGCCATACACCATGCTGTCTGGTGCATTCATTGCTTTGACTGTGTTCACGTGTGTCATAGCTAGCTTTACCATCCTTGAGTTGCTGTGAGGAGCTCAGCAAGGTCCACACAATGACTGTTGTGGAGCATGCATAGTTGCTTGAGGGTTGCACACGACGGAATCACATGCGGCGTCAACGGCCGAGCTCATTTTGTGACCCTGCAAGGCACATGCTGTTGCACAACGACTGCATGCACGACTGCTGTTGAGCATTAGGATGATGATGGTGGGCTGAAGGCCCTTCTTTCCTCACCCACCGGAAGCATCCATGCCTCTAAGCTCGAGGCTCCGTGAGCTTTTGGTGTTGTTGCCAGGATGCTGCCAGCGCGGTTGTGATACTGACCTTCTGTTTCATGTTTGTGTTTGTGTGGGGGCCAGGGGGCCAACCCAAGGTATGGGGTAAAAGCATAGGGTCACGTTGGTGGGAGTTTGAGGGGCTGGTTTGATATTGACAGCGGTTGAGTTGTTCTGACAGCTGCACAGGCTGCTCAACAGTGCTTGGCAGCCGCTGCTAACCCCATCCTATCCTTGCGTCATGTGTGATGTGGCTGTGTTTGATGGATACCAGCGACAAGCTTGAGCAAGGTGTGTGTCCTGCTGGTCACAGCCAAGCTCCCTGCTTCAAGCCTCACCTCCATTTTACAGACTCAAGCTGTTCCACCCTGTGGTGTCTGTATGCAAGTGTGGGATATTGCTGCAACAGCAATAATCTGTTCACACTGGGCTCAAGTGGACACCGTTGTCTGTTTCATTAGGAGCATCAGCTGCTGGAAAGGCGTGCGGTTGGAAAATACCGTAGTGCAGGGCATGCATGCTTGAGAATGAGTGGGACAGGCGCGATACCGCCTGCATATAGTTTGAAATGTGCAATAGAAGTTGCATGGACCGGTTGCTGGCATGCCAATTGCATGGCCATCCATGCAATCGCACAGGCATGCAGGCAAGCAGGAACGGCATTCTTTGCTAGCCTTGTCCAGCTATGACTTTATCACACCACCATGTTCCAGCGTATTGACTCTGTTGTGTGTGCTGGAACATGCGTTGTGATGGTGTAACAAGCATCACATGGTCTGTGCGTAGCGAAGGTCGCCATGTCCCTGGCAGGGTTAGAGGGCTGTCCGGCTGTCCCGCCTGTAAACCCCAGGTGCGGCAGGGTTTTACAGGCTGTTGGGCCATGTGGACATGGTGAGCCATGTGTTTGGTGCTGGCAAACATCTCCAGCCCACTAAGCAAGTGCACTGCCATAGATCAGCCCAGCCACCTCAGTTTCACTGACACACCACCCACAGATCTTGCTGTCTGCATTCTCTCTTTGGGCTCTCTGTAGCACACCAAAGTCAACATGGCAGACGATATGGATGATGATAATGAGCTGTTGATGGTGACAGGCAGGAGTAAAGCAGCAAAAAAGCGAGCCCGGAAGCCCACTGACTCGGACGATGATGAGCCAGCTTTGGGCAGCAGCAAACGTGGAAAGCAGGGTGGGGATGATGCAGATGACGATGACATGGATGCAGAATTGAGGAACAAGCTGGAGGAGATGAATGAGCTGGAGCGTGAAATGTTCCTCTATGAAAGGGAGGAGCAGCTGCAGCGCGCTCGTCTGGGCAAGTCAGTGCTGGATCAGACCCGCAGCAGGGATGAGCAGGTAGGAAGGGCATCAGTACACCGTACAAAAGGCATCCGTCAGTAGCAGCATGCCAGCCTGGTGGCACATGCCCAGTGCAGGCACTTGTAAGACAAGCAGCAGCAGCTGGTGGGGGTCACCACGTAGTGAATGCACAGCATGCAGTGCATCCAGGTTCTGCAGCACAGGCACCAACATGCATTTGTTCAAAACCACGAAGTTCAAGCCTGCACCTGACCGGCAGCCCCTCCAATAAAGCAAGCTGGAGTGCTGGTGGTGGTGCTGTGCCGCGGCACCCAATAGCCTAGAGGCACAAGCCAACCTGCGGACAGCAGCAGGGGGAGCTGAATGCACAACACATCTCAACATGCCACTCTTGCAATTCACTACCTGTCACAGTATGTCAGCTGTGCATGGTACAAGTATTGTATGATGCGCGTGCTGGGGGATGTTGCATCTGTCTGTGTACCCCAGTTGATTGCATCCCTTTTGTGTACCACAGCTGGCCGGACTACTGTGTACTCCAGCCAACACTAGCAGTGGCAGGACCACTTCTGTGCACCCCAGCCAACACTAGCAGTGGCAGGAGAGAGAATTCTGCAGCGTCCACACCTCTACCCAGCGCTTTCCGAACACGTACCTGGGCCCCTTCCCAAACACCACCACACTACCCCCCGCAACCACCACCACTGCTGCCGTATCCCTGCAGGTTGAGGTGCGGGCGTCCAGCCGGCGGCCGCGCGCGCAGACAGGCACTGACAGCGCAATCGGCAAGATCGCAGCAGCACACGCGCAGCGAGAGGCGCGGGAAAAGAAGAAGCAGCAGGTGCGGTCCTAGGGTGGGCCAGTGCTGTGTGGGTTCTTACTGGAAAGAGGGGGGGGGGGGGCATTGTGCTGCAGGGCGAACCCCGCCTTGCAGTTGAACTTCAGTTCATCACAGTTCTCTTGGCCTTTGCTGGCTGCCTGTTGCAGTGGGATAGCTGCAGCGGGGCTGGGGGCAACGTGATCTGAGTGCACACGCCATCTACAACCGCAGTGCGATGGGTGGTGTTTGTGGCACAGCGGTTGAGGGGAGCAGGCTGCATTGCGCAATCGCACACACTGGTTAGCTGTTGCGCTGCTTACCAGCTGCACACGCCTCCAGCAAACACAGTTGCTCACAGTATGCTGTGCCATGTGATTGTACCTGTGCGCAGGAGGAGGAGGAGCGGCAGGAGAAGCAGCAGCGTGCGCGCAGGAGCCGGAAAGCAGCGGACGACGACCTTCAGGAGCTTGCACTGCCAGACGATGAAGAAGAGGCGGAACTCTCTGAGGATGAGGAACAGTCGGGGCAGGAGGAGGAGGCCTCTGACGATGATGCGGGGATGTCTGGACTTGAGGCGGAGGAGGGGGACCAGGAGGAGGGGGAGGGGCAAGCTGGCGGCAAGGCGCTGGGGGCGCGGACTGAGGTGTACGACGAAGGGGCGAGCTATGAGGTGGGTGGTGGGCTGTGTGTGTGCAAGACACTGGAGACGTTGCAGGGGGTTTGCAAGGACCCCCCGGGGAGGGGGGAGACAAGATGAGAATGTGGGGGTGGTGTTGGGTGGCAGTCGGGGCAGGAGGAGGAGGCCTCTGACGATGACGCGGGGATGTCTGGCCTGGAGGCGGAGGAGGGCGACCGGGAGGAGGGGGAGGGGCAAGCTGGCGGCAAGGCGCTGGGGGCGCGGACTGAGGTGTACGACGAAGGGGCGAGCTATGAGGTGGGTGGTGGGCTGTGTGTGTATCAGACATTGTGCATTTTGGGTGTTTCCAAGGACCTCGGGGGGGGGGGGAACGGATGATGAGAAGGTGGGGGTGGTGTTGGTTGTGGAGCGGCGAAGATGGAAAGGGTAGGGGCGCCCCAAGCCCAGAGTGGTGAAGCTCACAATGGCAGGATGTGGCTGTACAACACCCCTGCTGCTGTTGCTCTGCGTGTATCTTACTGCCCAATGGCCAGGGGGGTCCAGGGTGGTGAAGTTCAGCAATGTACTAGTAGTTGGTCCACACCAATAGCATCCAAGCGCATTGTCTGAGGGTCTCCTGCTGCTGTATGTGGCTGTGTGCTTCTGCAGGACTCTGATGAGATTGCTAAGCTGGAGGAGGTTCAGTCCATACAGCTCACACGGTCGAAGCTGGAGCAGTGGCACAACGAGGTGGGCGTTGTGCTCAGGGTGTGGGGGTTGGGGGCCGACAAATGGCTGGACCGCTGCTGTGACAGAAGGTATCAGCAGCCGGTGTTGTGGGGGGTTTGGAGCTGTGTCCCAGCTACGGTTTGGAGGGAAGGTGGATGGGGGTTGCCATGTGGGGCATACATGTGCAATCCTGAGGGGGCGCAGGCCTGCGCTGCATAATGGTTGGCTGCTCTGCCCCCTCTGCTGCCGCAGCGCAGCTGCGCCAACATTCTATAGTTCACCATTCAACGGCTTCCCTGCTGGCTGCTTGTTGTTGCGCAGCCTTTCTTCGAGGCCGACCTGCCTGGCTGCCTGCTGCGCATCGTGCCCAACCTGGGCCCCAACGCACAGCGCTCGCAGCAGCCCAGCTACATGCTGGTGCGCGTGGACAGCATCGTGCAGCGCAACAGCTACGCGTGAGTACCCGGGACACATCAGTACTCCTACTGGGGAAGAAGGTGGTCAAAGCAGAGGGTTGCGGCGGGGTTGTAATGCATATTGCCATGAAAGGCTTCGCCAGCGGGGTCAGCTCGAGGCAGTTTGTGAGGAGGGGATCGGGCTGCAATGAGACAGAATGCGGGTAGGTTCCAGGTGCATGTGGCTTCATGTGAAGTACCTGTAAGTAGGTAGTTGCTGTGGAATGTATGCTCACCACTGTTTTTCATGCTGCCTGCAGCTTCCCCAAGCCCCCCGAGCGCACGCGGAAGTGGCTCCACCTGGACGACTTGACCGGCACCGTCTTCAGGCACCAGATGAACATGGTAGGTGGTCTGTTGGGTTCTGCTTGCAGGGAATGAACCAGTTCTGGGTGCAGGGGGGGGGGCTTTTGGCAGAGACTGTTGATGTGTGGAAGGTCTGCTAGGGATTTTGAGGGGGGCATGATTATGGGGGGGGGGGATGAGTAGCTTGGTTACACTTGAATATTGAACGGGCACTATTATGACCATCAAAACCTGGTCGGTGGAGCTTGAGTCAACGCCGCTTTGCTGGTGGCAAGGGGCCTGAGACTTGGCTCACGGGCTGGTGTCAAGCATGGGAACCCTGTTTTGATGACTTCATTTGAGTACTGCACCGCACCGGTGGTACCATACTGTTTGTCGTGTATGGAGCTATAACTTAGTAGACCACGCAATTGTTGCTTGTTGCTGCAGGTCAGCAACAGCCTGATCACCCTTGAGGAGTACAACAAGGCCAAGGAGAGGGCCGCACGTGCAGGAGCCAAGTTCATCACCAAGGGGGACGTGCAGCAGGCGCTGGACAAGCTCCAGCACGCACGCAGGTGAGGCCTTTCACTCGCTCAGCATGGACATGTGGTTGTATCTCCGTGTTTCTTGGGTGATCTATGTATCTATGACGACATATGGTTGCATCACCCAGCACCCAGGCTGGCACCGTTTCTATCGCATGCATCAGCTGGGTCGCGCAGCTCCCAGTGCATGGCAGCCCCAGACAAAATCACTGACGGCTGAGGCTGCTCTTTGAGTTACCTTTTGGAGCCCGCTCCCAGCAGCTGCATGTTTGCACTGAAGGCTCTGTGTGTGGTCTTGGTGTGTTCACGTGGTGGAACTCATTGCCGCGCTTTTGTGCTGCAGCTTACAGTGCTTATCTATCCATTCCGGAATGGCCACTGCTATTGCTGTTGCGTGTCATGCGCATGTCTTTTGAAGGTAGCTTGCAATGACGACCCTGTCGCTGTCATGCTGAGTCTCATACTCTCCTGCCGTCGTTGCTGTCGTGTGCCGCAGCTTCAAGTATGACTCATCCCTGGTGAAGGAGATGCTGCAGAAGAAGCGTGCTTCTGGTAAGTGGGGTCTGCTGGATCGTCATCTCTCGCCTTGCAGTAACACCCTTCTGTTCTTTTGCATACCCTTTCTGTGCGTCGTACGGTGCTATTTGAGCAACCATCACACTCGTTCCTCAGCAGTCAAGCTGGTTGAGTTTTTGTATGTCTCATGCAAGGAAGTGACGGAGTTCAGGATGACTGACTGATCGTGCTGATGCTTCCCGCTGCTCTGCTGCAGGCAAGATAACGGGCGGGTATGCGCAGACGAAGGCGCGACTCAATGACGACCTCAACCGGGCGAAGCAGGAGAGCCGCTCTGAAGAGTTCATCCAGCGGTACGCATCGTCTGGCAGACCACGTGTTGCATGCATGTTTCATACCTCTCATGACGTTTGCTTGGCCGGAGTGAACCTATTGGAGTGAACCTATGGGGTGAAGATGGCCCACTGCAACTTATGCGCTAAGTGGCAAAGGACCCTGTGTGACCGGCGATTGTCAATCTGTTTCAGGGCCTTGCTGCCTTGGCGCTATCTTGCACGTCGACTGGCTGGCTGGCTGGGTTTAGGGTTTAGGGTTTATGCCTACCCCCCCCCCCCTCCGCCCCCCCCCCCCCCCCCCACACACACACACACAGGCCAGGAGGTGCAACGACGTCAGACAAGTATCAGTGAAACATTTCACTATGATCATCATAGCTGAGCCTCTTCACCCCCATTTGCGTGTCGGAACGCACTTTTTGAGAATGTCCCTGTCACCATCATCGTCGTCATGATCCTGTGTGGACATGCTTGATTCCACTCATATGTTCAACACACACAACAACCTCAGAATCCAAGATGAGCTCGACAAGGTGGAGGCGCAGCAGCGTGCGCGCCTGGAGGAGGAGGAGGAGCTGCTGGCAGCAGCAGTGGAGGCGGAGAAGGGCCAGTCGGTGCTCACAACCCGCGTCAAGCCTGCCATGGCCATGGCGCTGGTCAACATGCGCAACAGGTGGGTGCAGGGCACGGGCATCAGGAAGACAGGCACTAGTCGGCTTGCAGCTGTCATGTGCTGTTGGCTTTCAGGGCCGCCACTGGCCTTCAAAAGCCTTCAAGGCTTGTAGCCCCATCAAAGGCTTGAAAGGTAGAGGTTTAGGTTGGTCTGGGGTGCGTTGGTTGGCGCATCGGTAGACCTCTTGCTACATACACCGCTGGGATTACGTGTTATGGTGGCACTGGGCAGCCGATTTCTCAGCCGTATTGAATTCTCAAGCAACATGCTGCACCGACTCCAACGGTGGCACTGGGCAGCCGCCTTCCAACACAACACCTCATCACATATGTGTGACTGTTTGTGCTGGTGCCATGCAGGGAGCGGAATGCGTTCAAGACCATCAATGCGGCCCCTGGCAGTGCGGTGGCCAAAGCAGCAGCAGCCAGCCTGGAGAACAGCAACACAGCAGACGTGTTCAGCCGGCGACACACGCAGTCCAAGGTGTACTGGGCCACAGGGCGTGGCAAGGCAGCAGCAGAGAAGGCGCAGGAGGCGGAGCAGCAGCAGGCGCTGCGGCGGACGTCTTCGAGCGGGGCGGCGGAGGTGGAGACGCTCAAGGGCAGCTTGAAGAAGATGGACCCCACGGAGCTCATCAAGGTGAGAGAGAGTGTGCGCTGTGTGAGTGTGTGTGTTGGTGGTGGTGGGGAGGGGGGCGACTGGGCTTGGATGCTATTTACTGTTGAAAAGAATCGAGAAGTTTGGCACTGCAGCTGCTGGCTGTGTATGGTTTGGGCTTTGCTTTCTGGCTGTTTTTTCTCCCTGGAAGTCAATCGCCAAGGCAGATAACATTGTAAAAGTGGATGGCAGGGACCGATCATGTTGTCCGACGAGGGTCAGAGTAGGGCCTCACCCTCAGCATGCAGTTGGCAAGCCATGCCAGCAGGCTGACGCTGGCAGTTTGTGTCCCCCTGGCAGCATAGCGGGTGCGCGCTGTGTACCGCAGCTGTTGGCAGCAGTATTGAAGTCAGCAGTACGTCAAACCAATCTTTTGGCATAATTCTGGTTTGCTTATCACTTATTCTCTTAGCCATGCGCGAATGTGAATACGAATGTGTGCGCACTTGCCTGCCGCACTTGCAGGTGCTGGACCTCAACATCGACCTCAGCATGCTGCCCCATTCACAGCAGTCGCTTGTGCCCAAGCGTGTGCTGGGTCCACGCTGGTATCAGACGCTGGACAAGCGGCAGCAGGAGATTGTGGCAGGCCGGAACATCATCAGCATGCAGGAGTGGAGGCAACGCTGCGACCAGCAGCGGACCATGTGAACACTGTCCTGAGATGTGTTTTGTTGGCTTGTTGTTTGTTTTTGAAGGTCACCATTTCTTCATGGCCATTGAGGGGCTTCTGCCTTGCTGATTCAACTGGTCACCGGCCAGCCTGTCATGACACCTGGATGCCATGAAGAGTGGGGTTGCGAACCTTGCAATGCTGAACGAAGAGAATTGCATGAAGCAAAACAACCGTGTCCAGGTGCTCCAGATGGGCACAGTGACAGGACCGGGCTGATCTGACACAAGCCGTTATCGTTTGAGTTTGAAATGATGACAGCCCTCAAGCACGCAGACGCGTCCAGTTTTCAACTCAGAAGTCGAGTCCGTCTGTTGTGTCACAACCTCTTGAAGCTCAAGTCATTGTGGGCCGGAAGGCTCTGCAGAACAGCTTCAATCATCACATGCAGTCCCCTGCCATGCCATGAAGTAAATCGTATTGTTCGAAAGAAACGTCTCACATTCGTAGCGACGTCAGCCATCGTCGTTTGGTGCCTGCGCAAAAAAGCAGCAACCCATCACAGCAGCAACCATCACAGCAGCAACCCATCAGCTGCCCATCAGCTGTCCCAGTGCAGCAAAGCACCAGACGGTGACCTCATGCAGTTCAGTGCTTGAGCACCGCATGCTGAGGCTGGATGGACTTTAGCCCTGATGCCCCGCAGTCTCAGCAGGGGTCGCCAGTGCGTCCCTCAACAGCAGCTGCACGGGCAGGGGCCAAGGATGATGATGCTGTTGCAGTGCGGGTTGCAGTGCACATACGGCCTTTGGTCGAGAACGAGCTGGCAAAAGGCTGTCAGGAGATCCTGGACGTAGCCCCCAACACACCACAGGTTAGCACACAGGGAGATTGGTGCCCAACCCATGGCTGTCTGCCTGCAGCTTGTGAGCATGCAGCAGTGAAGCAGACAAGGTTGACACTGCGTGTGTCCCATGTGGTGTTGCCTTGCAGATATCTGTGGGGTCACACAGGTTCACCTATGACAATGTCTATGGCAGCGGTGGTGGGGACAACGCAGACAACCTGTACCCGGACTGTGTGCAGCCCCTGGTGGATGGCCTGTTCAAGGGCTACAATGCCACTGTCTTTGCATACGGTGAGGGGTGGCGCAACATGTGACAGGCACACAGGGGCACAAGCAGAGGCAACACCAGCATCCTGAAGTCCCAGTAGGGGGTCATGCAGAGGCATGAGCAAAAACTCATGAAATCTGACCCCGGCTCAATGAAAAGCCGTCAGCAGCAGCATATGACAGGCCCAAGAAGAGGCTTCAGCACAGACATGCAATGCAACACGCATCAGTGCAGTTGCAGGAGGGCACCATGCATCTTGCTGCGCATGTGTTGTTTTGCGCAGGCCAAACGGGGTCTGGCAAGACCTACACCATGGGTTCAGCGTGGTCTCCAGATGAGGCCAACCAGGGAGTCATACCAAGCGTCATGGATGAATTGTTCACACGGGTGGAGCATGAACCCCACACAGACTTCACCATCAAAGTCAGCTTCGTGGAGATACACAAGGTGTGCCACACCCCGCACCATACAGCAGCTGCATGCTTGGGGACCAAGCTCACAACTGAGAAGAGAGCAGCAATTGTCGCAGCACATGCAAGACCCCTTTCCCCTTCAACTGTGCCCACATATGCAGCACATGCAAGACCCCTTCCCCTGATATGTTGCTCAACATGCAGGAGGAGGTGCGGGACCTGTTGTGGGCCAACTCTTCCGCCCCAAGGCCTGTAGTCACCATCCGCGAGCTACCCACAGGCGTCAGCTTGGCGGGCGCTTGCGAGCGCCAAGTCAGCAGCCGCGAGGACATGAGCCATGTGCTAATGCAAGGCACACTCATGCGCGCAGTGGCAGCGACAAACATGAACAGCAGGTGTGACCCGTAGCAGCAGCAGCGGCGGCACATGCGCATTTGGGCTCGTGGTGTCAGGCTGAGGACGACCTGCAGCCCTGTTCTGTTGCAGCCACACCGCAGTGTTGCCCATGCTGTGCAGCTGCGGATGCACGCGCGGCTTCTGCAACAGTATAGGTGCCCGTCGTGTGCCCAATGTGCCTGCAGGTCCAGCCGCAGCCATGCCATCTTCACAATCACAGTGGAGCAGCGCAGGCGCCAGATGGTGCGCCCTGCCAGCGCACCCCCTGCAGTTGAGAGCACACCCCGGCGCAGCGGCCTGCAGGTGCGCTGTGCTGGACAACACTTAGTTGTGGGAAAGCACAGCAAGTTGCAGCAGGCCAGCACACCTTGAAGGCCATGCATGCCGTGACAGGTGCAGGTCAAACGCTGCGCAGGGGCAGCATGAGCAGGCAGCGCAACCGCCTTTGCAGCTGCCGCAGGCAGCACAAACACGTTTGAAATTCGACAAGTGCTATCAGCAGCCTGCAGTGACAGCACATTCATTGATGTTAGTGAGTGTGGAAGTTGTGATCCTGTGTGTTGTGCAGGATGGCGACAGCAGCAGCAGTAGTGACGAGGTGGATGACTCAGCAGAGGACGAGGAGGAGGAGGTGGAGGTCGGGGACGAGTACCTGATTGCCAAGGTAAGAGCTGAGGCTCTGGATCTGCTGCCTACAGCTGCATTGTAAGCAGCGCGGCTGGCAGTGCATTGGTTGCCGTGCTGCACATGCAGGCGACATCCCTGCTGCACGCCTGTTGATGCCAACACAGCGGAATGACACCTTGGCTGTTGCTGCTTTGTGCTGCAGATGCACTTGGTCGACCTGGCTGGCTCGGAGCGTGCCAAGCGCACGGGGGCTGAGGGTGCTCGCCTGAAGGAGGCCATCAACATCAACAAGGGCCTGCTAGCACTGGCCAAGGTTATCACAGCGCTGGTGGACGGGCAGAGCCACGTGCCATACAGGTGCGAGGCATGTGCGCTGCGTTTTGTGCATACACACTGAGCCATTGAAGCATTCCTGCAGGCCAGCCCTTGTCGTCATGTTGGGTGAGTTGAGAGACATCCTGATTTGTGTGTGTTGCAGGGACTCCAAGCTGACACGGCTGCTGCAGGACTCTCTGGGTGGCAACAGCCGTACAGTCATGATTGCGTGCGTCAGTCCTGCAGACATCAACAGGGAGGAAAGCCTCAACACGCTGAGGTATGCCGACAGGGCGCGCCGCATCAAGAACAAGCCTGTTGTCAACAGGGACCCTATGGCAGCACAGGTAAGGATGCAGCCATGGCTGTGACAAAGACTTGCAGGGAGCCCCCAGCGCTGCTGCTCCTTCAAGCAACAGCAAGACACATGCTTTTGTTGTGGAATTTTGCCCCTTCTTGACTGCTGCTATGTAATCATGTAAACGACAGCTGCAGTCCTTTCAGCAGCTGTGCTGAGCCTCGCCGAGCTGTGTTGTGCCGTGTCGTGCTGTGCAGCTGTCGGCTCTGAGGCAGCAGATAGCCAGCCTGCGTGCGGAGAATCTGGCGCTGCGTACAGCTCTGGGCGGTGACAAGGAGGCGGCTGCTGTCATTGCAGCTGCTGGCAGGGGCACGGTGGGTACCATGATGGCTTGCCTGCACTGTGTCGTCCCAACACAGGCTGCCATCTTCAAAAGGCACTCTTGAGGCCATGCCCATAGCTTGTTTGTTCATGGGACAGTCATGCAACATTGGCGTGCAACAGAGCACAGTGCAGCCAGCAGCTGCTGACCCTTTTAAGGGGCATGGGGAGGACATGTAGCGCATCTGCTATGTGTTGACACTAAAAAGCATGGACGCTCACCATATCCCCTGCTTGTTATTGCATGTATGCAGACTGTTGCCTCGGCAGCGCTGCAAGAGGCATATGATGACCTGGCAGTGCGGTTCAATCAACTGGAGCTGGAGAACGCCAAGCAGCAAATGCAGCTGGTCAGTGCAGCCTTTCCCGATTCGAGGTTGCGCACACCCATGCAGCCTGCATTGTTGCTATCCTGCAGTGGTGTGTGCATGTTGTGTATGTATCTCTGAGAGAAACGCTCTGCTGGCAGCTGGGCCATGCCAGTTGTGTCCGTGCATGCGTCAATGGTGCCAAAGAAATGGCCATGCTCTGTGTCGCTGCTGCAGGAGTCCAACCAAGAGGAGATGAAGTTGCTGCGGTCTGGGCTGCTCACGGCAGAGACGCAGCGAGACCAGCTCCTACTGCGGCTGCAGGCACTGCAGTCTGCTGCATCAGGATCCAGCGACATTGCAATGAAGGAGGCTTTGGCCCAGGACACGCAGGCAGCTGCAGCAGCAGCAGAAGGCCCTCCCAGCAGCCCAACTGCAGCAGCCCGGGCAGCAGCAGAGGGTGCCGCAGGTGCCGAGGGTGGCAGTGGAGCTGCAGCAGGTGTTGAGGCACCAGCTGCTGGCCTGCTGGCTGAGGTTGGGGTGGTGCAGACACTGCGGGCGCGGGTGGCTGAGCTGGAGACAGAGCTGCGGCAGGTAGGTCTACCTCGCCCCATGGCATGCGTTTCCAACAGGATCTCCGACCGTTCATGCCTGCACGGCAGTGTGCAAGCACTGACAGCAGCTGCATATGGTGACTTACTTGTCCTGAGACTCTGGGGTCAGCCACAGTGCAAGGCAGTTGATCATTCCCGGGCTGCTTTGTGGCTGGGCACTTGGTTTCAATACTACACTCACTTACGGAATGACACTGTACTGTGCTGTCCTCAATGTGCCGTGCAGGTGCGCAGCCTGCAGCGTATGGCATCCAGCGTGTTTGTCCGCGGGATCAGCAGCAGCTTGTGCAGCAGCTCCCTCACCACACGGGGCCTCAGCAGCAGGCAGAACTCCTCCAGCGGTGGCTTTGCAGCGATGGCTGGGCACGGCCACATAGGCAGGGCCGCCTCGCGCCTTGCCGGCCACCCCATTGGTGACATTAGCGAGAACGGCGGTGCGCTGTCCGGCATCTTCAGTGACGATGGCCATGGCATGGGTGCCGACCTCAGCCCTATCACGCCTGCAAGGCCGAGTGGCATGTGTGGAGGAGACTTGCTGGGAGAGCCTCTCATGGTGAGGGGCAGTGTACATGCGCCAGCCATGCAGGGGTGTCGCGCTAGGGCACGCTGCGCACCTGATGGCTGGGGCCATTTTGCGCTTGTGACTGTTTGCAACCCTGTGTACACCTGGGCTTCGAAACCAGCAGCCCAGCCTTGCGGTTGCTCATAGCAGTGTTGACAGCAGCTAACCGGGAATGTTGTGTGTGTGCTGCAGGAGGTGGCGCCGGATGCTGAGATCCTTGCACAGTCAGCTGCGCACATGATGGCGAGGGAGGAGCTGGCCCTCAAGCTGGAGGTGAGCAGGATGCTGCATACAGCTGCCAGCACATGCAATCTCGCGGCGCCCAGTTTGCCCAAGGCAGCATGGTCAGGCCAACACAGTTGAAGGCTGTGCGTATGCTGCCAGTGTGTGCTCCAGCAAAAGCTGGCCTGAGTGGCACCAGAAGTGCCATTTAACAACACTGCCTGCCCTACGCCTTGGTTGTTCTCCCACACAGGTGCTGGGACGCCAGATGGAAGCCAAGCAGAAGAGGCTGCTCGCCCTGCAGAGTGCTGCGGACATCGAGGTGAGCACCAGCTTGTGGTGTCACAGACGATTGCCGTGCAATGCACATGTGACACCTCATGGCTATGTCAGTGCACACGTCCCTGGCTGCTGCATGGGTGTGCCGCGCTTACCCTTCATTGCATGGCCAACAAGCAGGCCTTGCAGCAGGAGGGGACGTGTCCTCTCCTGTGGTCGGTGTGTTGATACAGTGTGCTGACCTGATGCTTAGTCTGGTGTGCAGGGTGCCAAGAGCAAGTACATGCAGGAGCTGCAAAAGGAGCGTGACACGCTGGCCAAGGAGAAGACCGCACTGCTGCAGAAGCTGGCGGCCGTCACGCAGGCCAGTGCCGAGGAGCGCAAGCGGCTGGAGCAGACCTACAAGGACAAGCTGACCTCGGTGGAGAAGCGGCTCAGGGACCTGGCGGAGAAGGAGAAGGCAGCAAAGCGCAACGCAGCTCAGCTGGTGAGATGGTGGATCACAAATGTGACTAGCTTGTCAGCGCTCTTAGGCCCTGGGCAGACAGTGTGGATTGGACCTGTGTGGTCGTGCAGGTGTGGTGCGCAGTGCGCACTGCACACAGCAGCCCTGCCAGAGGCTGTGGCTGGGGTCCCTGGGTCCCTATCGCTGGCATTCCAACCGTGTGTGTGCACTGTTGTTGGGTTGTGGCGCTGTGCAGGGCCGGGTGCAGTCTGTCTGTCAGCAGCTCCAGGCTGACATCATGCGCATGAAGTCCCAGAGGGCGGCTGTCCAGCGGCGCATGGAGGCCAAGGAGAAGGAGTTCAGGTGGGTGGGCCTGCATGAAAAACAAACATAATTACACCTTCAGCTATGAAGCTCAAGAGCAAGACCTCCTGCATGCATGACAGGGCTGTGCAGGACGTCGTGGACAAGTGCATGCAGGCATACAAGTGAATAATATATACGTCCATGGTCTGTCGACTTGCATATGCGCTGGCTTGCACCGCATCCAACTTGGCATTTTCCTGGCCTGGCGCAGGTGCTGGGATCGCACTGCATGACATGTCCTACTGCTGTCCGTGGTGGTTGAGAGCCGCATAGCACATCCTGCTGCCTCCGACAGTGCTTATAATGCACCATGCGCTGACAAGGCACGTGCTGCAGCTACATCCTTGCCATGCCCATGCCCCCTTATCCCCTTATTTCTGGCTGTCGCAGGGAGTGGCGCTTGTCCCGTGAGCGGGAGGTGATACAGCTGCGGCGCAACGCACAGCGGCAGAACGCAGCTCTGCAGCAGCACCAAGCCATGCACAGCAAGCAGCAGGTGAGCATTGCAGCTGGTGCCAGTGCACTGTGCTTACCTCGGGCCTGATCACAGCAGCGGCCTGCTGTGTGTTGGCAAAGCAGCGATCTCGCATTCGAAGCGGCAAAAAAGCATGACATGGCAAGGTATCTGGCCACTCATGCCGTCCTGGAAGCGGCCCGAATGCTGTTGTTGCTGGAATGTGACAGCACCCTGCGACTGCCGCTGCCTTCAGGCTGTTCTCAAGCGCAAGACTGAGGAAGCAGAGGCAGCACGCCGCAAGCTGCGTGAGCTTACGGAGCTGCAGGCACGCGTCAGGC
The DNA here is from genome assembly GCA_007449985.2 of Desmodesmus armatus. Classification (NCBI taxonomy): domain Eukaryota; kingdom Viridiplantae; phylum Chlorophyta; class Chlorophyceae; order Sphaeropleales; family Scenedesmaceae; genus Desmodesmus; species Desmodesmus armatus. The sequence continues at coordinate 474,783 of VIIQ02000059.1, read as the reverse complement.
GCGACAAACAGGCACTGCATGCAGCCACAGCTGGGGATGGCTCAGGTGCGCGTTGCTGGGTGTTGAATCCGGCCTCGCCCTGTGCCAAAGGTTATGTGGTCGTGCCCATACTGACCAGCCTCGCGTAGTGTTCACTGCGGACATCTTGCAGCTGCCATGCTGAAGCGCTGATCACCTGCAACACCGATGTGAGGTGCTTCACAACTGCCAGAGCACTCCTTTGCTCCTTTGATGCCGCACGTGCTGCGGGGGCTGCTGAACAACTGTGACACAAAAGTGGGCTGCTTCTCAACTGCCAGAGCACTGCGTTGATCTTGTGCCTGCAGGTGCTGCAGGGGCTGACCTGGAGCTGCAGCCCAACGCGTCTGCGCCACTGCTGCGCACCAGCAAGGCGCGGCGTGAGTGGATCGACCAGGAGATGGAGCTGTGCAGCACCAGCTGGCAGTACCAGAAGGTAGGTTAGAACTGGTGATAGATAGCACGTGCAGCTAGCCCAACAGGCTTTGATGGAGGCATGGATTGTTGTGTTGTGCTGTGTTTGGGGGAGTGTCAGGGCAGGGTGCCTTGAGTTGCGAACAAGGGGTGGGTTTGCTTAGATCTGTCAACTGTGGCTAGCTCGCATCGCATGGTAGCTGCGGACTGATGGAAGTGCAGGCCGCCTTCATGAATACTGCGCACCTGTTTGTTTCTGCTCGCAGGTGCTGGAGGGCGAGCTTGCGCAGCGTGCTGACGCCACCCGCAAGCTGCGCGAGGTGCAGAAGCAGCTCATGCTGCTGGGCGGCCTGGTTCCCCCAAGCCCAGTGGTCACTGCAGCCGCGGCCGCTGCGGCCAGGGGCCGCCGCCACAGCAACAACCTGGCCAGCGGTCCCAGCGGGGACGGCAGCGGTGGCATGGCGGACGAGGCAGTGCTCACGCAGGAGGCAAAGGCGCTGCAGGATTCGATCGACAGCCACACCAGGAACATCAAGGTAAGGAGAGCGAGCACCTGGTGCTGCACCGTAGCAGTAGCGGTAGCCTTGCACAATGCCTGTGGCGACAGCTGCGGCTCAAAGGGCTCAGACGACCTGTGCGCAGTCCAACTAGTCAAGCTAGTGTGTTGCAAGGCATGTGATGTATCATGTGGTGTGTCTCTGGCCGCAGGAGCTGCAAGAGCAGTGGGAGCGTGCACGTGCTGAGGAGCAGTCGCGCGGCGCAGGTGCAGCTGACGTACGGCGCTGGACGGGTATCCGCAACATTGTTGAGGCGCGTGAGATGCTGCGCACCCTGTTCATCTCAGCTTGTTCGCAGCGAGCACAGGTGAGCTGGACGGACGCCTTTGGGTGCAGGTGGCGCCGTGTCGCACGTCATGCAGGCTTGCAGGGCCGGTCAGGTCAGGGATCACAGTGCAGCTGGAGCGCCGATCATGCCTGCATGTGTGGTTCAGTATACTGACTCAGCTTCTGGTGGTTTGTGGTGAGCCGCAAAAATATCAGCAGGTCTGTTTCTGAACAGCTTTTGTTCCTTTGTCTTTGCATCACAGCAGGCGTTGCAGGATAACTTGGCAAGAACGGCAGGCTCTGCCAGATTGCTGCATCACAGCCAGCAATCACAGCCCTCGCTGTTGTCTGCTGCCCGCTTTGCAGGTGTGTGAGTCCCAGATGGAGCTGGCCAAGCTGCAGGAGAGCAACGACATCCTGGAAATCCGGCTCGACATGGCAGTGCAGCAGGCAGCAGAAGCTCGTCGCAAGGCTCTCGAGGCAGAGGCAACAGCAGCAGCCGTCATCACCACGCCCGCCCACTTTGCGGCAGCAGTGGCAGCAGCAGGGCGCGGCAGCAGCGATGGCAGCGACGAGGACGGCAGCGAAGCAGCACCAGCAGCAGGGGCAGCCCCCGATGGAGCGCTCCCTGCCGCGCAGCAGCAGCTGCAGCACCAGCGCTCGTCACGCCGCCTGCGTCAGCAGGAGCTGCTGAGCGGCGGGTCTGCTTCTTCAGTCGACGAACTAGCAGAGAGACGGGACCCTGTAGATATCGAGGCCGACAGCTTGCTGCACAGCTTGGGTCTGCCCTCTATACAGGAGATGCCGTCGCCCGCTGAGGGCTGCAGCGCAGGGGGCGCCGAGCAGCAGGGCGTGGCAGGCAGCAGCAGCGGCGCAGCAGCCAGCGTGGCAGAGAAGCTTGCTGCGAGGCGGGAGCGGCACTGGGGCCGAGCCTCTTCTGGCAGCAGCCGCACCAGTGCGCTGCTGAGGGCCGCAGCAGAAGGCTGGCCCTCGCAGGATGGTGCTGATGGACAGGGCAGGGCCTCAGGCGGGGTACCCAGCAGGCGAGCGTCTGGGGCAGCGAAGGACCTGGCCGCCAAGCTGGATGCCCTTGAGGGAGAGTGGCAGGGCTACAAGCGCACTGCTGCTGCCGCTGCAGCCAGCGGCAACACCAGGCGCTCCCTGTCTGGCGGTGGCAGCGTCTGGCCTGGCAGCAGGCGCAGCAGCAGCGTGCCGGCAAGCCCCAGGTGTGGCGGCACCGGGGGCAGCGCTGCTGCAGGGCAGCATGGCGGCACGCCGCTGGGCACGCCGGTCAGCCGGCATCTGCAGCAGCAGCAGCAGCGGGCCCGCAGGGTGAGCCTGAGTGCCAACAACAGCCCCATCGGCAGGCACGCAGAGGCCTGGGCTGGCCACGATGGCGATGCAGCAGCAGCCGGTAATGCCGGCACGGCGCAGCGCAGCAGCAGCGTCCAGGACGGCGACCCGCAGCAGCAGAACCTGCTGCTGCGCAGCATCAGCAGCATCTTCAGGCTCGGCAGGGACGCAGTGGCCACCATGGGCATGGGCTCGGGGGCTAAATCGCCGCAGGTGATGGAGTCGGTGGTGAAAAGCCTCGACTTTCACGACGCTGATGACAGCAGGGTCGGCCGGTCCCCTGCGCAGACCCCCTCAGGCACGCCAAGGAGAGGCCGGCGGCGCAGCGGCAGCAGCAGGTCCCCAGACAGGGCAGGCCGCGCGAGGGCGAGCGAGGCGCAGCAAAAAAACTGGCAGGAGCAGCTCCGGCAGCAGGACCAGCCCAGCGGGGCTGCTCGGACAGGGGCAGCGCGAGCAGCTTCGGCAGCAGCAGCGTCAAGGGCCAGGGACAGCAACAGCAACCAGGCGGACGAGGAGATCTTCCGCCTTGACAGTGGGGACGGGGAGGACGACCACGGCAGGGTTGCTGGTGCCCGCGGGTCCCGCGGCAGGGAGGGGGCTGAGCACCATGCGGATGTGAGTGGGGACGACGACTCGGATGAGTTTGAGGATGCAGAGGATGATGGCGATGACGAAGATGATGACCCTAGCTATGATCCCGCAGTGCATGCCACGCCCGCCGTTGCGCGGCGCAGCAGCCGGCAGTCGGGGCGGCACGGACGCAGCAGGGCGCCCAGGGGCTCTATGTCATCGGAGCAAGGTGGGTGACTGCGCACTGACTCAGATTGCTTCCGCCTCACTAGGTTACTGGTGCCACCGTGCGGCCCTCTGGGACTGTGCAGGCTTGTCGCTCAGCTCTTCACAGTAACAGTGGTGAAGCAGCTGTCTTGGTGTACCTCATTTCTTCTCCACTTCTGCCACTTGAGTTCTCCACTCCATGTATTTCTTCCACTTCCAGGCCACTTCAGGATAGCCAGCTGCAACAGGGCCAAGAGTTTTCACTGCATCATGTGTGTATTCGCAAAGTATGGACAGTTTGTTTCTGTGCTGGTGCTCTCAGCAAGGCCGCCTGCAAGGGGTTGTGCTGGCTGCGGTACTGACTGCGGTTCTGTCGCCACTGTGTGCAATGCAGATGCTGCGTCGGGGGGCAACACCAGCCGTGCCAGCAGCCGCAGCAGGCGCAGCTCCTCACACCACCAGCAGCAGCAGTCCAGTTCCGGTGCTGGCGCAGCCGCTGGCGTGGCAGCAGCGGCGATGGCCCGCAACCTGGCGGCCCAGGTCAGCTTCAACCATGAGAAGCGCCAGGGCTGGGAGCGGCCAGTGCTGGAAGACATAAACAACAGGAGGGCGGGGCAGGGGCTCGCGGCGGTGGACAAGCTGACCATCCAGGTGGGGTTAGGGCAGGGGGTCACTGCAGCTGCCTGGGGTTCATTGCAGACCCTTTGTGCTCTGTGAATGACAGTAAAATGACTGTGCTTACACATCAACTGGCTGTGCTTGCATGTTCCCTGCTGCACAACCACCCGGCGACCACTAGACTCGAGTGGGTGTGATGTGCAGGTGTGCATTGCCACCACTGCCTAGTATCCATCTGTGTTGCCAATGACGATGCATTTAGCACTGCCGGCACCACACAGTAGCAATTGCCACCATGTTTGTCAACCACGCACAATGTTGTGTTGTGTGTGTGCAGCTACTGAAGGAGAACCTGGTGGGTCAGGAGCTGGACGGCAAGCCCTGGGCACCTGGCAACAAGACAAAGGACATCCTCATTGCTGACTACAGGTGCAGTACATGCCTCCTAGGCCCTCAGCATGTTTGAGCATCGGCTACCCAGCTTGCTTGCCCATCTGCTTGATGGCCTTGCCAGCAGCATGCACCAAACGCCAAGCAGCCTTGTTGAGGCATGTGATATATGTAAAGCCGCATCTGCAGAGGGTAGCATTGGAATGTGCTGACTGTAAACATGTGTGCTGGACCATGCAGGCGGGTGTTGCAGCTGTCGGAGCGGGATGAGGACGTCACCAGCATCAACCGCATCACCGGGGCAGCCAACTGGCCCATGCCTGGCTCCCTGCCTTCCTCACTGCCGACGTCACCACAGCCCGGCAGCTGGGCGGCTGCGGCACGCAGGGGTGCAGATGCAGAGGCAGCAGCAGTGGCAGAGGGAGGGCACAGCAGGCCTGGAAGTGCAGCAGGTACGCAAGGGTTGGACTGTACTAGCAGGCTCCCACAGTGAGGACATTCCCACAGCAACATCCCATCATCCTCACAACACGTGCAGGCAGTGATAGTGTTCGTCTTCATCAACTGCTGGCAGTTCCTGACAGCCCTTGAGGACGCCTTTTTGCAGTACACCGAAATGCCCTGAGGCTATAACGACATGTAACTCCAGCAGTGCTTTGACTAACGACAGCTGTGCTGCCTGACTGCTGCATCGCGCAGGCGCCAGGCGTGTGCTGTCCCACTCCCTGCCACCATCGCCCTCCGGGCGGGACCCGTACCGTGCAGCTATCGTGGGAGGCAGCCCCCTCAGGGCTCTGCAGCACCACAGCAGGATCCCAGCAGGGACTGGCGGCGACAGCAGCAGCAGCAGGCCGCATGTGTCCCCCACAGCACGTCTTGGCGCAGCGTCACCACCATTCCCAGGCGGCAGCAGGGTTGGGTCCCCACAGGAGTGCGGATCCCCACCGCTGGGCCCCTCTCCACCGCGAGGGTCCTCCCAGCGAATGAGCAACTCTCCTAGGGTTGTGCGTGAGCAATGGGGCACTGTTGGTGACTCGCCGAGGGCTGGGGGCCAGGGGGGCGGGCGCGGCTTCAGGGCTGGCCGGATGACTTTTGTCAGCCAGTCGGTTGACGGCAGCTTGATGCAGGCGGGGGCCGCCAGGGAGCAGCAGGCGCAGATGGCAGCACTGCAGCAGGTGAGCTCAGCCGGTGTTGTAGACAGTGCTCAACAGCTGTGATGCATATCGCAGCAGTGCGTCCGCATGTTGAATATGACTGCTATGTTCAACCCTGTACATGCATGTGTTGCTGTTTACTACTGGGATCTTTGCGGCAGCGTCGATTGAGCTGATCAACTTACTACTTCCAATAATAATGCCTGGTCGTGCTTGCTGCAGGCGCCTCAGCGGACACTGCGCAGTAACAGCAGCGGCAACAGCAACGCCCCTGGCAGTGCTACCAAGCTGCGTGTCATCATCCCACAGGCGACTCGGGTGGATGGTGAGTGTGATGCAGTGTGGCAGAGCGTTGTGCATCGCCCTTGCAGCCACCAACGAACAGCAGGCATGGAGGAACCCGTGTGAGCGGCCCGTGCAGTTGGCTTTGTCGCTTGACTGCAGCAGACGGTTACACACACCTGCACTTGGACTGAAGATCCACAACGCCAGCCAGGTCAGTTGAGCATAAGCAGTGGTGAATCAGAGCAGTGCGCTGAACATATGTATGTATGTATCTATGTCCTTTGCCCTGTGCAGGCCCGTTCAGCAACCGCGTGCAGCAGCCAGCCACAGCAGGCAGCAACTCAGCAGGCAGCTCAGAGCGGCTGCGCAGCGCCAACGGCCAGCCGAACTGGCGCTGAGCAGCAGCAGCAGCAGCGCCTGAGTGCATGGACAACAGCAGGGAGGCGAGCCATGTGGGTTGGGCACGTCAGGTCACATGCAGTCAGAGAGTCTGGGGCCCTGCTGCATGTGGGGCCGCACCCCGTGGTCTGCCTGGAGGCGATCATTGGGTCATGTTATCGCGCTATTGGGCGCAAATGCATGGTCAATTGCGTAGCTTGCCTGTTATCGGATGGTTTGTGCTGCTGCAGGTCAGCAGCTGAATGGGTGATCATGTTGTATGGCATGCAGCAGTGTCCAGGCAATCATACATTCAGTGCTTGGCCGCGCTGCAGTTTTGGTGCAATGGTGGGGCGCCGATGCGGCTCTTGCTGTGCAGCAGTTTTGAGCCTGATGGTGGAAGAACTTGCAGCCGGCCTGACTGATACTGGACAGTATGGCTTGTGTCTCTGACACCGGCTGCCTGCGCAAATGTCGTGAAGATCAGTCCATGTATGCTTGTTTGTTGTTAGCAAACAACAGGTAGAGCTGCAGCTGAGCTACCAGTCATGGTCTGCTTTGCCATGCTGCCCTGGCATGTGTGCCTATGATCGGCTTGCAGAGCAGCAGAAGTATCTTCTGTTTGCATGGTGTGCGCTGCTGTAGCCAGCTTCCAGCAGTTGCACTGATTTATGTTCTTTGTAATGAGTGTGATGATGTTGCAACTTGGACTTTCTGTGTTGATGATGTAGATGATGTTTGCTTGCTTCTTTTCAGTGGCTGAGGAAAGCCCACCATGCGCTGCTGTCAGGTAGCTTCTTCCACTGCCATTTTGTTGTCAAGAGCACTCATGGATTGGACCTCAAAAATATAAGCATTGACATATGAGGCAAGGCCGATTCAGACAAATGATGTACGACAGGTGTGACAACTTCTACTTCTAATCCAACTGGCACTCCGCCATCCCAGAAAGCTACTTGGACGACAGCACATTCTTTCACTTCAATGCACGGCATTACTCATGAAGTACATCAGGAAGCACGGGGAGTACACCTTGCTCAGAATGGGTTACACTTTGCCAGGCAACTTCCATTGGCCGATCAACCCCCCTTTCTGCATAGTGGTTACGTGTCGCACCGTACAACAAAGCACACATCACTGAGCCATGCCTCTCACTGAGTGATACTACTCCGTTGCCCTACTGTCGATTGCAGCTTGAGCCCCATCCACTGCCCCGGATGTCCCGGCTCCAGCAGCCTCTGCTGCTGCTGCCGCCGCCAATGCCTTGCACACAGGCCTGTGCTGACGCCATGCCGCCCGCTGGCAGGCCCTCCCACAGTAGCGTGCCGTGCGGCAGCCAGCACAGATGCAGCTGCGGCCACCCACCAGCTGCGCCTCTGAGGGGCCACACAAGTTGCTGCAGGCTGGGTTGTTGCAGGCATAGGGGATGGCAAAGCAGGCCAGCACACTGCCAGCTGCCTCTAGCTGCTGCTGAATATCCTCGAACATTGCTGTAGTGCTATCACCTGCGAACGGGTCAGCAGCTTGCAGGCTGGTGCAGAGGGGCAGGACTGCTTCTGCCACCTGTGACAGCTGCTGCTGTAGGTGCTGAGGCTGATACCCAACATCGGCCAGCTGCTGCATAGTGCCTGTTGCTGCCAGCCACTGCACCACGCCAGCAAGGCTGGACTGCAGCTGCTGCAGGCTCAGGGCAAGAGCATCCCTGTGACGTAGGAACCACTGAAGGCGCAGCAAGGTATGCAGCTGCCTGCTCCCTTCACTGATCACGGTGACCCCGGGTGAGATCACGGTGAACCCGGGGTCGGACCCCGGGGGGCCCTGCCACTGCCAGCTTTGCAGCAGCATTGCGAAACCTAAGCAGCAGCGGCCAAGCAGCACTAGCCATGGCAGCACTGCTGTGCATGAGACAGCATCAGCACTGCTGCTGCTGCTGCTGCTGCTGCTGCTGCTGCTGCTGCTGCCACTGGCAGTTGCAAGCCTTGCCAAGTTGGGGTCTCCAGTTGGGGCACTGCCTTGTGCCAGGGCCAGCCGCACCATTTGAATGACTGCAGTGCTGATACTATCCTGCTGGTCTGCGCTGTCACCTACTACAGTGTCATCCCTGCTGTTGCTGCTGCTGCTGTTACTGTAAAGCTTGAGAAAGCTGCAAAGCAGGCCAAACAGCTGCAGAGCGTCAGGCCCACCTACGTCCCCGGCAGCAGCAACAAGTCCAACCAATGGGCCGTTCACAACCAGAAGGGAGGAGTCATGCTTGCGCTGCGTTCCACCCAACAGAGATGCAATAGTCATCAGCACACTGTGGGTGAGCTTGGCCGTGCTGCTGGACGGTGCCGCTGCTGCGCCTGCTGCTGCCCCTGCTGCTGCTGCCGCTGCTCTCTCCATCGCCACCAGGCGCACCAATCCTCCAGCAGCTTGCAGCACTCAGCATGCGAGACAGGCAGCTGGCGCACACCCCGGAAAGCACTGTGCTGGTCCCTGGTGGTGCTTGTATCAGCAGGGCCCTCTAGCACAGCTACTGAGGAAACTGCAGTTGCAAGCGTGAATGCAACATGTTGGCTTGACTGCGAAAGTTCGCTGCTGCTACTGCTGGTTGCGCTGCCGCCTGTGCTGGCCTCCCTGCTGCGGCACTCCCTCAGCAGCTGTTGCAGCGCAGCGGCACTCAGCTGCATGACAGCGTTGTTTGCAGCCACAAACACATCCCTGTCCCCAGCTGCTCCCTGCTGCTGCAGCTGTAGAGGGTCCTGGTGCTGCATGACCATCTGCGCATGTGAGCACGTCAGAGCAGCCACCTCGCACACACCCAGGCACACATCCTGCACTGCTGACAGGCTTCCAGGGGGCATACTGGACAGCCATTGCAGGCTTATGGCTGTCACTGACAGGTGCAGGGCTGCAGACCGTACCGGCCCTTGGTACAGATTGAGGTGACCACCCTCAGCTTGCATGCCTGTTTGGTGCAGCAGCGCGGCACATCCCTGCATCCCAATCTGCACAGCGCGGCTGACAGAAGGCAGTTGGGTGGACAGTACGAGTTGCAGCTGCCCCAGCCTCATGCGATCAGACTCGAACCGCTCTGCCAGCATCAGCCCCACCTCCCTGCTGCACCCCAGCTGCTCCAACATGCTGCTGTATGCTGCCGGTATACTGGCAGCAAGGGCAGCAGGTAGACGCTGCTGCCCTGACACGCTGCTGCGTGCAGTGGGCTGCCGGCTGCGCTGCCGGCTGGTGGCAGCAGTACCAGCGCTGCTCCTGTTGCCTGTGGAGATGCTGCTGCTGGCAGTGGCTGTGGCTGTGGAAATTGCTGTGTCACAGTCCCTAGCTTGCTGTACAAACTGCGCCAGCATTGGCACCAGGGCATCCAAGCAGCACCACTGTAGTGTCGCTTCCGCTTGCAGGACTGCCATAGCATCAGCAGTGTCTAAAGAGGTGCCGCTGCTGCTGCCGGCACCGCTGCTAGTAGCGTTTTGGCTGCTGCTGGCACCCCTGTGTTGGTCAACTTGACCTGGGCCTGGCAGGCCCCCCATCAGTATGACCATGGCACAGGAAGCAGCAGCGGATCCCATAGACCAGGCGTAACCCAGCCACTTGGCCATCCACTCCTGCCGCCCTGCCTGGGCCATAGCCGTGCTGATAAACTGCAGACTGCTCAAGGCAACCTGCATGACTGGCACAATACACTTCCGGCCTGCCGCATGGGCTTTGAGGAAGGAGGGCTGCAGGTGGTGTAGGCCCTTCACTATACTGAGTAGGTTTACTGCTGGCTGATACACCATCATGCCTGCACTTGGTGATGGGTGACGTGCTGAGCGGCTGAGTGCATCTGACTTGCTGCTCAGCAGGCCAGGGAGCTGCTGCAGGAGGCCAGACTGCTCGATCTGCTCCCACAGCATGGCCGTCAGGCTGCTGCCGCTGCCGCTGCCGCTGCCGCTGCCGCTGCCGCTGCCGCTGCCGCTGCCGCTGCCGCTGCCGCTGCTGCTGTTGATGCTCCCTGTGAGTGAAGGCAGGCTGGAGAATGCCTGCACCAGCAACAGCCCTGCCGTGTGCTGTCCTTCTGCTGCTGCTGTGGGGTTTTGTGTCATCAGCTCAACACATGCAGCCAGCACCAGGTGCGGGATCTGCAGCATAGCACAGCATAGGGCAGCATACAATAGCATAGCTTGGCAACAGACAGTGGACATTGTAACAGCTGTGTGGTGTAGCTGCACTTGTCTAAACAGCTGCGCATTGGTGCCACACGGTGCTGCATTTGCATTCTGCACAGCTTCATCAGGGCTGCGCATTCAACTCCAATAAGAAGAGGGACCTTCCTATCATACCCACCACTGCCAGCACAGCGCAACAAGGGCGATAGCCCTCACGTTCTCTGTGAAGTTTTGTCATGTATCCGGACTTCACAGACTGCTGAAAAAACAGATCACGCCCTGCGGTTCCGGCACGTGCTTACCTTCTTCTTTAGCAGCTTCTTCCATGTGGTGATAGGAGATGCCAGCTCTTGTCCCAATGCATGAGTAGTTCCCTCAAGCTGCCTCGCCAGGTTGGCGGGCAAGCTGTGCTGGTTGGGGTGTGCTGCAGCACGTGCCTTGACCTCTGTAAGCAGCTTGAGCATGACCTCCCACTCGTCGAGAGCTTGAGTGGTGCTGAGCAACATCATGCAGCACCACAGGGGACCTGCATGCAGCAGTTGAGGCAGGGTGGACATGGCGCTCGCGCGATTCTGACTGCTGCTGCTGTTGCTGCATGCTGTGAGTGCTGCAGACCTATGCATGCTTCAGCAACGATGCAATAATGAGAATCACCTGTTGAGAAGGATAACAGACACCTTCAGCCTGGTCATGCACCTGGGTGGTGCGCTGCAGGCCACAAGAGACAGCAACACTTCGATGCGACACGGCGCGTTGGCTTGGCGGATCGGACTTCAAAAGAAAATGCCCTTGCGACGCAAAGTATGGTTTGGTTTATTTTCTGGGTGACTCGTGTCGTTGACGGCAGTTTATGTAAAGGCAGATTGACCCGGCGACGGGTACGAAGGCCAACGTGCAGACCCTCGCAGCGTTTTTTTGGGGATGTTGATGGCTTGTGAGCAAGAAGAAGTCAGTTGAGGAACTGCTGAATCCTGGCGCACTGAACTCCATCCAGTCTCTTAGGGTTTAGGATCCCCTAGGAAGTTGGGGCGGAACAGTTGCAGGGGTTAGGGTCCCAGGGTCAGAAACTGCCCCTACCCGGGGGCACTGAAGTCTTCTAATTGTATGTCAGCCGTGCCAAGCCCCATGAACTTCAAGTGCCCTATTAGGGCACTGCCTAGGGCCCTGCAGGCGCTGCAGGCGGAGCCCCTGCTTGACTAATACTCCACTTGGGTTTGCGCTGTCTGTCACCAGTGACCAATCTTGGACAATGGCGCAAATGTCACTCTTGTAGGAGTCTCGGAACGTGCACTATAAGGACGCGCACGTGTCACAATGTCACAAGCAGTGCGCATTGCCCAACAGCCGGCTTCAAAAAGGAGGCCTAGGCGAAAATCGGGGGATTCAACCAAGTTTGAACAAAGCACTAGAATGATGGCAGCATGATGCCACCATATCAGGCTGAATGTGGTGCGCATATTGCAGGACCAGCTGGTCCTGCAGATTCACCGACCTGGCAACAAACCAGCAGGAGACGGCATGCCACCGCACAATCATGCACGCCATGCGGGACAAGAAGCAAGCATGGCTCAACCTCCAACACACAACAACACCGCTGGTGATCTACACTCAGTGTACACTCACAAGCAGAAAGTTGTGGCTCTCACGACAGTCTCACTGCATGTGCGCCAATTGCAGCGCCATCAGTTTCACTGTCCACACACGGCACATCATATGGCCCTGGCCATTCTGCTGCCCATCACCTGGCAAGGCGCTTCTTGTGCACTTGTTGTGCAGTTCTTCTGGGACTAGTCAGTCCTATCAATTACAATTTGAGTGCTTGCTTTGAAGGTGGCAGCATTGGCGCTGTAGCATCTTGCGAGGAGATGATTATCCACCATCGGGCAAGCTGCTTGACAGCAGACTAAGGTAAAGTTACCTACTTCACACCCTTAATGTAGTTACGTTATAGAATATCTTCCATTGGCCTTGCGTCTTATGACGATGGCTCATCACATGCATGCCTAGGGGTCTAGTGGCAGCAGGATGTATAAACACCGTACTTTCGCTGGGCTAGTGCAGTACTGCAGTTCCACATCATAAGCATTTGAGGGGTCGTGTTACAAGTCAGTGAAACCGAATGCCACCTCAACAATCCTATGATCAACCAAACATGTGGGCCTCAGGCTCACACCAACACAGCTGACAGCTGCGCACAACTTAAATCAGTGCAACCTAGAGAAATGTCCATGTCGCACAGACTCATGACAATTACAAAAACCTCTACCACAACTTTTAGAGGAACCTGGCCCAACACTACTCTCAACTTCTTCAATCACCAAAATAATTTCCCGAACCTGTTGATCCGCTGTATCCGCTGTATCCGAAGACATGTCGTGTTGAACAAGGACAACCGGCTGTACAGCCAGAAGACGCAGGACACACCCACAGGGGTGAAGGAATAATGCGATGGTGTGATGCAACAGTGGTTTATATGGTTCACTTCCATCATGTCTTCAGCACGGGGATGTCTTGACCACAGCATAGTGGAGTGAAAGATCTTACTTCAGACCCACTGCCTGCAGCAAGACAAAACAGACGTGGAAAAGTTATCAGTCTTGCTCTTACAACTCAACTCAAACACACATAGCAGTTGAGGGCACCCAAGGCGCTTCTTGCCAGCCAACAATTGCACAAGGCTGTTGCACATGGCCCATGTGTGACAGACACAACGCAAATGTTGTAGCTGGACCCCAAGTCTGGTCCAAGATGATTGTTTGCACACTGAGCGCAACCTGCAATTGCACTAGCTGCAAACAATAAATGCTCAGCTGCAGCCTGTCTGGCAGTGCTGACAAATTCAATCACCCCTTGAAAACTCAGCCCACCTGTGGAGGTCGCAAGGCCTAAGCTCAGAAGCGCAGCTTGCGTCCGGATGCAGCCACCTTTGCAACAGCAGTTGCCTTGGCAGTGGCGGTTGCGGCAGCACCACTAGCCTCGGAAGAAGCCGATGCAGCAGCACTTGCAGCGGCCTCTGCCCCTGCAGCGTCGCCGGATGCCTCTGCGGTTGCCACAGCCTCTGCCTTGGCCTTAGTCTCCTTTGCCTTGGCCTGAGGGGAGGAGAGAGGTACGGGGCGCAGGTATGGCAGGCGAGCAGGCAGACAGGCACAGGTGTGTTGGTGTTAGTGATGTGTCAACCAAACCCCATCCGATGGCACTGGATCCACTGGCAGTGACAACTGGCTCCCAGCACGAGAAGGCAGCAACATACGGTTATGTGTGTCACCAGCCAATACAGTGAAACCCTCCAGCCTGGAAAGCAACAAGCAAACGGTGGCAACAGCTTCCTGGAAGTAACACGAGCAACGCTGCAAACCAAGATGTCTGCTTGATGCGCCATGCCCTTATCGATGTAGTGTCCATCCACACGCTCAAGCTGGAGGTAGCTGCTTGTCAGCATGCACATGGATGGCGCTCAATACTTGCCAGCCACCCACCTCAGCAAGAGCCTCGGCCTCAGCAGCGGCCTTTGCAGCAGCCTCTGCCTCAGCTGTAGCCTTGGCATCTGCCTTGGCCTTGGCGAGAGCCTCTGGGGGGGGGGGAGGACGCAAAAGAGACGGCAGCAGGGACAGGAAAACAGTGAGTGAATGTCGTTTCAATGTAAGACCACGTGCCTGCAGCCGGCAGCATCTGTTACTGTGCAAACACTGCACCACAAGTTGCATGCACTTTTTCAGGGGTGAAGTCACAGCGCGAAGGAGCCAGCAATGCACTTTTCCAAAAGTGATACATGCCTCATACATTGGCAAGTCACTGTAGTGCCCATCAGGTGTTATGAGTAAGCTCTCAACATCAGGGACTCCCTCTGGTGCCAGCATTGCAGCTAGCTAGCGCAGACAGGTCGGTCTGACACGGCTCAACAGTCCTACACAACACCACGTGATTAGCCTAATTGATGGGCCATCAAACACTTTTGCAAAGGGCACATGGTACGACTGTGACTGCCACAGTCAGGCTGAGCACATTGCCACACAATGCAACAGCGGGACCAGGTGTGTTCACCCCACCTGCAGCAGCCTTGGCCTGAGCCTCAGCCTTAGCGGCGGCTTCCTCAGCAGCCTTCACTGAAGCCTCTGCCTTGGCCTTGGCACTTGACTTGGCCTTGCCGGCCTCTTCTGGCTTGGCGGCAGGCTTGCCTTCAGCGGTTGCCTTGGCATCAGCAGTTGCCTTGGCATCGGCCGCGGCCTGTGAGAGAGATGGGATTAGCAGCAGAGGACACAGCCGGCAGCAAGATACGGTTTCAAGGTGTGCCTATCATACTATGATGGGTGAGAGATCTCAGATAAAGTTTATGCAAATCGCTGGCAAAGCTGCCTCACATGTCACACAGGTAGGTTAGGTGCTGACAGTTGGAAGCACTCAGCAAAAGCAACACCAAACCGCGTGAGCATGCCACTAATGCCCTAGGCAGCTCATCATGATGATATGTGAGGTGCACTGCCCTGACAAAACGTGCTCCGAAACAGGAAAGGCTGAAACCTGTTGTTGTGAAACCTGGTACCCACCTTTCCACCCTTGCCCTTGGACTCAACAGTGGCCTTAGCAGAGGCTTCAGCATTGGCAGCAGCCTTGCCGGCGGCAGCACTGGCATCTGCAGCCGCCTTGGCCTCTGCCTTGGCCTTGCCCTTGTCTCCTCCCTTCACAGCCGCCTTGGCATTGGCAGCAGCCTTGGCAGTAGCGTCAGCCTTGGCACCAGCTTCAGCCTGGGACTTGGCGGTTGCCTGTAGAACAACAAGGGGGGTTTTGGGGGGGGGGGGAGCAGCAGCCATGAGGCCTGGCCTACATGTATGATGATTGAGGTGACCCGCCCATTGGGCTGTGCCGCATCAAATGGAAGCATGCATTCCCCAATGAAGTCGGGAGCATTGCATGCATTGCCACTCCCTGATTGAGCATTGGTGATTGGTTTGATCCACAATGCAGGCACCCACCCTCAAGGTGGCAGGCGTGCTGATGGCAGCCATTCATGTAACAGGAGGCCCAGTGGACTGCACCTGATAGGGCAATCACACTGTGAAGTGTGGCACACTTCCGCGTAAGAAATACAGGGTGTGCACACAAATATGAGATGCCATCTCATGATGGCGCCTTCGGCCTGTACCATCAATGCAGTGTATGAGTTTCAGACACACCTCGGCTTGAGCACTGGCCAGTGCCTTGGATGCGGCGTCAGCCTCAGCAAGAGCCTTGGCAGCAGCTTCTGCAGCAGCGTCAGCCTTGGCCTTGGCCTGCAGGGAGGTGTAAAAAGAAACAACGCATCGGGTCGCATGTCTAGTAGTTGGCAACCACAAGTGCTTGACAGCGCTGCATTTCATGAGCTGAGGAAGACACTTGTTTCAGGGAGCTGGCGGCCAGGACAGCAGAACAATGCACATGTGGCAAGATACAGGAACAATGCACAAGATAAAAGAGCAATGCGCATTTGCCTGCATATAGGATGTGGGCACAGCTGTCGAACTTGAAGATGAAGAGAATCCTGCATGCGGCGTGTCAAACCAGCAACAAGGGATGCTGGGCATCTGAGCCTTGAGTGCAGTGAACATCAGGTGGTTGAGATGTTGATGCCAAAGGCTTTGTTGGTGCATTCAACCCACCTCAGCGGCAGCCTTGGCCTTGGCGTCCACGTCAGCGATGATGGCAGTTGCCTCAGCATCAGCGGAGGCGGTGGCGACGGAGCCGGCGCCCCCCTTGGCCCCAGCCTCTGCAACGGCAGTTGAATCCGCCTTGGCAACCGCCGGGCCCCCGGTGCTAGTAGCCGTGGCATCCGACTTGGCAGCTGCAGTTGCGTCCTGCAGGAGGGGGAAGGAGCCAGCATAGCAGCAGGGCAGAGCGCACACACCGGTTAGTGTTGCTCTGGTGTGGATAGTATCCTGTGCAGGTACCAAACAAGGGCTGCACACAGGCTTGAAACGCACATCACCAGCTACTAGTAGAAAGGCTTGAGTAGTTGATGCATTGCTGGTTCAGGTGCAGTGTTGACGCTGCGCTAGAACGAACCACAGGCTGGCAGAATGTTTCAATGGTGGGACCAAAGCAGTGAGTGAGTAGCAGACTCAATGTTGTCAACTGCTCCCCAAGGGTTACATGCTTGAAGAAACAAAAGCTCGGTATCAGTTCATCACCTACCTGCAGCATCACACGCCCTCCATGCTGGAAGTCCCTGCAGACAGACAGGAAGCAGGAGACAACAGGAAGACGTACAGATTTTACTCGTCAAGTGCGCCCTTCGCAGTTTCGGCTGCAAACAACCTGCAGCAAATAGCATCAACTACAATGCACCAAGTAAGCGTCCAGCCCCAGCGTTTACTGTCAACATACCTGGTGTCGTCAGCGCTGTATGCCGAGACTGCTGCGGCAAGTGCAAGAAGCACCAGCAGGCATGTGAAGTGAGCCATGGTTTGCGTTTGGAACAACAGGAAAGGTCACGAAGGGTAAAGGGATACGGTTCAGAGGCGCTGGTGCCTTTTGTGCTGGGCGCATCTGGCATAAACCCTGTTACTTTGCGTCGACCGAGGGGGGACGTTCGCCTGCACAGCAGCGGAACGTGTGCTATGACCGACACAGTCTAAATGACGGACATCAGTTATACATGCTCTAGACTGTTTTCAAGACACTTCCCAGCTTCGTCGCCGTCGAGCGTCGAAGCCAGCCCAAAATAACCTTGTTGTCCGACAAAAAAACTGCCTGGTGCAGGATTTGTAAGCCTTGAGTGCGATGATTAAATTGCGCTTTATCAAGCTTCGCATTGACTGCGCACACCATTCGCTCGCGTCAGTCTGACTGGACTTTTATGTACCTCAGGCAACCAGAGCCTGACTGGACTTTGATGTACCTCAGGTGACCAGAGCCCCACAACTTATTTTGCTTGCAAAGTCATGTCACGTGGCTGCCTGGGATCCAAGCGGGGCTGCTCATTCTGTAACAGCTATGCACACAGCCACAGTGGTGCGCCCAAAAGGGGATGGGGGCAACTGGTCACAGCTGACTGTGCCAAGGGCCATAGCTGACTGTACCAACAGCTTGTCCTGTAGCAGATGCACTTGATCAGTGGCTGACGCAAACACAGTTACTGCAAGTGCAACGCCCTCAGGGTGCACTAGTCCGACTGAGGCGCATCACTTCAAACAACCGGTGCCAAACTGACTGATGGCTCAGCCTTGTGTGTGTGCATGACCACATGTCGCAAAGCGCTGTCTTGTTGTAGGCTCAAGTCCAAGTAGTACATACCAGCTTGTCTAATGCTGAGGCCCTTGCATATTTGCATATGGCAAAGCCTGTGATGAGCAGGTGCAGGCAGCTCTGGCACACCAGTGGCAAGGTGTGGCGCACTTGTGCACATGATCGCCAGGGCGCAATGACAGTTGTCACCTGCGACAGTGCAGTATAGCACAACACCTACAGTAGCAGGAGAGGGGGGCTTGGAGGCTGTGATGACAGGTTGCTGTGGTCAGACCCCAATGGTGTTTTATGACCTGGGGGTCCGCTGTCACAGTGTCACACAACCAACTGCAACTCTGATCAGCCCCATGCAGCAGAGCGGCCTCCGCTGTTGAAATTTTGTACTGCATCGGGCTTCACAAGCTGAATGACGGTGCAGACGGGAATGAGTGGGAAACGGCAGCTTTTCGGCATGCACCAGTGCAAGGGTGGGGTGTTCAACACCTGGACCAATGGTGCCGGGGTGGTTTCCCCTCTGCCTATGCCCTTAATGAGCAGTTGCTAGCAACCTCGCAGCATATTGTGTGTGCTTTTACTGTCCATAGGCTGACTAGGTCAGGCGGCACCTGGTTTGCACTTCACGATGTCGTGAAGGCGAGTGCGCAACGGTCAGCCATTGTGTGTGGTGTGTCAAGTTCCGAGTTGGCCTTAGCCCTGATGTGCTGGTCCAGTGTCTGTGCTGTTCCCCATCCATCATTACATGATGTTGTGGAAGGCAAGTGTTTGCTGGATGGCATCATGGTGTGGCATCAACTACTTCTGCTAGTACAGAGCTGGGCCCAAACAGCACCAGAGCGAGTTTGGCTGCATGTCCCTGCCACCTGCAGCTGCAAAGTGTGAGGTATGGCTGCAGGATCTGCCTCAAAAGCAAGCAAAATGCCCACAATGGATGAGGTTTTGCTGCGGCGTACTGCAGGGCAGCTTCGCCCCAGCCATCTTGCCTCTGTGCCATGTGCGCACCATGTGAACACAGCCATGTGGCAGCATCTGCAGCACCTGCAACACGCCTCATGATGAAGAAGGCATACTTCTAGGCCATTGTGTCATCATCCTCTGCACGATGCACATTGCTGGCCCAGTGGGAGGTCACGTGTCTGGCCCACTGCAGGTGCATTGTTCCCGCCGTTTGGGCGCACCGCTGTGTGCATGGTTGTGTGCTGGCTGGGACAAATTTTCGTCCAAACCTCCATATGCTGCTGTCCCTCATTCACAAGGTCAAACAGCCACTGCCGGGACCACAACCTGCTACACTTGACCATCATATTGTCCTGCTGCCCAAGCAACTCAGGGGATTCGAGACTCAGCTGACTCAACTTGAGTCTTGGCAAGACTCAGCTGATTCAAGACTCAGCTGACTCAAGTCTCAGAGTTGAGACTGAGTTGTTTATGGTTGTCACGCGCCAATCGGGGGACAAATACTGCAGCCCTAGCCCGAACAAACGCAAGGCATGGTGGTGTCTACTCCTTAGCAAACAGCACACAGTAGCGTTGGGCATTCTCTCCTCCGTCCTTCGCCCTGTGTGCTGCTTGCCAAACAGCCTTCTGTGCGTGTCATGCGCGAAGAACAAGCTGGTGGAGCAATACATAGGTGCTAATGTGGGCTAGTTTATGGCTAGGCTAGTGTCCATATAGCAGCTGAGGGCGATGCTCTCGAGCTTGTTTTGTCTGGTGCTCGAGAGATAATCAGCACCCAGCAGCACTTCGGTGCTGATCGGTGTGCCCCTTTCGGCTAATACGCCCAGCTGAGGCGGTGTATGCCGCCCGGACAAAGGGCCCCTCACGTGCTTCTGGTAGTAGACACCACCATGTCATATGCGGTTGGAAACTGATACAATGCAATTTGCATTTTTTTGAGACTGGCGTGGGTGGCCTCCTCGTGGCAGTCTCGGATAGCTGCAGCAGCTGGGCAAGGGGCCTGTATTTCCATGCACCCCTGCCCAGCTGCTGCAGTGAACCAACCTGAGCCCACATGTCTTTGCAAGTATTCCCCATTTTTTCATTTTGATTGGGTGGGGGGGGGGGTGTGATGATTACCTTGACAACCTTGCGAGCAATTGCTTGCTCCTTTCAAGGAAGAGCACAAGCAGCAGCAGCAGCATGACAGGCAGCAGTGGAGAGCTACAAGGAGCATAATTAGCACGTTCCCCATGTTTAATTGGCCTCAGCTGATAGCAGCAGCTATTGTTTGTCCTCCCATGGCCCTTGATTTGGGACCTCAGGCACATGCTTGACAGCACTTGCAACAGATCTGGAAATTTTAGAAAGCGCAACAGATTTGTTTCTCGAATGCTATCAATCACAGGTCCGTTCGAGTGCATTTTTAACTTTGTTGGGGGGAGGGAGAGGGGTCACTAGTGCTGAGATGAACAAGAAGATGCACCATCTCAGATGCCAGCCTGGCAGGCTGTGAGCAGTCTTTGAAAAACAGTTACCAACAGCAGCGCTGAGCTCGACTGCATTGACGTCGTAATGTGGCGATGTAGCGATGTAGATAGGCGGTCAATTTTTGCATCTGGTTTTGCCATTGTCTCGTGGATTCGGGTTTGTCTGTGGAACTACTGTGCATGCTCAAGAGATCAGTAGAGCTACTGAGTACCCGTGTTTTGAGCCTGTTTTTGTGACAGCCATACTTGGAGGGTGATATCAACATGAGAAGCATCGCAATTCACCTATAGCAGAGCATGCCGACGCCTGCTCAGCCTGTGCTGTGCCAAACTGCAACGCCAGCCCACGGCGCTGTGTCATCAAGCAAAACACCACCAGCACAACCAAGCCATGCAAGCAGCCGGGATGTCACACAGACGGAAAAACATCCCTCAGCAGCAGTCAGTGCTACAATTCGTGTGGCTTCGCAGCTGGATCAGGTGCTGGCACAGCAGGACATGGCAGCGGCGCCCCTGCTGCTCACAGCAGCCAACGTCAGCCCGCTGCATGTCCCTGCCGATGACCTCCTGCACTTTGTAGCAGTACAGCAGTGGGTGCAGGACACGTTGAAGGTGCAGCTGCCTCTGCTTAACGGCTCCTTTGTGCTGGTGCCATCTTCGGCACTCATGCTGTCAGCACAGTTAGCAAAAGCAGACGCAATCCCATGGCGCTTGCGTCAGGTGGCAGCTGTGGTTGTGGGACCATCAGGCAGTGAACCTTCAGCTGCAACGGTGGTACTGGTGGGTGGCGACAGGGTGGCAGCTGGGGATGTCTGCAGCAGTGCACTGGAGGACGTGCAGGATTCTGAGGTGAGGGGCTGTAACTGCAGGAGAAGGGCACAGGCAGAGGATTGCTGCATTGTTTGATCAGAGGTGCTGTTTAAATGGGATGTCCTGAAAGTGCAGGCGCAAATGCTGTCTTACTTGGCTTTATTTTTCGCTGTGTCATTCATAATGGCCTGACGGCAGCTCCGTCCCTCTCTCTCCCTGCCACATGCAAACCACCGGGCCAATCATTTTTGCTGCTGTGGCTACCTGCGCCCTGTGCCTTCCGTCCGCACAGGTGCTGTGCTGTGAGCTGTCAGACCTTCAGCTGAGGGGTCAGCTGCGCCACCTGCTGGTGTTTGATGCTGCACACATCGCATGGAGGCTGCGGGTGGCGTGTGAGATTGAAACAGTCATCCAGACAATCCAGGAGGTAGGCACAGGGTGGTTAGCTCGCTTGTCTGCACCCTTGACAATAAGGGTATGATGTCACCGCCACGTGTTATGACGCCACACGCAAGCAAATGAATGTTTTGTGTGTCTTCTGACTCACACTGTGTTTTTACTGCACAGCACCATGTTAGCAAGCCAGGCAGCTGGTATGTCTGGCTTGCATCCAACACTCATCCCCCCATGACAGGGGCTTGTTACCCTTGTTGTCGTACCCTGCAAGTTCAAACCCAATCCAACCCTGTCCTGCCTGCCATGTCCTGCCCTACCCTATCTGTTCGCTGTGTTTCTTGACCAATCTGCCCAGCAGGGTCAAGCCAGGCTGCTACAAGGTGGCTTCCCTGCGGGTGTGGTGTGTGAGGCTCACGCCCAGGGTGTTGCCTCGGTCAAGGACACTATGATGCAGCTGCCTCCACCCGACTGGGTAGCCAGCCAGGTACTGAAGAACCCCAGGGAGAGGGAGAAGCTTTTTTTTGGAGAGGGAGAAGCTGACTGTTGGCGCACACGTCCACGTGGACCCAGCGGCTGTGATGCGGTGTTGAGTTGTGTTGCCGGCGTGACTCATCGACTGCACAAGCTGCATTGCCTGCATCTTGTGAAAGTGGTACTGCGTGGTGGCATCTGTGTTGTGCTGGCGCTACTGCCTCCGTTAGCTCGGTGCTATTGTCTCTGTTGGTGGTGAGAGCAATCACAGTATATGACTGACTGTGCTGCCCTGCTGCTTTCTGTTGCCTGTGTTACATTGCGTTGCCTGGCAGGTCATGCCTTACATTGAGCTCAGCCCAAACAGTGCAGCCGCCACTGCAGGCGACTTGCAGCAGCCTCCGCAACCACTCAGCCAGGAAGCATATCATCAACTGCAGCAGGATGCAGCAGGTGTCTGGCAGCAGTACATACACCGCATCCTGGCAGGGCAGCAGCCAGTGCCTGCAGCTGTAGGCACTGCTGACACACTAGTGCAGCCGCTGATGCCACTGCTGCCGCAGCAGCAGCAGCTCAGCGTGCCAACAACTGCAGCAGCTGCTATTGTTGATCATGCAGTGGCCATGGATGCAGCTACTGCTGCAGCTACAGACGCTACACCTGCGGCTGCTGTTGCTACCGATGCAGCGCCTGTGCCTGCAGTTGCTGTTGCTGCACTTGCGGTGCCCACAGTTTTGGCTGCTGCAGCTGCCGTAGCAGATGCAGCACCCATGGCTGCAGCTGCTGCAGCTGCCTTTGCTGCTCCCAAAAATTCGGCAGCAGCTGCTGCTGCTGCTGCAGATGCGGCGCCTGTGGCGCCTGTGGCTGCTGCTGTTGCACATGCAGCGCCCGCCGTCAGAGCTGCTGCCGCCGCCCCTCGCGCAGCGCCCAAGGCTGCGGATGCTGCTGCTGTGCCAAAGCAGGCAACTGCTGCTGCTACAGATGCGGCCGCAGCTGCTGCAAGCGCACCTACCAGCAGCAAGGCCGCAAAGCGTGTGACAGCCCAGAGCAGCAAGCAGCCACCGGTCAAGGACAGCAGCCACGGCATCAAGGGCAAGCAGCCTCAAAGGAGCAACAGCAGGGATAGGCTTGAACACAAGGTCAGGAGCAGGAGCCCACGCAAAAGCAGCCCTCAGCGCCCAAGTCCTGCTCGGACTGTCAAGACCAGCAGCCCCCAGCCAGGACAGCACCTGAGCTCAGACAACAGTCGCCGCAGCCGAAGCCGCAGCCGCCACCACAGCCGTAGTCGCAGCCGTGACAGGCGCGCGCTGCGCAGTCCTGAGGGGAGTGGCAAAGGCAGGCAAAGCAGCAGAGGTGCCAGGCGCACTCCGCCATCCGGCCGGATCCCTGTTGCTGCAGAACGTGGGGCTGTAGCTGCCAGCACAGGCGCCACGCACAAGCGCGGCCGCAGGCCCAGCCGCAGCCGCAGTCGCAGCCGCAGTGGCGGCGGGGAACGCAAGCACCAACGCAGGCCCAGCCGCACTCGCAGCCGCAGTCACAGTCGCAGCCCTCACAGGGTGCGGCATCAGCACACAACTCCTGCAGCCCCTCAAAAAGCCAAACCACGCAGCCGGGATGACCAGACAGGCAGGGGCAGGAGCTCAAGCCGCAGCCGTAAGAGGGAATCAAAGCACACCATCAGGAGCAGCAGCAGAAGCCGCAGCCCCAGCCGCAGCAGTAAGAAGGCGAAGAGGGTGGGCTTGCCTAGCAGTGACGCCACACCTCACAAAGAGGGCAAGCAGGCCGGGGACCAGAGTGGTGCTGGCAGGGGCAGCAAGGAGCAGTTGGTCGCTGCTCCTGGCAAACGCAGCAGCGCCAAGCCGGAAGCTGGTGTTGGCGCCAGCAAGCCAGGCGGCAATGTTGGAGACAGCGGCAGCGTAAAGCCATTGACAGGGGCCAGGGATCACAGTCAGGGCGGGCCAGCAGGTGCAGGTGGCGCAGCAGCTGCTGCTGCTGCCAAGAGTAACCTGGCCAGCACGGTAGGCGCTGCAGCAGCAGCCCCAGACAGCAAGCCCAGCATTCAATGCTGTCCACCACTGACGAGCGCAAGTGATGCAGAAGCAGCAGTCAACTTCCGCGTGAACAGCGTCAGTCAAGGCTGGCTGCAGCAGCTAGCAGAGCTCCTGCAGCCTGCACCTGAACCTGGTCAACCCCCTGGCCAGATCGATCTCAGCACACTGGAGCAGATGCTGTGCTTGGGCGCGCTGACTTGGGGCAGCCCGGTATACAAAGGTGTCGCTCTGACACCCCGGGCACCTGTCTTGGGGGTGTGTATCGCAGCACAGCTGGAGCCTTTCTTCCACATTGTGTTCGAAGTGGTCGCCCCGGGGGCATGGGGGTGTGTGTTCGGCTTTGTACTGGTGGAAGCCCTCTTGTCTGTGTGGCTGGCTTTGTGGGGTTGAAGCCTTGCCTGTGGTCCCCTCCTTTCAGACAGTCTCCTCTGCAGACATCTATGGTGGCGGGTTCTCTCCTTTCCGTGCTGTCTGTTCCCGTCCTTGTAGGTCCTGCAAAGGACTTTGGTTCCCTTCCGATGCTGGGTGTCGTTGCAGCGTAGCTGCGTGTGTCGCCCTGTAACCCCTTCTTCTTCTTCTTCTTCTTCTAGCAGATGCTGCCGCTGCCCTCCCAGCTCGCTCGCATACACTTCGGCAGCTTTTTCAAGTTTGTGGACAGCAAACCCGAGCTCCAATGGGCAGACAGCACTCGCCGCAGCATCGCCTTGTGCCCTGAGGCGCACCGCCAGCTGCTACAGGCTGCAGACGCTGCAGCAGCAGCAGCCGCTGCTGCAGCTGCAGCACCGCCCGAGGTGCGGCCTTGGCTCAGGGAGCTGGCAAAGCTGCTGCCGCCCCCAGCACCGCACGGCGGGCTGGGCCACAGGGTGAACTTCTGGGATCTCCAGCAGCAGCTCCCCATCCCTGCAGCTGCCTTAGCTCACTACGGTGACAAGGTCAGCTTTGTGCAGGCAACGCAAGGCCTCCGCTTGGATGGATCGCATAGCGGCCTGTACTTGCATCGGGACATGCAGGTGCAGCTGCTGCAGGAGGCAAGCCAGCAGTTGCCTGCAGCAGGGACACCTGCCGGTGCAGCTGGCGGCAGCAGCAGCTCCCACATAGGTGCAACCGCTGGCAGTGCTGGTGCTGCTGTTGCTAGCACTGGTGCTGGC
Organism: Desmodesmus armatus; assembly: GCA_007449985.2. Classification (NCBI taxonomy): domain Eukaryota; kingdom Viridiplantae; phylum Chlorophyta; class Chlorophyceae; order Sphaeropleales; family Scenedesmaceae; genus Desmodesmus; species Desmodesmus armatus. The sequence goes on along the minus strand of VIIQ02000059.1, from coordinate 449,913 downwards.
ACTGGTACTGCTGTTGGTATGAATGCTGGTGCTGCTGTTGTTGCTGGCGCCAGCACCGGCGCTAGCGCTGGTGCTGGCACTGGCACTGCTGCTGGTGCTGGTTCTGCTGCTGGTCTGGGTGCTGGAGCTGATACGTCGGCTCCTGAAGCAGCAGCAGGATCTCAGGAGGCAGCATCCCAGAGAGCTGCAGGACCTCCTGAGGCGCTAACAGCAGCAGCAGAAAATGGGAAAGCAACGCCAGAGGCAGCAACAACAGCATACAAAGCAGCAGCGAAGCGTGAGCCGGCAGCTGCTGCAGTAGCTACAGCGGCAGCAGCACCCGGGGCAGCGCCCCCAGCAACAGCAGCACCTGGCGCAACTGCAGCAGCAGCAACGCACGAGGCAGCCCCTGCAGCAGCAGCAGCACCTGCGACAGCAACAGCAGCAACAACAGCAACAACAGCACCCAAAGTAGCAGCCATGCTTGCTGCTGCAGTGGCAGCAGCGCCGCAGGCAGCACCTGGCACAACCGTGGCAGCAGCAACATCTGCAGCAGCAGCACCACGACCTGGGGCACCCGGGGCGGCTGCAGGAGCAGCAGTATTTGGGGCCACACCTGCAGCAGCAGCACCACCTGGGGCACCTGGGGCTGCACCCACAGCAACAACAGCACCCAAAGCAGCTACAGCAGCAGCAGCCCCTGGAGCACCACCCTCAGCAGTAGCAGCAGCACCTTGGGCAGCACCCGCCCCGCTTCCAGATGATCTGCGTGGCCAGGTGCACCAATGGCTGCTGGGGCTGGCGAGGCTGCTGGGCCCACCTCCCCCGCCGGGCTTCCCAGACTACGAGGTCCTGTTCGCTCGCCTCTTGCGGGAACACCCCATTCCTGCAGCTGTTGTGTCGCACTACAAGACTGTGGGCAACTTCGTCAAGGCGACTCCAGGCCTGTGCATGAACGACACACGTTATGGGCTGTTCCTGCACGGGGACGCCCACTGCCAGCTGCTGCGAGAGGCCAGCCTACACCACCATCAGCCTCCACCACCATCACCATGGTGTCCACCACCACCACGACCAGCAGCAGCAGCAGCCCCTCCTGCAGCCGTCGGCAGCTGGCATGCGGCGGCGCCGCCTGCAGTGCTGCCACCATGGCGGGCCCCGCTGGTAGTGTCAGCATTGCAATCAGCTCCTGCCCCACAACATGCAGGACAGCTTGTGTCACCTACTGTCATGCCGTGGCCACTGACACCAGCACCAATGCCGCAGCCGTTGTGGCCCGGCATGCAGCCCAGCTTTGGACCTCCTATGCCGCAGCCGTTCTGGTGGTGATGTGCACCCTTGCATATGGACCGGGTGGCACACGGGTGTTGGGCGTGCGTATACAGGTCCGTTGTGTGCCTTGGGCTCGCTGGGTCGCACTTCGTGCTTGCTGCCTGTGAGCATCTTAGCTTGGTGGGATCAAGTAGTCAACAACAGAAACAAATTTCACTTGTCATGATGATCAGCTGCTGCGGGTGCTCTGTTTCTTGGCGCCCAATTTCACTCAGTGTTGACTTCATCAGCACAACAGCCACGGCCAGGGTGCTGATGACGGCTAGTGTGGCTGTCACCGTGCCAGAGTGTCTTCACTAACCTTTGCTTGTAGCTTGCCAACATGACTGTTTTTGAGAGCTTGAATATTGATACTGCAGGTCTATTTGTTTACACGTATGCATTCAGTTCCTTTCTGCTGTGACCCACCAATGTGCTGGAAGGGTAGCTGTTTGCATGCATCGGCAGAGCATCAGGGGCAGCTGGTTATGATCTGTGTTGACTTGCGCACTGTGTCAAGCATGTTGTTTTTAGTGCAGGCCAGGCGCTATTTGCAGGTACATGTACATGTCAGCTGTGGATTTTCTTCCTTGTGCCTTCCAGTCTTCATGAATGTGGGCTGCAGTGATTGGCTTGTAGTACTGATACAGACAGCAGCTTCCCAAGCTAGATGTGTTGTGTTTGCTTGCCCTCATCGGCGGCATGATTGTATCTGCTGGGCTCGGAGTGTGTGCAAGCAGCACAATGCCGCAGCACAGCACCTCACTCTACCGTATCTTGTTCCAGGCAGACAGAGTTTTATGCACAACCTGGGTGTCTATGCATGTCAACATCCATCTGGCTGGGTGGCCAGGCATTGAACATTACAGGCGCCTCAATGCGCATGATGGGCTATCCAGGCTGCCTGCATCCAGGCGCCTGGGTGTGCGCTGCAACCTGAACCAGCATGCACTTGGCATGTTGGCAGCTGTGTTGCGTCTCAGTGCGCAATTGGTATCACAGCAGCGGCTAGGCTCGCTCACCGCATGTCCAAAGAGTCGCGTTTGGCGAATGACAGCAATGTATATGGTCATTCGTGGGTGTTGCGTTCGTAGGTGTGCCCAGGTGTGACAGCTATTGTGTTCAAGTTGTTTCACTTCAAACCTTGACCAGTCGGGCGTCCGACCTGCTGATACTAGTGTTACGTTGGTGGGACACCTGTCGAAAGCTATCGAAGCACAACGCCTCCACAAATACAGCAAGCAATCGATCGATCCGTTTTTAGCTCTCAAGCTGCAACTGCTACTTGCAAGATGCGTGTTGACTGATAGCTCTCATCGCATCCTTCGTTGCAATTGACACGGGCACTGCTCCATTGATGCCGACACCCTAGCCTTGAGCAGCAATGGAAGCAAAGGCAGTAGACGCTGATGCCATCTTCAGAGCTTTCACAGCCTGCGGCAAGGACCCGAACACTCTGCTGCTGGATCTAAGACCTCATAAGGAGTTCAAGAAGGGTCATGTCAGCCAGGCCTTCAACCCGCGTCTGGCAACCAATGGGAAGTTCCTGGCAGACTACTCCCAGGCTCAGTACTCAATGCCTTGGAGCCAGGACTGCTGGTGCGTCATGAAGTTAGTCATATTGTGTGCCTTTGTAACTTGAAGCAGCACTGGGAGCGATTGCATGATTGAGCAGGCCAGTGTAATCGCTGCCATCTCCAAGCTGCTCTTGCTATACTGTATTTGCAAAGTAGAGCAGTGCAGCCCGCTCCCCAGCATCCAGCACACAGGATGTATGCCTCCTCCATCCCCAGGGGTCTTTCATGGTGGGGGCATCCATGTGTTGCTGTTGCTGTGCGTGCTTCACTGCATGCAACAGGTGGGGCAAGCCAGTCATCGTGTATGGCCCACCCTCACTTGCCAAGGACCACCCAGTGATCAAGTTCCTGGCAGACCAGCAGCGCTGTGCCTCGGTCTCCTACTACAGGCAGGGGTGCGTACAGCAGCGCAGGGCTTCAGCAGCGTCAGCAGCACTGCAGCACCAGCACAACCGCTGGCAGCAGCCGCAGCACAGGCACCACAGGGCATCACAGGAAGGCGCCAGTGAGCTTGCATCATTGCAAAAAGTCTACAGACCACACTATGCAGCATACTGCAGCTGCAGGCTGGCATGGGGGGGGCTGTAAGCGGCAGGTGTCTGTATTGCAGCTTGGCGCTCATGTCGACACTTGCTTGGATGGTCAATGACACTTCCAGGTGCTTGGCATTGCTAGTGCCACCCAGGAGCTGCCAAGCTCTCTGTTCTGTTTCACAACCGCGCACTCCTGCATCACATCGCTGAACCTGCTGACGCCCTTATGAGTCACAGACTGTATAAGCATGCTCTGCCGGCTGTGCTACTGTGTTTTGTGACCCAGGTATGAGGCGTTTGCGGCGAAGTACCCTTTCCTGTGCACCACCTCTGTCAAAGCCAACTCCTACAAGAAGTGAGGGGCAGTTGACAGTAGCAGCAATTAGTCATCCTTGTCGTGTTGCCGCCAGCAATGGGTGCTAGCAACCCGCCCGCCTGCAGCGTCCTGCTGTACGCTGCCATTTCCTGCTGCATGGCCGTTGCTGCCGAGTTGCCGCAACGCACGGGCCGTTGCCTGCTGCATCACTGTTGCGTGCTGCATTGCTGCTGCTGCCTGCAGCGCCCTGCTGCGTGCTGGCATTGCCTGCTGTATAGCCACGGCCCCAGCACATCTAGCAAAAAGGGCAGCTCCAGGACAGCTGTTGTCTGTTTCTTGTGTGCAGCAGCCCATGCAGACATGCCATGTGTGTGCAGTGGTGGTGACAGCATAGCCAACTATGCTGCCAAGCCCACTGCACACACATGGCATGTCTGCATGGGCTGCTGCATACACCACGGTGGTGCTGCTCGTATTCAAAGCTCAGCAGTGTGATAGAAGAGTGCCCTGCATGCAGTGTCCCGCCCCATGACAAACGGGCTGAAGGGCCGCAAACATGACAAGGACCACCACAGCGGCTGCAAGCGGTCAGCAGCCGCCGCCGCAGCTTGTCTCCGCCGCCCCGCATGCCTCCCCCAGCGCGCCGGGGCACACGTGAGGCTGGATCTGTTTCTGTGCACTGCTGTATGTTTGCACCAGGTACCCTTCCCTGATATTGCCAGGCTTCCTGTACCTGGGCGACTGGGGAGATGCTGAGCAGCAGGACCGGCTGCAGGAGCTGAAGATCAAGAGGTAGGGCTGTTGTTAAGACAATCAGTAGCGGTTTGGGTTTCAAGGATGCCGACCCCGTGGTCACTTTGAGTTGTGAGCAGCAGAGACCATTGTAGAGGCTTGCGCCTCAGGTGCAATGTCATGGTGTGTCTTTAACTTCCAACATGTGTTCACCTACACGTGATGCATCTGCCACATTGTATGTTCCCCCTTTGGTGTGTTCTACTTGCCTGTGCTTGAGTACAGGATTGTGACAGTGCACAACCACCCGGACCGGCTGCGCCCAGCTGCCGGCATCAAGCACCACAAGATTGAGCTGCCAGGTGCGCCCCTTTGTACTGCACCTCACACGCAAGTCCGTCTCTCCACAGTAATGCACACCCCTACCAGCCCTGCTGTTTCACATATACACTCTTCGGCTTCGTCATATACACTCTTCGGCTGTTCAGTAGCCCCTATCAGTCAAGTGTTTTACACGTGTGCCATGTGCCATGTGTCATGTGTCAACACATCCTTACAACACGTCATGTCTGTCCTGCTTGGTAAAGCTGGCTGGTTGCAAGTCACCTGTCTGTCCTGCTGAGTTGAATGGCTGGATGCACCGTGACGGCACATGTCAACACCCTGACTCAGTCGCGTGTTGCTGACGTGTTGCCTGACTGTGCAGACATTGGCAGCGCGGACATCAGCTCACACTTCAACAGCGTGTACGAGTTCCTAGCAGAAGCAGAGCGGCTGAAGCAACGTGAGTCACGCAGACTTTGGCATGGTGCTTGAAGATTGCATCAGCAGGGACTTTTGTTGCATCTTAATCTGGCAGCAGTGAGGCTGTGTTGTCATTGCTGCATCGGCAATGTCACCATGCAAGCAGCCAGCGAGCATGCTTCCTGCCAGCTTCTCTCTTGGCATGCCAGGAACATATGCACGCAGGCAGACACGTGCATGCAGGACCCCGGCGTCTATTTCAGAGGGGTTCACGAGCAGCCTGCAGTGCGGCCTGCGCAGCCTCAAGTTTAGCTGCATTGCCCTACCTGCCCTATAAATCATCCCTCGCACATGTTCTTTTTCTGCGCCGCGCTCCTGCAGCGGTGCTGGTGCACTGTGGTGCGGGCGTCAGCCGCTCCGCCTGCCTGGTGATCATGTACCTCATGCGCTCAAAGCGCTGGAGCGCGCAGGAGGCGCGGCAGCACTGCATCGCCGCGCGCAGCCTGGTGTGCCCAAACGACGGCTTCTGGCAAACGCTGTGTGCGCTGGAGGGACCCCTCGGCATCTTGGACAGGTGGGTGGAAAGGTTGCTAAGACCTAGAAATCGAATGATAGATATCACCGGCTGCTGAGTCGCTCTGGTCATGTGGGGTTTTGCGCTTTGGCTCTTGCTGTCGCCCTTGCGTAGTACGGGAGGCTCAGTAGGTTGCACATGACGCTGATGTCACTTGTAGCGTTCCTGCCCAAGCCCACAACCTCACTATGAGCCCAACCAGGCACTGAAGCCACGTATTGCAACTTGCTGCAACGTGCTGCAACTTGTTGAACAATATACACACCAGCCACATGTCAGCTGGGCCTCATGACGTCGTTTTTGGTGTGCTGACATTATCCTCACTCTTGTGCCCACAGGAGTGACCCCAACGACACCCAGGGCTTTGCGGGTGCAGATGCCCCCGCCCCCAAGTTGGACGCTGAGGCTGCTGGCCTGCCGGTGCAGGTGGGTGATGCGGCAGTCACAGGGAATGTTGTGTTGGGCGTAGGCGGTAGGAAGTCTCAACTTTGGGGAAAATCCCATCCTTTGCCGGAGGCCAAGAAAGCCCGTGGTGGGACCCCAAACATGGCCAGAAGGATTGTGATTGCGATAGTGCAGGCATGCATGCACTGCAAAGCAGGCCGTATTTGTAGCATGTGTCCTGCGATAACAGACAACACCTAGCAGCTGCCGACTGGTCACAATGTCCAAGCCCTGACTTCCCATCATGTGGCGGCTGGTTTGTCTGGGTGTGCGTCCCTTCGTGCTGATCAGGTCCGTATGCTGACAGCCAAGCAGGTCAAGGTTGCACAAGAGGCAGCTGAGAAGGCTGCTGCACTGGCTGCTGCAGCAGAAGCAGCAGCAGCACGGGCGGCTGCAGAGGCAGATCAACAGCAGCAGCAGCAGCTGGAGAAGGAGAAGGAAAAAGAGGCAGCAGCGGAGAAGAGCCGACCAGCCAAACAGGATGGGGCTGGGCTAAAGCGGGGCCGTAGCCGCAGTCCCAGCCCTAGCTCGAGCAGCAGTGATAGTGGCAGCAGTAGCAGCAGCGGCAGCGGTTCAAGCAGCAGCAGTGACAGCAGTAGCAGCAGCGGGAGTGACACCAGCAGTGACAGCGGCAGCCGTGGACGTCAGAAGCTGCGGCGGGGCAAAGCGCCTGGAGAGCAGCAGCAGCAGCAGCAGAAGCTGAGGAGGGGCAGCAGCAAGAGCAGAAGCAGAAGCAGGAGCCGAGAGCGGGACAGGAGCAGGAGTGCAGAGAGGGGCGGGCGTGAGCGTTCGAGAGAGCGTGGGGCCCAGCATGGCACTGGGCCAGCACCACACAAACGCAGCCGTAGCAGCAGCAGGGGCAGGGGCTCTCCAAAGCGCCGTAGGCACAGCAGGAGCCGCAGCAGCAGCAGGGGCAGGGCACCACAGGCCCTGGGCAGCAGCAGGCGTAATGGGGACCGCCACCCCAGAGTTGGCAGCAGGCTGGATGTGCAGCAGGAGCAGCGCGACAGGCCGGCAGCTGCAGCAGCTGCGTATGCGTATGCTGCGGAAGCAGAGGCAGCTGCTGCAGCGGCAGCAGGCTTGTCGGAGGCACCGCAGCAGCAGTCTGGCTGGCTGGTGAAGCTTGAGGTGTTGAAGCCTGAGGGGATGGTGGGGCAGGTGCTACTGGGCCCCATGAATGTCCATCAGCGGGTGGTGTTTGGCAGGTATGAGGGGTGCTGGTTTGTGTGTTGGGGGCTTTCGGGGGCTGCATGTTTGTCGGGATGCAACTGCACAAGCTGTCTGTGGGCAAGATGGGGAGGGAATAGGAGTGCAGCTGTGTGGGCATTTACAGCCTGTGGCTGTGTTGGCAAGTGTACGTCGGGCACTGTGGCTGTAGTGCCGTCTGCAGCGCGCGTCACTCCATTAAGTGCATAGCTCCTGCGTGAAGCAGAAACCGTTGGGCCAACCGTTTGATCATGAGTATATGCTCTCAGCTGAAGATTGCGCCAACCCCTCTGCTTTTGAGTGTTGTGCTGGCTGTACTAATGTTGCAGGGCGCCCTCTTGCAGTGTGGTGCTGGAGCACCTGTCCATATCGCGGCAGCATGCGCAGCTGACAGTGGACCTTTCTGGGTCTGTGTGCATCATGGATCTGGGCAGCCAGCACGGGACGAAGCTGAATGACACCTGGCTGAAGTCGCAGCAGCAGCGCACCATGGCGGTCGGCAGTACAGTCCAGTTTGGAGCGTCCACCCGGCGGTACAAGCTGTTGGAGGTCCAGAAGTTTTGAGTGGAAGGGTCTCTGCTTGGTTTGTTCAGTGTGATGCTGCTGAAATGCAGACAGGGGAGGGGGGACTGCTGGTGATTGCATGTTTTGAAGGCTGGCAGGGGGTGTTGGGCACTTTTGTTCAAATGTTGTAGTTGCCGGAGTGATCCACGTGTCCTGATTGCTTGGGCAACATTGTGTACACGAAAAGGGAAGCAAGTGGGTTGAGAGTGAGGAACCCCTAGACCTTGATCCCTAGTCCTTACCAGAAGACATACAGAGAGATCTGCACCCTTCGATCATGTTCATGAGGCTGTTTTCTATCTCGCCGTCTGCCTGCCTCGCTCTTGCTGTTGTGAGATAGATCTCAGCTGGCAGTTGCTTGCCACGCTGTCCCAACCCCTCCAGTACCTAGTCAATCATACAAATCAACGATAAGACGTGCTGTAACTCTGTCTTCACAACCGGCCTGGGAGGCAGCCTTCTGCACCCAGTGAAGCAGCATGGCCCGGCAGCTTCTACTGGCAGTTGTGCTGCTGTGCCTGGCAGTGTCAGTTGCCAGCAGGGACTTCTATGACCTGCTTAACGTCCCAAAACACGCAGCAGACAGCCAAATCAAGAGAGCTTACCGCAAGCTGGCTCTCAAGTACCACCCAGGTGTGTGTTGTATGCAGCGCGCCTTGGACCAGAGTCCTCCTACCTCAAAACAATCATCAGCAGCAACTGCATGTGCTGGCACAGTTATCATCCCTTGGCAGACCATGCTAGGGTTATGTATGTCACGTGCTGATTATAGGCTGCTGGCATGCCTTGCAGACAAGGTGACTGGCACAGAGAAGGAGAAGGAGGAGGCAGCAAAACACTTTGCAGAGATCAACCACGCCTATGAGACCCTGAGTGATACAGAGAAGCGCCAGATATACGACCAGTATGGCGAGGAGGGTCTGCGGCAACATGCAGGGCAGCAGGTGGGACATTTGAACGTGCAGATGAACCCGCAGGATGCTGTTCAATTTGTGCATGTTCCGGTGTGCATGGCATCAATACCAGGGTTACCAGTCAGGGATCTGGCTGCCCTGCCATGCATGTGGTTCTCTGGACTTGGTCCCTGTGGTACCACACGCAGCCGACAGCGCCGGTTCCAGCAGCAGGCAAGCAAGAAACCGCCAACAGAAGCCCAGCCCCTTGCTGCAACACTGCACGTATGGAAACCAAGGCCTCCGATTAGTTGCCGTCCTTTCCCTTGCTGCTGCCTTGCTGTCTGTTCAACGTCTGCTGCCGCCGTGTCTGTTTCACCTTCCTGTACAGGGTGGCGGCCGCGGGGGTCCAGGAAACATTTTTGACTTCTTCTTCGGCGGCGGTGGCGGGTTTGGTGGGGGCCAGGAAGAGGAGGAGCAAACTCCTAAAGGTCATGACATCTATGTGGACCTGTTTGTGAGCCTCAAGGACCTCTACGTGGGTCGTGAGATCAGCACAGTGCGTGACAAGTCTGTGTACAAGCCAGCTGCAGGCACGCGCAAGTGCAAGTGCAAGCAGAAGCTGGTCACTCGCCAGCTTGGCCCTGGCATGTTCCAGCAATACACACAGTCGGTGTGTGAGGAGTGTCCTGCGGTCAAACTGGAGCGGGAGAAGGAAACCATCATCGTGCATGTCGAGCCCGGCATGGTTGATGGGCAGGAGATCACGTTCTTTGAGGAGGGAGAGCCGATGGTCGATGGTGAGCCGGGAGACCTGCGGTTTAGGATCCGGACCCTGTCTCACACCGTGTTCACGCGTGTGGGTCATGACTTGCACATGAACAAGACCATCTCCTTAGTGGATGCTCTGACAGGGTTTAGCCAGGAGTTCAAGCACTTGGACGGCCATACAGTGACACTGTCCACCGAGGGAGTCACAAGGCCAGGAAGTGTACAGAAGGTGGATGGGGAGGGTATGGCAATCTTTGACAGCAGCAAGAAGGGTGATTTGTATGTTACATATACGGTCGACTTCCCTGCGTCTTTGACGGCGGAGCAGAAGGCGACTGTGCGCAGCTTGTTTGGGGCTGCAGATGCCGGTGCAGGCGTTGCTACAGCGTAGATGTGAGCATGGAGCGAGTGTGCTGGGTTGGTCGTGTGTTGAGAGGTGTGCATGGATTGGTGTTGGTGGTCCACTGCTGTGGTGTGGCTGCTACAGTCGTTTTCAATAGGGCAGTGAAGGTGCCGGCCGGTGCGTGGTGGTTGGCCCGTGTTCTGTACTGACATGGGAAGTTGTCCAGGCAGGCAGGCACCTTCAGAGTGATCTTGTTTGTGGATTGCTGGTAGTGATGCTGCTGATGCTGTTATGTATCACAGGCACGTGCCAGTGGATGCGCAGGGTTGTGCGCAGCGATGTGCAGCCCACAACCTGCAAGGCTTGATGAAGATTGTAACAGTCATCCAGGCATGCTTTGGTTGTATGCTGGGGCGTTGTCATATGGAGTTTGATTGGCATTCATTGCAAGTGATAGTGGAAGGGATTTCGGAGGATCTGGATCGAGGTGGTAGCAACCAGCACCACTGGCAACATGCAGTGCACAAGCGGGGTGCGGCTGGGGGCCCCCCACTGTGGGGCGGGGGAAATCGCCACAGGGGAACTGCAGGTGGATTTGCTGCTTATCTGCTACGGCGCTTGGAGATGTTCTGCAACAGTACCGGTTTCAGTACCTGCAGGGAGGTGATGCAACAAAGCTGAAAGGGGCTTGTGGTTGGTGGTTTGTCAAGATGACAAATTCGCACCAAACCGCACAACACATACTCGAAATCGAACGAATATACTCTTGAAAGCCAAATCATGCACTTCTGCCGAACAATGAGGCTCCTGGCGCGACAGTGTACAATTCAGTTTCTTGGATCCAGATCAAGTTTGCCGACATCATACCTCTGCCGACAGCGCTGCAAAGTCACCTCAGCCGCTAGCAAACCAAACATATTAGCTACACCCATGGACACATACAGCGCTTGTAGGCAGAGGGTGCTGCAGCAGGTAGTGCTCAAGGACCCCCAGAGTCTCCAATCCGTATCCACACAGTGTCCAATCTGGAGAACACAACTGTCAGCCAACCAGCAAAAAACTGGGCGCGAGTGAATAGCTTCAAGGCCAAGCCTGGCGAGGTCCTTGCAGTCCCAGACCCCAGCGGCAGCCTGGACTGTGTCCTGCTAGGCATCGGCGATGCAAAGCCCGCCCAGGCCATTTGGGCATATGCTGCTTTGCCTGGGAAGCTGCCAGCGGGCACATATCGCTTGTCTGATGATGCTCCATTCCCTGGGCAAGCCCTGCTGGGTTGGTGCCTAGGTGAGTGCGGCAGGGCCCTCTTGCCAGCCTGGCAGTGTGTGACTGGCCACATCTCAGCGGTTGTGTTATGTGCGCAACAGCTGCTGGGAGTGCCCAAGTGGTCGCTTGACTAGGTAAAGTGCTGCTGAGCGCTGTGTTGCGTGGTTCAGTTGATGATGGGGACACCTGGATACCACTCCGGCCATGGACTGCACCCAGCGACAACTGCAGGCAGCCAGGAGGATGCTGGACAAGGTGCACACCTGCATGCGTGGTGCATGGTGCTTGACGTACTGTAGTTGGGAAGGTCGCACTTTTGTCAGACCACCTGTGACTCCTGCATGCTGTTTGCTCTGCTGCTTGACGACACCCATCCACTACCAGGCTGCTACAAGTTCAGCCGCTACAAGACAGGAAAGCTTGACGCCAACACCAACACCAACACCAACAGCAGCACCAGTACACCTGGCCAGGAGGGTAGCAGCAGCCAGCCAGCGGCCTCTGTCAGCTCAGCAGCCGGCAGTGATGACTCAAAGCCCCTGCTAATTGCGCCCGCTGGTGCCGACACCGCGTCTGTGGTGGCGATGGCTGAAGCCTTCTACTGGGTGAGCTCAAGGCGCTATTATGGTGTCATAAGGGCTTGTAGCTGGTCTGGTCCAACCAAGAACATGATTGGAGAGAAGTAGCTGGACTGTATGTGTGTTGTGCATGTGTGTGTGGGGGGGGACTTTGAGGGAGGGGGGGAACCCGCGGATTGGCGGTTTGCAAGGACAGGCTGCAGCTGTTTGCAAGGACAGGAAAACACTGCTTGTGAACGCATGCAGAGCACCCCCAGCAAGCTGCACCACGCACAGACACAACCTGCATGTGCCGCAGGGCGCATCGCACTGCAGCTGCCACCATGAGGCCTTGCACCACCACCACCACCCAGGGACCTCCTCCATCAGACCTGAATCAAGTTGCACTGCACTGCACTGTACTGCACTGTACTGTACTGTGCTGTACCGTCCTGCGCCAACTGTTTTTGGTTGTAGTTCAACCTGTTGCACCTTCTGCTCCTGCTGCTGGCAGGCTCGTGACCTGATCAACACCCCTGCTGAGGACTGTGGGCCGCAACACCTCAAGGCAGAGGCAGCAGCTCTGGTGGAGGCACACACAGGTCAGCAGGCGCAGCACACAGCACGCAGCAGTGACATGGTGTATGTGGGGACACAAGTACGCGAGGCAGAGTCAAACACAGCAGGATGGTATCGTACTGTGCAAGTACGCGAGGCAGAGTCAAACACAGCAAGGTGGCATCGTACTAGTAGACAGTACAAAAAAGCCTCTTTGACGTGGCGGCTTGTGGGTGTCATTCCAATGATGGCCATGTGTAATAGGGGTGTCTCTTACATGTTGCGAGCTCCTCCTTTCACACATCATCGCGTTATGACTTTTATGATGTCGCCCTTACTTGTGCTGGCGCAGGTGCCAAACTGAAGGTCGTGGAGGGTGATGCGCTGCTTGAGGCCAACTGGCCCGCAATGCATGAAGTTACTGCTACTGTTACATGGTTCAGGCATTTACACGTCATTTTGTTGTGATGACACCCTTTCTTTGCAGGTGCCAAACTGAAGGTTGTAGAGGGTGATGCGCTGCTTGAGGCCAACTGGCCAGCAGTACATACAGTGGGCAGGGCGGCTGCTCGGCCGCCAGTTGTGCTGGACATCACATGGCAGCCAAGCAGCAGCAGTAGTAGTGAGGAGCTGCCGCTGGTGGCACTTGTGGGCAAGGGTGTCTGCTTTGACAGCGGAGGTGGGTGGCGGTGACTTGGCGAGCTATGGATGATTGGAAGGCCGGCTTGTATTAGTTGTCATGTGAAGCAAGTCGGAGGACAATTCGGTGTGTAGACACAGGGAGGTGTTTTGTGTCCGTCCTGTGTGCCTCCATGTATAGGGGGCAGCAGGCAAACTTGCCGTCTACAATCCGAAGCTGCGCAGCGGCCCAAAATGTGCACTGCATGCACCAGAGGCAAACGTACTAGGCACAACTGATGCAGCAGCAACACCTCACAAGGCAACTCAAATCCCTTTGTTGGTGTGCTCCCGCGCGGTGATGACATGGTTTCTGCAGGCCTGGACATCAAGACAGCAGCTGGGATGAAGCTAATGAAGAAAGACATGGGTGGCGCTGCACTGGTGCTGGCGCTGGCCCACGTGGTCATGTCTGCCCAGCTGCCGGTGAAGCTCAGGGTGTTGGTGCCTGCAGTTGAGAATGCCATCAGTGGCAACGCATATAGGTGAGCTGGCATGCTGCTGCTACTGTGGTCACCGGTGACCTGCAGCAGTGAAATGCGCGGACTTGCGCAGCGGTGTGCGCAGCGGTGTTGGCTGTCCCTGTCCGGTGTGTGAGGACTGATGTGGAGACCACACTTTGGTGCAGTTTCTCAAGCATTGAGGGTGTGTTGATGGGGTTCACAGGAGGGAAATGTGAAGGATACGTGTGAACAGCTGATTGGTGGGTGCAGTCGTGTTTGTGAGCGCGCCCCACATGCAGCCGCCCTACAGTAGCGGACACTTGCACCAGCTTTCAACCAACACGTGCCTTACACATGGTCGTTGCTGTTGCTGCTCACAGGCCCGGTGATGTGCTTCAGACGCGTGCCGGCATCACAGTGGAGAATGGCAACACAGATGCTGAGGTGAAACACACAGGGTCTTCACAATTTACTTTGCATCAATTCTGTGTTTACACACTGCCTCCAGGTCTCTTGCACACCTGCGCTGCACCCGTTGCCTGCGCATCATCCTTGAGCAAGGGCTGCAGCAATGTACAAGCACCTGATTCCGCGTGGCGGCCATGCAATGCCTATATACCTATCAACCCAAGTACCAATGATTATTCAACTTTTTGACCAAAATTGTTTCCATCTGCTGCTGTTTGTGCTGCGCCGCCGCTCCTTGCCGTGTGCTGCATGTGCCTGCAGGGGCGTCTCATTCTGTGTGATGCCATTTGGGAGGCTGCCAATGGCAGCGTGCAGACGCCTGACACGCTGATTGATGCAGCCACGCTAACAGGTACAGAGGGTTTGGACGCTGCCACACGGTGTGGGTAAATTGGCTGATTACACTGATGCGGTACACTCGCTGTACCCTTGGGGCGGTGCGGTGCGCAGCTGTCGTCAGCGTAGTGTACGACTCTTGTACAGCGTAGTTAGCACCGCATGGGGCAAGCACCAAAGACATGCAGCAGCTTGGTTCTGTGATCTCGCAAAGCAGGGCAGGGGAGCTGGCGTCTGCGCACACATGCTGCCTATGCTTTCGTGCAGATGCCTCATCCACTTGACCTCCACTGTGCTTAGGCACCTTCTTGACAGATGGGGGCCTTTACAGCCATAAGTGTGCTGGCGGAGCTTGCTGTGTTGTGCTGTGCTGTGCTGGCCATGTCACGCTGTGCCCATGCTGTGCTGTGTTGGTGTGCCTGCAGGTGCTGCTCGTGTTGCGTTGGGTGCTGAGCTGCCTGCCGTGTTTAGCAACAACGATGATACCTGGCGGCAGTTGGAGGCAGCTGCTGATGCTGAGGTGCGCAACAGCAACGGCATCGACAACAGCAACAGCAGCATCAGTAGCAGCAACCAAACTGCTGTGCCTGTGGCATGGAGAACAAACTGCCAGCATGGGGCTACAGGCCCAGCCCCATCTGGGGAAGCAGGTTGCAGATGCCCTGCGTTGCAGAAGTAAAGTGCAGGGAGATGAGGGTTGTGCTAGATACCACCTAGCCGTCTAATGTCTTTGATTTGGCGCGTCCTGCCCTAGAAGATGGGGCAAGGGTTATCACCTTCACGCAAAGTCGCTCTCCCTTTTACCAACGAACACCACTGTCCCCCGCTCTCACCCACACATGCCTGTCTTTGCACCCGGTCCGCAGGGACCCCATATGGCGGTTTATGCTGTGGGCTGAGTACTGCAAGATGCTGAGCCATCTCATAGCCGCTCTTTGCCCAGTGAAGCATGATGCTTGTTTGGGTTCGTCTACTGTGTACACATATCTCTACACCTGGACACCAAGCTTCTCAAGCTGACACAAGGCTCTCTCTCGCACCCCCCACCCCCCATGTGATGTGTTTCCAAACACATGTGTGACCACGCAGAGTGACCCCATGTGGCGGCTACCCCTGTGGGCTGGCTACCGCAAGATGCTAGACTCCAAGGTGGCCGACATTGGCAGCACAGGGGAGCCTGGCGCAGCTGGGTCCATCACAGCAGCACTCTTCCTGCAGGAGTTTGCTAAGGCGGCTCCCTCCTGGGTTCATATAGACACTGCAGGTGAGCGCAGGGCTTGTTGGTGGTTGTGCAGGGTTTTGGGTGCACCTACTGGGGTTGTGGGTGTGGTTACAGCTGGGTTGTGTGGTGACGGCGAGCCCGTGGCGTGAATATCAGGGCGTTGTAGTGAATATGAGGGTGTTGTGTGGGTGGGTGGGAAATTGTAAGATGCTGGACTCGAGGTGGCTGACATCGACAGCACAGGGGAGCCTGGTGCAGCGGGGTCTATTACAGCAACACTCTTTCTGCAGGAGTTTGCTAAGGCGGCCCCCTCCTGGGTGCATATAGACACTGCGGGTGAGTGCAAGGCTTGTTGGGGGTGCAGACAGCACACACTGGGGTTTTGAGTGTGGTTTAGAGGTGGTTTGTGTGGTGAAGGCGAGCCCGTGGCGTGGACATGAGGGTGTGAGGGTGTGGGGTGTGTATGGGGCGGTGTGGGGGTGGGGGGAGGGGAATGCTAGCATCAGGTGGCTTGTGTGACAGATAAAGTGCCAGGCATTGTGTGGTAGCATGGAGCATGCATGTGGCAGATATATTGCCAGGCGGCTGACGATGCTGCATTGGTGTGTGTGCTGTTGCAGGCTGGGTGTCAGGGGGCTCCACAGGACCTGGCAAGCCAGAGGGAGGAGAGGCGCTGGGGCTCAGGGCGCTGTGGACCTTCTTGCAGCAGTGGTACAGCAACAAGCAGCCAGCAGCGTAGATGCTTCGTGTGCAGTGCCGTTTTGGAACTTGTGCTATGTAAAAGTTCTCCTTCCACGGCCCCTGCAGATCCCTGCTCCAGGCCAGAGTTGGTGAGTGGGGTGCGCCCAAGGTGCCCCTGGCCAGCCATGCTGCACTCCGCCATGTGTCGTTGCTTCGTAGCGTGAACAAATACCCAAATTGGCAAATGCTGGGAGCAGCTGCTGGATGGTCGATAGCTCACGGCACCAAAATAGCAGCAGATCAAAATTCTCAGCCGCGCAACAGGACCAGGAAACAATTCCTTATGCAGAACACCTGCAGCGCTCGCAATTAACCCATTGCCACGTACACAACCCAGACAATGGCGGCCTCGCTGTCCGCCCGAACGCACCCACACCAGCAAGGCCTGACTGTGAGATTGCAAGCGGCTGGCTAGGATCCCAAATCACCGCAGCGAGCGTGCACCACCCACATGTGCATACGCGTGGGTGAGCTCAAATCTCTTCACCTTGTCCGCTGGATGAATCGTTCTCAACAGGTTTTGTCCAAGACCTAAGGTGAGCCGAGAAATCTTTTGCCTTGCCAAGCTGGTCTCCCTATCAATTGCTCATTGGCAATTGTAACTTTTTGTGCCATTCCAAGAAGCTTTACGTTCTTTGCTGCTCTTTCGCTCTGCTTGAGGCCTTTGAGAGTCCCTCTACACTCCGCGTCACGAAAGGTGAGCTTCAGAGAGTTGTTGCATTCGTTAGTGCTTTTTGAGGCCCAGCCTGTCACCAGCCGTGGCTCAGCGGGGCGACCCAGGATCTCAGACCCACTTTTGCCACCACTTTCTCATTAAAGGCCCGCAGCTGCAAGCAGCCACCACAATATCATCATGTATTACTTGGTGGTGTCGGTGAAGGCCCCCGTGCAATGTGCAGCCGTGTTTTGGGAGCAGCGGCAGCCAGCAGCTCTTGTTTGCAGCAGCGCAGGACGCAATTGGCACGATCCAGTACTGGCTGTATCCACCGTCAGGCATCAGTGCAGTCGGACAGGGCGGGTGTGCCTGCAGACAGAAGGTTGCCAAGCGTTTGATCAGCGATCGCAGATCTCCCTGGGAGACCACCCACCGCCACCGGTCACACCACCCGCCCTCTGACACTGGCACCTGCATCGGACTGATCCATTTCTTTGCTTTGTATGTCGCTGACGTGAGCCGCCCTGCTCTGCTGCCTCTCCCTCCCTGTCTGCCTGGGTGGCTGTCCCTGCAGCAAAGTGGAGCCCTACACAGAGATGAAGCGCAGCTACAGTGATCTCGATCAGCACACGGGCGATCCGCCCTTTGCCTTTGGCCCTGCTGCAAGGGGGCCTCGGCAGCCCAAGCAGTACCAGCAGCAGACAGAGCCCAGCACAGGCAAGATCAAGGCCTGCATGCAGTGCGGCACCACCCGCACCCCACAGTGGCGTGAGGGGCCCTACGGACCCAAAACCCTGTGCAACGCCTGTGGGGTGAAACGAGTGAGGGCTATCAAGGCACAGCAGCAGGGCAAGAACCCCAGCCAGGTGGCCCACCCTGCCGGAGGCTCCGGCAAGAAGAAGTCCTCAGCAGCAGCCAGGACGGTGAGTTGGCTGCTTTCCTGCAGAACTGCCAGCTGCTACCCTTGCTGCACCCCAGCACACATCCTCATGCCAAAGTCATGTGTTTAGCACCCTGAATGCCATGTGTGGTAGCAGCAGGAGTGCTCTGAGTAGCAACAGTCAAGGGTTTGGGGACTGGTCACATCAGCACCAAGCTGACTTCTCGTGGTTGCTGTTGCCCTTGCTCTTCTCCTTATCGCTGCTCAGGAGTCAATCGAGCTGGCCACTACACTCCAGCTGCTGGCTGGCAACCTTGATGTGGGCCCCCCACCAGCCAAGCGACAGGCACGTGCAGGGCAGGTCGGCGGCCGCGGCCGCAAAGCCAACAGCATGCAGGCTGCGCCCAACCACGTGCCCGAGTACGACCCCTTTGACCCTGCAGCAGCCGCAGCCATGTCTGCCCCAGCCCTTGGCTCTGCAGTACAGAAGGCCATTGCAGCCATCGCAGCCAAGGGCAGCATGGGTGGAGAGAGCAACCCACAGACTCGGGCGAGGAGATTTCCTGGAGCCCTGCAGACCACCAGACAGCAGGAGATGCAGCAGCAGCAGCCGCAGCCGGTGGCGACGCAGGCAGCCGCCGCCAGCGCCAGCAGCAGCAGCAGCAGCTCCAAGCGGCCATGGCCGCTGCTGCCGCTGCACACCTGCAGGGCCTGGGTGCAGGTACAGCTACTGGTGATGCTGACGAGCTCTTGCAGGCCGCCTGCTTGCAGAGCCAGCAGCAGATGGAGGCCAGCCTCGCAGAGGGCTACGGCGGTGCAGCAGCAGCCGCCGCAGCCGCCGGCAATGACGGCAGCGCTGCGGCAGGGGCAGCAGTTGACGAGGAGGCAGCAGCGGTTGCAAACCTGCTGTCGATGTCAGCAGCTTCTGGAGACCAGGAGCAGCAGCAGCCTGGCTCCGAGATGGATCTGCAGCCTACATCCTCGGCCGGCAAGGCCGCCATGCGCGAGTTTGTTGCTCAGCTCGCGGCAGGCAGCGCGCCAACAGCTGGTGCGGCAGCTGCCAGCAGAAGCCCTGGTCGCAGGCAGGGCGCCCGCGCGTCGCCGTCGCGCGCGGCGGCGTCCGTGCGCCAGCGCAACGCCGCGGCAGCGGCCGCTGCTGCTGCTGCGGTACCAGAGGGGCTCCTTGAGGATGAGGTGATGTACCTACTGGGTCCTGGCATGGCGGTTATGGCCCGCTATGTGGCTCCTGAGGAGCTGTTGGAGGTGATCAAGCTGAATGAGCTGGCCTCTGAGGCCCAGCGCAGCAAGGCTGCTGCTGAAGCTGCAGTGGAGGCTGTGGAGCAGGTGGGTTGATGCTGGGGCGGGTGTAATGGGTTTTGTTAGCAGTCGTACATTATCACCCCTGTACTTGCATGTCTGCAGTGGGCCTTGCTCAAACTGGGTTGGGAACTTGAATGACCCTTGTGCTGCAAAGGCGATTGAGGTTTGAGGGTTGAGTTGAGTCCTGTCGGTCAGTTGGTTGGAACGGGGTGAGACTGTGGGGATGGGAGAGGGGGCAGGGCTATGGGCGGTGTGCTGGAGCAGCGCTCCCTGATAGGCTGCTATGCTGCCGGAGCTGTTCATCTAGCACAGCATGCGAACATCAGCATACATCTTTACGCTGACATGTGTGTCCCCTTTCTGGTGCTGCCAACCGTCTTCGCATGCGTTGCAGATCCTGCGCGACAAGCAGGCGGCAGCGCTAACCGCGCAGGCCACCGCACGCAACGCAATGCAGCGGCTGCACTCGTACGTGGGCGTGCTGAACTCGGAGCACAGCCTGCTGCTGAAGGCAGCACAGGAGCAGCAGCAGTCTGCCAGCCTGGCCAGCAGACTGGCTGCAGGAGGGCAGGTCTCAGGGGCTCTGTCGCACCTGGACCTTCTCGCTGCTTCTCTGCAGCAACAACAGATGCAGCAGGTGCAGAATGAGGTCAGCGTTGCGGCGCCTGAGCAGCAGCAGCAGGGCATGCCGATGGTGAACCTGGCAGGGCTTGCTGCTGCTGCAGCGGCGGCGGCTACTGCTGCTGACGCAGCAGGTGCAGTGAAGGCTGAGCAGGCAGGAGGGGAGGTTGGTGTAGGGCTTGGTGCAGGAGGGGAGCTGGTTGTCGAGCCTTTGGTGGTGGATGGTGTCGGTGGTGATGCTGGTGTTGGTGCTGTCGGCGGGTGTGTTGATGCTGCTATGGGTGGTGCTGATGCTGCTGTACAGGCCATCACTGCTGGTCACTTTGTTGATGCGCTGTGTGCTGTTGATGCTGCCGAGCCTACTGAGCTGCTGCCACAGCAGCCACAGGCTGAGGCTGACACTGCTGCTGCTGTTGCACAGCAGGAGCTGGGGCCTGAGTGTCACCAGTTGCTGCATGCAGCAGCAGTGGCTGCGCCAGCAGCACTGCCAGTTGCGCAGTTGGCAGCACCGGCAGCAGCGCCTGTTGCTGTCATGCCTGACGTCCAGATTCAGGACGCGCAGCTGCTGGGCAGCTTGCAGGAGCTGGCCGCGATAGCTGGCATGTTCACGGGTGCTGACAACAACGGTGCTGCCGCCGCGACCGGCGGCTCTCCTGCGTTGATATGACCGCCTGAAGTGTTGTCAGCCGGCTGAAGGCATCGGCAACAGTCTCAGCGGCAGCAGCGGTGACTAGCAGCTGCCCTTGCAGCGTAGCAAACGCAGGCAGCAGCAGCGGCGCGCAGCGTGTGCGGCTCTGTATGACAGAAAGAGCCAAGTAGCACCCACCACCCAAGCAGTTGCACGCAACCTGCACTGTGAGAGGTGGTTTTTGTGAGAGATGTGCCACAGCAGAGACACACCATGTATCAACACCAACCACCTCTCCCTGCAAGTGCTGAGAGCCCATCCTGGCTGCGCACTTGTGTCCCTCCTGTACCCTTGGATTGTGACAGCAGCGGTGGTTTGTGACGGTGTGAGGCTGAGTTTGAGGTTTTGAGTGTCTGAGTGCGGTGCTGAGGGTCCGTCTGTGTCGGCTGTTTGTGTTGTATTGACAAAAGGGAGTGTGGGTGCGGAAGCAGGTCGAAAGTGCTGTGTGGGAGTCAAAGTGAGTCTGGATGACGTTCTGAAGTCTGTGCTGCAAGTATTACGGCAACAGCAAGAGGTTGGGTGTGGTGATTAGTAAGTGGGCACCTCAACTGCCGGACCATTACAGTGCAGTGCAGACATGTTGGGTCTGGTCAGTGTCAGGATTGGGAGCCCCAATCCTGACACTGAGCCACCAATCAGACATGTCCCTCTTGCTGGCCTTATGAGCGAGGTGCATGCTTTCGACACAGTCAGCCCTGGAAGCCGCCGCGCTTGTTTCTATTGAGTGGATGGTGATGCTGCGTTCACAGGTTGGTGTATGTGTGTGGCTGTGAGAGGGATCTGTGTGTATGATGGGCCGACAGCGTCTGCTGGCTGTTGCTGTGTGGCCTGGAGCAAAAGGGATCTTTGGTGCAGGATCTTTGCTTTGTCAGATCTTTTTCGCCTTCTGTGGCACCATGATGGCGTTGATTGCCGGACCAAAGGACTGGTGCCAAGGTCTCCTGCCCTTTTATTTCTCACAGGGCATTTTCTGATTTGACACGGCTTGGTGCATGGGACCGGCATTGTCGAAACAACAACGGCCAGGCATTGTGTAGCCTATGTTGGCACCTTGTTTGCGTGTTTGTACAGGGCTGTGCTGCAACACTGATTGACCACTGTCACTTGGCGTCTGTGCTGGCCTTTGACCGCATGTTCCTGCCTGCGCACAGTGGAGACATACGTGCAGCGGCGCGCGCGCAGCTTGCACTCCTGGGTTTTCTTTGCTGCGTTAGCAGCTAGCGGTGCGGTGACGGTTGGGGACAGGTGTGAAAGGGCAGCCTTGTCCTTGAGGCAGGGCCGACAACCGTCCGTCCGCACGTGTACCATACGACCCGCCACCCTTTCAACTCATGCATGCGTGCTACAAGAGGATGGTGTGGTCCCGCAAGGGTTGGTGCAACGCAGGATGGCATGAGCTAGCCAGCAGCGGGCCCCGTTGCAACAACAGGACGTTTTTCTACTCGCAATGACAGCTGCACATCAGCACCTTGCGGCGGCTAGTTTATTGCCTGCGCAAATTGCCAGCCCTGCTTGCTGTGTTCCCTATTGATGCTGTCTGGTGGCAGACCTACGTGTTGATCCCATGCCAGCCACTGTTGGTTGACACCGCGTGATGTGTCTTGTTTTGGCAGGGCTCCTGACTCTCCTTCAATGGATGCCCAGGGTTTTGGTTGCGGCTGAGAAGTCATCTGGATTGTGCTAGGTTTTGAGCTTGCTTTTGCGCTAGCGGGGTATTTGTGGTTGCTTTATGTCCCCTGGCAGTGGGGTGGATGGGGGCGGCACAATCCATACAGCAGTGGTATGCTGGAGTAAAGGTTGTTGCAGCACGCGTGTGCCGGTTAAAAAGATGTGAAGCGCTTGGGGTTCAAATCTGAGAGGCTATGGGCGGTTATATACCGCGACCGATCGTGCATGCTGCGCAGGCATGCTGTAAGCACACAAGTGTGCTGGCTTGCTGAATGATGGACGGTGATATTCACAGTCTGCTTGTGCCCGGTGGCGCGCAAATGCTGCAGCATGCACATCCAAGCACAGCATCTCTTGATGCTGCAGTCTTTGATGCGATCAGTGGGCTTGTACCACAGACTTGCAGCAACCGCAGGCTGATCAGCACTGTTTTGCAGCTTTCCTGCAGCGCGTTTTGAAGGCAAAATGAAGCTTGCTCCCTGCTGTCAGGCAGGTGCCATGCAACTGCAGCAACTCTTTCCTTGTCAGAGGGTCTACCAGTCTTGCTTGCGGTGCACCTGGAAGCGTGCACTGTCCTGCAACAGATCACTGGGTCACCCCTGCCTACATGTTGTGAGTGTCCAAGCACGTTGGCTGCACGGTGTAGCGCAGCGGCACAACAAGTTACACAACATGTCATCCAGGCAAGCCCATCATTACAGCTTGTGACGTCCTTTGCAAGCAGCAATAGACATTTTCAGCTGGAGTATGTTGGTTGCTGTCTAGGGATATAAAGGTCCCACGGTCTCTTTGGTGCTGGCTCTTTTTGTGGTTTATTTGCGAGTGACGCATGTAGTGGCATCGGTATGGGTTCTTCAGTTTGATGCCCTTTTCAAGACAGGACCTGGTGCTGGTTTGCCTGGCTTTCAAGCAGCATCTGCTACATCCATATAGCACCACATTGCGTATATCTACTGGTGCCCTGTTTGACTGCTGCATGCCTGTTGAGGTTGCTGCTGATGCAGCCGCCAACATGGTGTGCATGTCTCCATGCTTGTGTAGATCTCCAGATGACAGCATACCGACACAGTTGCTTTCCTGCACTACAACTCCTGGGTCATATTTGTGGTTGTGCTGAGTGCTGCCCTCTCTTTTGAGACTGCAGCGGTGAAATGGTCAACGCACCGTCCACAGCACGAGAGTTCCTGTTTTGACCCTGTGAGATCACTACTGGTTTGACTCTGGGGTGTGTGCTGCTGCTCGAGAGACCGACCCATTTGCTGTTCCCAAGGGAGATGTGGTGTAGTTCGTGGCAGGATACCGGCTGCAGTCCATGCAGTCTGCCAGCACCAGGTATTGATACCACTATGTAGGTGCAGGTGTGGGCTGTTGCTGGTAGGATGGCAGCTGTGCTGGCCTGTTGTGTGGCTTGTTGGGAGTCTCCGCTTTTGACACCACACCGTGCACTGTCGTGTGACCGTGAGACTTGCACACCAGTCACTTCTGACGACTGTTGGCAGCATCAGTGTTGCTGCGGGGGTATGCGTTCTACACACTTGCCCCTTGAGAGCTGTGTAAGCTGTGGCTGACTCATTGCAGCCTGGCTTGCCTGTTGTACAACATCAGCCTTGGCTGCGGCACCATTCTGGGTTGGGCTTTTTTGGCATTGATGCGAGCGTGCTGATCCCCGGCACGCCTCCTTTGTGTGGAGAGCAGTAGTACAAACTGCATGGGTACCTGCGTGCTGGAAAGACATGCGGCAGGGGCAGGACCATAGATGCATGGGATGGCTCAGCAAGACCAACCCACCAAAGAGTTGGCTTTCAGGTGTTTGACCGCAAGGTGGCTTTGAGGTGTGCGACTGTAAGGTATCAGCGTGGCAGGCCAATTGGCTGTATGCACTATGCAGGACTTGGGCCGACAGGCTGCGCTGTGACAGGGGGTGGCAGGGCGGCTCCGACCCCTGTGCAGCTCGACCCCACATGAAGGACATTGGGAGCTGGTGTGCAGGACTTGCATACAGTATATGGCTGTCATGTGTGGTTGCACACTGCTTTCACACTAGCGTGCCTTGTTGGGTTTGTGGTTGATGGTTGCAAGGCCTTACTACGCATGCTGTGCTGCAAGACTGCTTCCGCGTGTAGATGCCTGAAATGTGTGAAGGCTGCCATTGTACTGAAGTGCATGTGTGGACAGGAATGTGTGGCTTTTGAGGTGTGTGTGTGAGGGACCTTATGCAGGCACGTCCTTTCAGACGGTGTTGATTGCATGTTGCCCCAGGTGGACCCAGCTGAATGGGATGCATTTTGAAGAGGGTTGATCTGGGCGGGAGCTTCAAGTCGCTGTCTGTTGTGGGCCAAGTCACTGTCTGGGTGCGTTGAAAATGTGTGCAAAGCGTGCTTGATTTGTATGTATGCCTGGAAGCATGCTTGGGCCCTGAGTCAGTCTGCCACCATCCCAAGGTGTACTATTGACCCTCGTGGTAAGCTTTGCTTTGTAAGCCGCTTACAGAGTGGAGTTGGCAACTCCACTCCCTGGAGGCCGCGTTGATCCGTTGCTGCAGCGTTGTACCAACTACACAACACTCCCGTCAGCAGCTCTGGCGGGCTGTCCTCTGTCTTTTGGTGTTTGCGCCTTGTGCGTGCATGCATGCTTGCCTGGGTCTCTTGAGCTGTGCTTGAGCTGTGCTTCACGTGTGTCTGGTGTGTGGGCGTGTGTATCATGTGTTGCAGGATTGGCTGAGGCGCACATGCATTTGTGCCTGCCTTGCTGGGTCGCCCTCGTCTGTGTATCTATCTGTGTGTGGGCTTTGGTGGGTTGCAGTTGTTCCGGCCATGGGGCCCCATCATCAGTGTGCTGTGCCATGTGTGCGTGTGTGGCACACCCCTGTGTGCTTCTATCGGCTGTTTGTGCGTGCAGCAGTCGGGGTGCCTCAAATGCAGCGGTGGCAGGATGTCTTATGGGTGTGCATGCGTTCTTTCTTTTGCAGGGTGGTTGGTCTGCCTTTGTATCAGGGCAAGCGACATGCTGCACTTGTAGGAGGTGGCGTCTGTAGGGAACTGTTCGTCAAATACTGTGGAGTGTGTAATCAAACCGTCAGGTACCATTGTGCACATTGTGACTTTGTCCACTGCAGTCAGTTGATTCTGCAATTTTGTGTTCATGCCTGCTGTACGTCCGCAGCTGAATCCATGTCAGCAGGATAGGAACCAGGAAGGAATCAACACAGCGCCAAGGCAAAAGGCCAAACGAACGTGCGAGTCGCCCAGGTCAGCTTGGTTGGTCTCCATCAATGGTGTTGAGAGCCGTGCACCTGCTGGACAACTTGCCAGGGGCCCGTTGTCTATGGTGTGAGGACCCTCCACACCCCCCCACGCACCCCACCACCCACATACGCACACAAACTGTGGCAGGTGCCAGACCCAGGTGTCCCGTCTTCTGCAGCCTGTTACCCACTGGCATGGATTTGGTAACAGTGCCGTCAGTCTCCGATCCATCAGTCATCAAATCATTAAACAGAGGTTTTGCTTCTGGTAGTTGGGTTTGGGGTTTGAGGATTGATACCCCAGAAGCAGAAAGGCCAAGTGCCAGCGAAACAGTCAATCACTGCTACAACAGAGCAATGAACTCAATCTTATGCTGAATTTGAGCCCTGCTTGAGCAGATCTTGGCAGTGCCAAGTTGGAAGCAGCGACATGGCTGCAACAAAGCCAGAGGTTGTTTTGCATTTTGACAGTCTGGTTCATCATGGCGTCGAAACTACAGAATTTTCAGACGAGCAGGAGAAGAGGGCACTGCGCAAGTAGGTGTACAACGGTGTCGAAGCCAAGGTTGAAAGCCTTGGAACGTCACCTCTTCTGCACAATCACAAATGCGATGTTGTCAATGGCTACGTTATTGCATCAATGCGCCTGCCCCTCGATCGCCTGGTTGTTCCAGATGCTACTGCTACTGCTCCAGCTTGGAGTACTACTGCTGTGCTGATTCTGCTTCTTTGCCCTGCAGGGTATCAAGCGTTGTGTTACCCATCTTATTTCTCATTGCAATCATGGCATATCTGGATAAAAGCAACGTGAACTTCGCCGCTATCAGGTATGTTGTGCACCAGCCTGGCAAGCACACTCATGCTGGGGTGGGGAGGGGTTGGGGGGGGGGGGGGGGGGGGGGGTGAAGGCACCCCGACAGGGGAGTGTGCCTGTATCGGTTCAGTATATGTGGCAACAGCCTTCGCGGGACAGACGCTGCAGGAGTGTTTCAAAGATGTGCTGACTATCGTCGGTCACGATGTGATGCACCACACCGTGACAGACGATAGCCAGCACATTTTTGAAACACTCCTGCACCGTCTGTCCGCAGAATGTGGGTGGCCGGGTGTGCATGTGCCGTGAAGGTTTTAGTGGGGTGGGGAAAGCAATACTTTGACACCCGGGCAGGGCACATCCTTGCCATGAAGTCAGCAAGGTATCTTTTGATGCTCTGTGATCCACTGATGTGCTGTTCACCCGCAGGTTGAACCAGCAGCTGGGCTTCAGCACTTTGGAGTATGGAATTGGAGGAGGACTGTACTATGCAGGTACTGTGCAGCTTACTTTATCAGTCAACTGGCAGCTCAGCAGCAGCAAGGGCCAGCCAGTCTCGTCTACTGCATCCCGTAGCACTCATGTTGCACATCGCAAGTGTGCCTGAAACGCTGCATGTATTGCAGTGTGCTGGACCATTTGCTTGCATGTATGACAAGTGTGAGGCCCTTGACCCAGCAGTTCAAACCCCTTGCAATGGTATGTCTGTGTGCTGCTTGTGTGCAGGTTTTGGTGTGGCGATGCTGCCCAGCACCTGCATGACCATGCGGTTTGGTGCGAGGCTTTGGATGGGCAGCATGGCCATTGTATGGGGTATCATCAGTACTTGCCACGCCCTTATCAAGTCCAGGACAGGTGATACCTGGGATACCCGCTGGCCTGTTGTTGGTGCAGGGGGCTCTGAGGGTAACCTTGCAGCAGCAGCACTGCGCCAGCAGAGCCAGACAGCTTGCACAGTGCTGTCTGCAGGGCTGTCAGCAGCATGTGGGCTGTGCATGTCCTCAGATTGGACCGTATGAGTTCAGCCTCGTGACCTGTCTGGCCCATCCACACGTGTTGGCCGCAGCAGTAGGCACAGCGCATCATTTTTTCATCCCGAAGCAGTTGAAGCCGTGCTGTTGTTGTAATAGTGTGTGGCGAGGCAACACTGCACTGCAGTGCAGAACTGTCTTCATGCAGCTGTCAGTGACGTGGAGCTCGGCATTTGTATCATATGATGCGCGTGGGTTGACTATGGGATGTTCCGGAGCTTCCTGGACCAGACAGGAACTGTGTGTATGTTGACTGCAGGGTTTTACATACTGAGGTGCTTGTTGGGCCTTGCAGAGGCAGCAGGCAGCAGTTCAGGCGGGCACCTCATCGCTCAGTTCTACCCTCAAAACAGGTAAGGTCAGGGTTGCCCTAGGCAGCAGCAGCATTACTGATGGGCAGAGTGTCTCCTGCAAGTCTCCTGGCCTCTGACCATAACACATGCCACCTCACAGCATCTTGTAGCGAAGGCTGCACTGCAGTGCTGAGTCACATACCATCACTGTGACTGTTACATGGTTCAGGCTGAGCCTGAACACCCCGTTACATCCATCTGCCCTGTGCCCCCACTGCTGCTGCTGCCTGTGTGCAGGCTGGCTATGCCGTTCACTGTTGTTGTGCTGAGTCAAATTGTGAGTGGCATGGTGGCGGCGCCCCTTGCTGCTGGCCTCATGTCTCTGGATGGAGCAGCTGGACTGCATGGTTGGTGAGTGGCCTTGGTTTGACAGTGCAACGGTGGGTGAATTAGTGTGACATGGGTGTTGAAGTGTGACAGGGGGTGAAGGAGTGTGACACAGTGCTCAAGCTAGGCTGCAGATGGTTTGGCAACCAAGTTTTGATGCAAAGATGGGCAGCACCAGGTTTCAGTGCACCTGTTGTCCATGTTCTGTAACGAAGCAGTTGGGCGACTACAGCATTGCCACCAACCCAATTGAAGGCAATCGGACACAAGCTAGCAGCTGAGAAACTCAACTGCATGCTGGCTCAGAGCAAACAGACCGCTGCAGTGCTGCACAATAGCATGTGTGCTGCTGCTATCAGGGATGCAATTGTGCTGCTGCGTGGTGGTGTGGTTGTGCAGGCAGTGGTTGTTCATTGTAGAGGGTATCCCCAGTGTGCTGCTGGGGATGGTCACCTACTGGCTACTTCCCTCCCACCCGCTGTGGGATGCGTGGATGCTTACCCCCCAGGAGAAGGAGATGCTCCACTTGCGGGTGAGTCATTTCTGGCTGGGCAGAGGGATTGGATGCAGCAGGGTGTATATATGTCCAGCAGGCGCTGCCGGGCAGATTCCTGTTGATGCTATCGTGCAAGGAGGGCACTTTTGCGGGAAGACCCAATGTGTGGCTGTCTGTCCTCTCACTGCCAGTCAGCATGGTGCGAAACTTGTCACACAGGGAGGCAGAAAACCACCTCAAGCAGCTTGAGACTAGGTCTGCATTCTGACAATTTTGCGCTTGACACCAGCACCATCAGCACAGATTGAGTCACGTCATGGAACTCCTCTTGTGTACATTGCACTCAGCCATGCGCTCTCTCTGCTGACACTTGTTCGCCCAAACCCTGACGCCTGTTTGCTGCTGTCGTGGCGCGCTCCTGCAGGTGCATGGCTGTCCAGAGAAGGCAGAGGAGGCCCGCCACCCCCCTCGATGGGCCATGCTGTGGGGCTATGTAAAGGATGCCGTCAGGAATGCCATGATGTGGTTCTTCGTGATCGTAGGCATCCTATGGGGCCTCGGCTTCTTCAGCCTGTATACATGGCTGCCAGTGGTAGTGCAGAACATGCTGTCTGGTACAGCGCTCGCCAACAGCACGAGCAGCGGCCTGCAGCCGGGCAGTGATGGCAAAACCCCTACGAGAGCCATCCTGCTGACAGGGATCCCCTCGTTGACAGCGGCTGTGGCGATGGTGGTGGTTGCATGGCACTCTGACAGGGTGAATGAGAAGAGCTTGCACGTGGCTGTGCCGTACCTGCTTGGTGGGCTGTTCCTGCTGTGCTACACTCCGATGGCGTCGCTCTCCTTTGCGGCTGGTTTCGTGGGGTTGGTGATTGCCATGACAGCAGCAAACTCGGCGACTGGCGTCATCTCGTCCAGAGTTGTAGGTGAGTGGGGCTGGGGTTGAGGCTGGATGTGGGCATGTTTGGGCTGTGGGCAAGGTGTTGTGGGTGCAGGCAAGCTCTGTTACGGCTGTCACTGGGTAGTGCTTGTCTTGCTCGGATATGTGCGCAGCAGGGTTGCACAGCTCCATGCTTCAGTATGCCAGGGCTAGTTATGCGGCTGTTCAGCAGCAGGAATGAGTAGCCACAGCGCCGCTTTGGTGATGAAAGTAGGCCAGCAGTATGATCGCTCCTTTTGCTGCTGCTCACTTCCATGCTGTGCTGCGCTGCGCTGTGCTTTGTTGTGTTGTCTTGCAGTTTGCTTCGACACAAAGGCTGTGGGCATTGGGCTAGCAATCTACACCTTGCTGATTGCCCTATTCAGTGGCTTTGTTGGGCCTGTTATTGCTGGCGCCCTCGTGCAAGAGCTGGGTGGCTTTGGCCAAGCTATGGCAGCGAATGGGGCGTTCATGCTAGGTGCTGCACTTCTCATGGCGGGGCTGTCTGTCTGGGAGCGCAGGCAGGCACGTGGAGCAGCCTTGGAAGCAGATGAGGAGCACCAGCAGCACAACGATGCCACAGCTGATGCTGCTGCTCTAGTCGACAGCAAGGATGCAGCTCAACATGAAGAGCTGCAGGATAGCGGGAGGGGCCACAAGAATGATGTCGAGCTGGCACGCGTGCAGCAGTAGGTTTTGCTGCGACTGCTGTGACGGATATGTTCAGCTTGGGACTTACATACTATGTAGGTGCAGGGGTAGTAAGGGAACTTACTACCCCTATGAAGGTGCATTTTTCGTGGTCCAACTGAGTGCTGCTGGCCTCTGACTGTGTGTCCCGCCGTGCTGGGACATGCAACTCGGGGGCAGCCTCCATTTTGTACTGCTCTGTGGGCGACAGCATCCTTCCCGGCTTGTCCTGCCAGGCTGGGCAGGTATCAGCTCTTGTGTTTTATTTCATGGTACTCACAAGTCACAAAGAGAGAGAGGGAGTTTCACTGAAGTTTTGTCCGTCTGATCTGCCATCTCATCTGCTGCCAGGCTGCAAGTTGTCCCAGCCTGATTGTGAGTTTATTTCTGCATGTTTGTTTGCATCTTACCTTGCATCTTACCGCATATCGGGCGGCCTCAGCCCTTCCGTCGTTCGTCCAAACCCTGGCTGCGATTGACTCTGCAACAGCTGGGTGGTTCATGCACATCATGTCACGTCACGTTTGCCCTGCATATTAAATCGAAGTCGAGCCCCTAGTCTCTTCTGCTGCTGAAGGCTGGGCTGACTCATTTGATTGTCCCCAGCACTAGTACTGCTGCTGCTTGACTTCTGTTGTTGCCACTGTGCACACCATCTGCAACATACACAACATTTCAGTTTTGGTGAAACAGCTAACGTTGCAGGGGACGTAAGGCCATGCAGGAAGAGGAGGCAGAAGAGGTGGAAGGGGAGGGCCTCAACAGAATCCAGGTGACTGCAGATGGCAGTCAGGTTCAAATGCAGCAACAGGAGTATGTTGTAGAAGCAATCATGCTCTCACAAGTGCCATGCATGAAGTAAGGCAAGAGGTGGCAAGACAGTGCTGCTGCATGCGTGACTGGCCAGCAGCGACCACAGCGACAAGCCAACACTGCTTCATGCTTAGACTTCTTGCTGAGCCCAGTCAGGCTGCAAACAGTCAGTCAGCAGAAGCCCTGTGTGCTCTCTGCTTGCAGATTGCAGTCCGGGTGCGGCCGGTACTGCCCCATGAGGCTTCACAGTCAGTGGCTGCCACATGCTCCACAGATGGAAGCAGCGTCCAGATTATGCTGCCAGAGCGGGAGTTTTCCAAACCAGCACTGGCAGCATCATCAAAGCCAGATGCAAAGGCATATGAGTTTGATGCTTGCCTACCTGGCAGCACAACACAGGTAGGATGCAGGTGCTGACTCAGCTTGGTAACCCTTGCAAAGTCAGCTTGCTAAGTCATGCAAAGCGCCTGGCAGCTTGCCGCAAGCAACGTGCTGCAGCAGCTCCCTGCTACAAATGATGCCAGGCAGGTGCTGCAATTGGGGCAGCAACTGGACTGGCAGCAGTGGTGTGGGTAGCTATTGCAGCGCCCCTCACTAATCACGAGGCACACGCCAGTGGGCACGCAAGAAAAGCAGCACAGCTGTGCCGAGTGGGTGTGGCTTAGCCGCTGTTGCTGTGCAGCAGCAGTGCTCAGCATGTTGTGGCAGCAGTGAGAGGTGTCCTGGGTTCATGCTTCACATGCCCGCAGGCTGATGTGTGTGGGCTGTCAGACCTGGTGGAGTCAGCGGTGGATGGCTACAATGTCACAGGTGAACCTGCTGCATGGCACCCCAGGACTGCTGGCCATTGAAGCCTGCAAGGCATCACCTCTGTCCTGCACTCAATATGCACTCATTCCTGCAGCAGGATCTGTTGCTTCAGCAAGCAGGGGTGCTCAAGTCACTGCATCTGTGTTGGTTTTACCACCCCATGCTGTCTTGCTCGATCAGTACAAGCTGCACACTACATCTTGTGCGCTGGCCCAAAGCTGTTGCCTTGTTGACTGCCCGCAGTGTTCGCATTTCGGCAGACCGGCAGTGGCAAAACCTACACCATCATAGGCCCCAGCATGGCAGGCATGCAGGGCTTTGATGATTCCTGCACAGACGCCGCAGCAGCACCAGCACAGCATGGCTGCGACACACCCTCCGCAGAGCTGGACTCAGGAGGGCCCAGCACACCTAAAGAGCCAGGAAGCAGCGGCCTGGCAGATGGGCACCCAACGCAGCAGCTGCAAGGTGCAGGCAGCAGGTGCAGCTCGCGCCTGTCAGGAGTGCAGCAGCCGCCTCAGCAGCTGTCAGAGCACGAGGGTCTGCTGGCGCGCTGCGTGCAGCAGCTGTATGCGAGCATTGCGCAGCGCCGGGATTCGTCGCAGTGCTCGGTCACCATCTCATGCACAGAGGTGTACAATGAGCAAGTGACAGACATGCTGAGCAGGAACAAGAATCAGCAGCTGCAGGTGAGAAGGCATGCTGACGCACTTGCACTGCAGCTGTTTGCTTCCGTCAGTGCTTGCCGTTCGGTGCTCTTGGCTTGCCCAGCAGCAATCCAAACCTGATTTGGGGTGCATTTGGCTTGCCCAGCAGCGGTTCAAACATTCCAATCATAATTCGCGCCGTGCACAGCTGAGACAGACATGCGCACACATGTAATGCGAACACATGGAATCCGCACACACATGTCTATGCACAGGTGCGCAAGGACCCCAGGACAGAAGCTTTCTACGTGGACGGCCTCACGCACGCACCAGCGCAGACTGCTGGCAGGGCCCTGCGGGTGCTGTCTGAGGCCATGTCATACAGGCACACACGCGCGCACAAGCTCAACAGCTACAGCAGCCGCAGCCACTGCCTGATCACGATGACAGTCAGCTCGCAGGATGTGGGCAGCCCGGGGCAGGAGCTGATGCAGGGAGTGAAAGGAGGCGGCATGCGCAGGTGTGACTGAGGAAGGTGGAAGGAGGTTCGCTTTGAACTTTGTGTTGACGCTGGCAGGCATGGGTCTTGTCAAGTGAGGAGGATGCCGCATAGTTGTTGATGATTTGCCGCTTGACATCCGGCCACTTTGCTGGGTCAGCATGAAAGTGCAGGGAGCCAGCAGTCGGCAGAGGGGCTGCAGCTGTGCTGGCAGTGGTGCCACCATGCGCGGCGCATCAGCCCCTCATGCATCAGAGCTAAGGCATAGAGCTGATCAGGATTACCCAACTGTGGGGGGGGGGGCACTTGGGGAAACAGGCAGCATAGCGCTAATAGGGGCAGGGAGCGTGCAGAGGAGCATGCCCAAAAGGTTCCAAACTGGGGGAGTGGGAGGTGGAGGGATGTACTAAAGACATACAAAGTGTCGCACAGTCGCTGGCCATCAACACACCAGCTACTAGAGCCTTGTGAAGGAGGAGTGGGCAGCAGCTGATACTGTGTGAAGCAGTCTGCTTCAGTGTTGCAGGCTGCACAGGGATAACAACGCTGTCACCATCCCCCCACCCACCTGTGTGTTCCCTTTGCAGGCAAGGGAAGCTGGTGCTTGTTGACCTTGCTGGCTCTGAGCGACTCAACAGCACAGGCAACACAGGGGCAAGGGACTCTGTCAAGGAGACAGGCGCAATAAACAAGAGCCTGTTCATACTGGGCCAGGTGCGTGCAGGACACAAGGCTGTTGTATGATGCAGCCTGTTCAAGTTGAACTTGCTGGCTGGCAGGATAGTGGCATCTGAAAGTGCCACTGCAAGTGGTTGTTTGCCGCCGTGTGCCATGCGGCTGGAAAGTTGTACAGTTGTGAGCCTTGCATCACAGTGGGGGCGTGAGATTCGAGAAGGTGTCAGTGATAATCCTATGGGCCTGTGATTTGAGCAATGTTGTGTAAACAGCGTTCATGTGGGCCTAACTTGGCGGCTGACACTGCCACTCACTCACTCACTCACTCACTCATTCACTCACTCACTCACTCACTCACTCACTCACTCACTCACTCACTCACTCACTCACTCCCATCTGCTTGTGGTGGTGCAGGTGCTTGCAGCCCTGAGTGTGCGGGGAGGCATTGGCGGCAACAGCCACGTGCCGTACAGGGATAGCAGACTCACACAGCTGCTGTGGGAGGGCCTCAGGTGGGCGCTGCGCAGTGCAATGGCAGCAGCTGCAGGGGGGTGCAGGCTGGTCAGTAGCTGAACATCACGCGACGCTGCATGCCTTTGCAAGCAGTGTGCAAGCAGTCAACACTGCAGTTTGTGTTCCAGTGACGATGGTAGGCACGTATGCGCTGGGATTCGGTACTGCTGGTGCTCTTGCTGCTGGTCAAGTTTCAGGCACCTGTACTCATGCTGCTGCCGACGGGTTGTGATGTTTGCAGGGGTGGGGGCCGCGTGCTGATGCTGGCTTGCCTGTGTCCGCTCAAGTTCGCTGCAGAAGAAAGCATGAACACTCTCCACTTTGCCAGCATGGCCCTGCGGATCAAGTCGGTGCCTGTCATGATGGTTGACCCACAGGTACGCAGGCAGATAGCACGGCCGCAACTCTACCAGTACTACTGCTGTCGCTGCTGGCAGTGGCTGCTTTGGTGTCCTTAGGCACAAGCGGGATTTACACCACCAGTATTGTTCAACACACCTGCACTGTTGACCTGATCGGCCAATGATACTGTCTGTCTGTCTGTCTGTCTGTCTGTCTGTCTGTCTGTCTGTCTGTCTGTCTGTCTGTCTGTCTGTCTGTCTGTCTGTCTGTCTGTCTGTCTGTCTGTCTGTGCGTGTGCGTGCATGCGTGGCTTCTGTCCTGCAGGACGCGCAGCTGCATGACATGCGCACCATGATCAAGGTCCTGCAGGAGGACTGCAAGTCACTGGCCAGCGCACTCACGCAGATCTGCAACACGGGCGCTGACGTCGGCTCCGTCCTGCAGATGCTGCCGCCAAACCTGGTGCAGGTGGGTGGGAGGGCGGGTGGGTGCTGGCTGGTGCAGGGCCCCTGTCACGCCTGATATGACTGTGTTGGTGTCTTGTGGGAAGCCTTGGGTGCGCGTACTATGGTGTCGCCTTTGCTTCATCCTACTGAGACCAACGTGTGACACGTGTGCCCAGTGTTGGGTGATATCTCGACATCTTACTTGCAGGGTGTGCAGAATGAATTTGTGACGCGCTGAATGTCTCGATTGCAGGATGCGCTGCGGTATGGCAGCAGCAGTGCTGCCGCGCTCGACCAGCAGCTGCGACAGCGCCAGGGCTCTCCCACCAAGACCACCAGGGGCTCTCGTGGTGGCTTGAGGGGCAGCGGCAGCCTCGGCAAGCCTAAGGTAAGAGCATGTGTGCCTTAGTGCCTGGCTGATACCCTGATATGGTGATGCTCCCTGGTATTTCATACACCCCATGGTGCCCTGATCAGGGGCCCGCTGGCCAAGTTTGGCAGAGGCGGCGGCTGGCACATAAGGCGCTAGCCAGTGGCCTTCAACACAAGCACACAATGTACACGATTGCAGTGCCACCTTGACACATTCACAGCGCCAAACAGCATGATGTGAATGGCGGCCACCTCGACCGCGCAGGCGATATACATGCCCAAGCCAGCGTCGGCTGACCCGATGATGCGGCACAGCATGCCGGCCCTCCCTTACCACAGCAGCAGCAACAACCCCTCATCGCCGACCAAGAGCCCCAACAGCAAGCAGCGGGCCAGCCAACAGCAGCAGCAGCAGCGGCAGCTGCCGTGGGGCACTGGCAGCCGTGGGGAGCTGCTTCCGGTGCTGGGCTTCCGGACCTCAGGGCGCAGCAGCCCAGCTGGGGTGCAGCAGGAGGCGGCAGCAGCAGCAGCCCAGCCTGGCAGGCGTACGGCTCCCCACCTCGCAGCAGCACCGGCACTCCCCTGGTAGCTGCCAGGAGCAAAGGCGGACGGGGGCCGGGCCCTAGCGGCAGCAGCGGTCACAAGCTTGATGGGGCGGGGGCTCTCAGCATGGGGCCGTCTACTGGGGCAAAGCTGTTCCCGGGTAGCTTGAGGCAGGAGTTGTACCATGCAGGGGCCAGCGGCCTGAACGGGGTGCTGTCGGGCCCCGGACCCAGCCCTGGTGGTGGTGCAGGTGGGTCTAAACCTTCCTGGGCGTTCAGCAGCAGGTTTGACGGACCCCCTCCTAAGACATCGCAGCTGGTTGAGGGGCCGAGCAGCAGCCCGGGCAGGGGCCGAGGGTTGGCTGCAGGGGCTGAGGGGACCGGCAGCAGCTACAACTACAGCTATCAAGCAGGTGTGGCCGGGATAGGGAGGAGGCCGCAGCAGGAGCCGCAGATGCCCAGCCTCGACAGCTTCCCGAGTTGGCAGCGCTGGAGCAGCGGTTCCAGCAGCGGCAGCAGCAGGAGCAGCAGCAGGAGCAGGAGCAGCTCGCCCAGCAGCCCTTTGATGTGCAGCTGCTGGGGCACAGCGGTGTCCTGCTGCCTAGCGGGCTCCCTGCGTCCATCGCTGACCCTCGCAGCCTTGTGCCTGTGCGCATAGGGGTGTCGGATGGGGAGTGCCTGGGCACGAGCCCCGACGCAAGCCCTGTGGCAGTAGCTCTGGCTGCAGCAGGCAGTCAAGTGAGGCCCATCGCAGTGTCGCTGCCTGCGGAGTTGACAGCGGCGGCTGCGGCGGCGGCAGCTGCAGGGGGTGGGGAGGGAGGGGGCGGTGAGGGGGGGATGCCTGCGAAGCCTGACCCGCAGGCGCTGACGTGGGCGGAGCGCAATGTGTGGTTTGGAGCCGACGAAGAGATGACACGGCTGGCATACGAGGTGAGCGGCTGGATGGATGGGTGAGAGGGTGGTAGGGGGCCATCCACATGCTTGGGTAGTAGGTGGTATCGGCCTTCAAGTGTGTGGATGAGTGAGGGTGCGGTGATTGGATGGACAGGTTGTTTGGAGGGCGCATTTAACTCAAGCAGGTGGCTCATTGATTAGGCGGTTCAGAGGGTGGAAGCAACGTGTGTTTTCTACTGATGAGGAGATGGTATTGGTTGTGTGTAAGTTGAGCACGTGGGTGGGGTGTTGAATGGCTGCAGTCAAGCGTGGTCACTGGTGCCCAATGTTGCATGTTGCCATCGCTACACCGGCCCTTATCCTGCTGGTGTGCTATGTGTGCTGTGGGCACAGGTGCATGACATGTTGGTGGGTGAGCAGGGTGTGGACCCCACCTCACAGCTGTACTACACAGCCATCGAGTCACATGTGGCAGCTGCCTTCCCCGACAAGTGGGCGCACTGGCAGCAGGTCATGGCGCTAGGTGAGCAGGCACTCAGATCCATGAAGCAGTTACAGTCGACACAGTTGGCTGAGCAGAGCCAAGCAAAGCACAAGGGAGCGATGCCATAGGCAGTGGCTCATCACAGAGACACAGTTGCAGTCACAGGTATCGGGCTCAGCAGAGCTTAGCACCCCATAAGGGAGCCAGCCAGTCAACTGTTTGCCATGCTGCTGTGGTCCCCACCACAGTGCCAAGGGTTGCCTTGCTGTAAGTGCATCGGCCAGAAAAAAAAACAGTAGAAGAGTGCTACTAGCAGGTTGAGTTGGGGACAACCTGGCGATGCTGACCTCCATTTTGGCGCCTTTGCCATTCCTGTGGCAGTGGCCAGAGGGCGCGGAAGCTCCACACAAGTCCCTGCACAGCAGTCGAGTTACGTAAGCTACAAACTGCCGCTCAAGAGCCCCGTGCCGCGCTTCAAAAGCCCCGGCAGGAGCCCACCCCAGCAGCAGCCGAGCCAGCAGCAGGTACTGGACAGGAGGGGCGCTGCCGCCATCGGCAGCACCCTACCCCTGAGCCAGCTGCTGCAGCACCCTGCACTGGGAGAGGCGCTAAGCCCTAGGCAGCAGCATCAGCAGCAGCACCAGCCGCTGCTGGACAGGAGCTTGCCCCAGCAGCTGCTGCAGCAGTACCAGCAGGAGCATCCTCAGCTTGTACTACAGCAGCTTCAGCAGCAGCACCAACAGCAAGTGCAGGCGGGGGCGGATATGCAGCAGCAGCAGCTGTTGCCGCAGCAAGGCAGCCGGCAGCAGCAGACACGCAGCAGTTTGAGCCTGCCTGAGCTGCGCCAATCAGAGTCGCCGCAACCTCCCGACCCCCCTGGTGACAATGATGGACGGCAACAGGGGCAGCAGCAGCAGCAGCAGGGTGGCGGCCTGCCAGTAGGGCAGGGAGTGCTGGCTGCCGGCAGCAGCCTAGGCTTTGGTAGTGTCGGCATATGTGCAAACCCCCAGCAGCAGCAGCAGCAGCAGCAGCACTTCCGACATCGGTATCACCAGCAGCCGTCTGCACAGCAATTGCAGCAGCAGCAGCAGCAGTATGAGGCCGGGGGTCTAACGGCGAGCAAATCGAGCCTTGGTGGCATATCAGCTGCGGCCAGCAAGGTGCTGCAGACATCGCAGCCGAGTTTCTACGATGGGGCAGGGCCATTGAGCAGTGGCATGAAGCCTGCGTGGACGTCCAGCAACCAACGGGGTGTGCAAGCGGGGCAGGACCTTGCGCAGGTGGGTAGACGGAGAGCGAGGGAGAGATGACGCTGGAATGCCAGGCACTCGGTTGAGGAGAGGACTGTGTGTGACCTCTCAGTGGTTGCCACGCCCCCAACATGGGTACACGAATATAGTGTGCACGTGGTTTGCCAAACCATGTGGACGGTCCACATGGGCCATGCCATGGTAGGCTTGTGGTGTGTGAAGCCGTGTCAATAGGCTGCACATACATAAGGTGGCCAGTGAGGGAACCCGGAGTGGGATGTGCACCTCACATGGTGTGTTTGCATCACTGCTGGTCGCAGCATATTGCAGGCCTTACAGCAGCGAAGACTCTTGCCCCAAAAACTCGCTTCTGCACACTGTATGTCGCTTGTGCTCTTGAGGTTTATAGCTACAGGTGTATCATTGATTCATTGCAATTTGTGTTGCATTGCTGTGCAGGTGTTGCGTTCAGGGTTGAACCCCGGCAACAAGAGCCTTGCTGAGCTGCAGGTGGAGTACCGTGCAGCGCGAGCCCAGGTGCTGGACAGACTGCGGCAGCAGAAGGAGGCGGCGGAGGTGCAGCGCAAGCAGATACTGCTGCAGCTAGGCAGGGCCATCAGCAACAGTGCGTGGAGGGCTTGATGCCAGCGTTTGTCTCTAGATTCGTATCTGCTTGCGCTGCTACTGTTGCAGCTGGGTAGGGGCGTCAACAGCAGTGTGTGCACGGCACGAGGGCAGCGCACAGGATGGAGTGTTATCTGCGACAAGGTACAGCGGTCTCCGCAGGATGGGCCGTTGTTTGCGCCAACACGCAGAAGGAGGTGTGATAGATAGGTAGTGTGGGGTTGAGTGGCATCACTGTACAGGCCACTTCAGCGGTAACATGCCAGACAGCCTGGATGCCACTGCTGCTGCCGCTAGCAGTGGCAGTTGTTGTCACAGGAGTCAGCTCGGCAGCAAGTGTAATTTCCGACCTTCCATGTGAGTGCATTCAACAAAAATCTTTTTGATGATAGCAGCAACAGCCCTGGGCTTCATCTGGCACCCCTCAGGGTTAGGAATTGAGCAGTGGGACCCCTTTCTGACAGTCAATGCCAGCATTTGCATGTTTTGACTTTGAGCTGGCCGCCGGCATGGCA
Source organism: Desmodesmus armatus (assembly GCA_007449985.2). Lineage (NCBI taxonomy): Eukaryota > Viridiplantae > Chlorophyta > Chlorophyceae > Sphaeropleales > Scenedesmaceae > Desmodesmus > Desmodesmus armatus. Next base: position 410,531 of record VIIQ02000059.1, on the reverse strand, counting down.
CAGCTTTGATAACAGCAGCATGTTGGAGGAATAAAGGTGTACGCCGAGCAGGACTTCGAATCAGGAAATGTGCACAGATCCATCTTCAATAGCTGTGTGAAAACGTTTGGACTGTCACTGATGAACAAGGATGAGTGGACAGTGGGCTTGTCACAGGGCAGTGTTGAGACACCGACATCAACGTAACCAAACAGGTCACAGGCCAACCAGATCTGTAGAGCAGAAATGGCATCAATCGACAGCACAACCAGGTCAGAACCTGATCATCATCACCATCTTTCCTGCAGCTGCGTCATGCCACCCAGTCTGGCCAGCTGCCGTGCTGTATCACATGCTCCACCAACGCCCTAAGCCCTCGCTGCTGGAACTTCTCCAGGGCAATCCTAAACCCCTCCCCATAAACCTCGCTGGTGTCTGTGCGTATCTGGTAGCCAAGGTAGCTCAGCAGGCGCTGCTGGTAGGGGTTGCTGTGCTGCTGTGCCCAGTGGTCTTGGCTGTCCAGCCACAGCATGGCCATCAGCTGACAGAGACCCTCCTCAACCTGCAGCAGTAGCAACATGGTCGTAGCCATGGTGCAGTTTGGACAGCCAGGCGGGTTGGCACAACAAACAAAATGATTTGGTGACGCATAGAACACAATGTGTTCCAACACATTCATGCCATGCAACCTGCGCACAAAGAACAGCTGTGTGTGCAAACCCACGCGAGCTCAAAGTGGTGAACCAATCACGTGCCATGTGTCAAACACCACATTACAACTGCACACCTGCACAGCCCTACTGCACCCCTCTGCACTGTGCATTGACGCAGGCACCCAGGTGCATATGTGCAGTTCACTCAAACCAGCCTGCAAAACCCCAGCACAAAGGCCACACACACCTGCAGCGGCAGCCCTGCCACATTCCTCATGCGCAAATAGGCATGCATCAGCTCGTGTGCCACGATACTGCCGATCAGCAGCCGTGGCAAGCCATACATGACCAGCAGCACACTGACGGTGCAGTGCTGCATGGGCTGCATAAGTGGCGCCAGTGCTGTGCTGACACTGCTGATGGCTCCTGCATGGCCTGCCCTGTTGCGCACCACTGAGGGGATGGTCCTGCAAGCGCAAACATTTTGGTGGCAGGGCGCATGCTGATGTCAGTGTGGTGAGTAAGTGAGCGCGCGGCAGGAGATACGTGTGTGTAACAGGAGCATCCAAACGTGTGCACTGCGATGATCGAGGACCGACTCAGGCAGCCATATGCAGCTTTCCCGCTACATTGTGACAGAGGGGACCTCATAACCAGTGGAAGGTTGTGGGCACTCAAGTTGTGGCCGGCAAACCTCCACAACACGCACTGACATGACGCAGTTGGCAACTGGGCCTCATGCCATAAGCATGACAAGGGGAGCTCACGTGTATATGTGCGCCACACATAGGCCTCGGATGTGAAACACAGGCCCAGCTGCTCCAGAGTCCTGCGGCCGCCCCTCTCGGTCTGTGACACAGCAGCAGCGTTGCACAGCCACAGAATGTCGATTTAGATCCTTGTACTACGGTCCTTGTAGAACACAGCAGTGTGTACAGTCAGCGCTGACAGGTAGCTGGCCCAAAGCCTCCCTCAAAAGAATGACTAACACAGCGTTGTGAGGTTACACCATTGTCACTCATAGTGTATACACGTACTTGCATACTCTGTCAGCACAGGCCCTTCCACCAGCAGCAGCGGGGCCTTGTTGGGGTGTGGCATACCCATGTAAGTGAAGAACTGAAGCACCTGCAGCAACAGCACCACCGGCACGCAGTGCAGGACAGCGCATTAAACCTGAAGTTCTGTTCAACTGTGTGGACGGACTCCCACGGGCTGGCTGCGCACACACAACAGCCAGGTCAACCTACCCCTTGGGCACTGGGCCAACACCTAGTGTGCTACGGATGCAGCCAAATGCATGGGCAGACAACAGGGCAGCTGTCATATGGCCACAACACTCTGGCTAAGCACACAAGCTTGGAAGCTTTGCCAAGCGCTGCTACATCACTTGGTGCTGACGTCAGTTATTCCTACAGGCAGCACAGCCGTCATGATATTGACTTGTGCCAGGAGAGGGACGGAGGGAGGGAGGGAGGACAGGCTGGGAGGCAGTCTGTCCTTATCACGGCTTTGCCTTTTCAAACGTTGCTGCACCCTAACTCCAGCAGCCTACCTCATCATACAGGGGCTGTGCATCCTTGGTGTCCACCACTAGTGTGTCGAGGCACTCCAGGCACAGCTGCCGCCCATCCTGCAGCGTCACCCACTCCTCGGCCACTGGCTTCAGCTTGTTGCAGCTGCAGCACTGCGGGGTGCCGTCAGCACTGCACAACAGCGGGGACAGATAAGTCAACAAATCCGATGTGGCAGGTGGCTCAGCCATGTCGAGTCAAGTAATCTGCACAGGTGGTACACTGGAGTGTTGGAGAGCAGTACAACATGGGCACACCACGGCGCATGGCTGAGCTTTGCAGAATTGGCCGCCCCACCTGTGTGCTGGGCAGTGCTGGTTCTTCCAGAAGGGGTTTTCCCGCCACTCCACCCGCCCATCACCACGGTTGGGTATGTAGTCCCCGCACACACAGCACTCTGCAGAGCAGCACAACACAGCCCAGCACAAAACCGCACCGACAGGCCTGTGACAATAGGGTTTTGGTGCATGTCCATGTTCCACGATAGGGTGACATCCATGCACTGCATGGATATGGCATATCAGCTCCTCGTCAGCACACCCAAATGCATATGCCTGCACCAACAACCAAAGGGCATGGTGTGTACCACAAGGCTGCAACTGCTGTTGTAGCAGTGCTTTCGGCCCCAGACATGTTCACTTGCAGCGCTTTTTTCCTACACATGTGCCTGTGCATCGCAGATAGTATGGCTGACTGTGAAGCCATAGTTTACTTACTTGGGTGGAAGAGCTGCTTGTGGCAAGGCTCATGGTAGGGCTGGCCATCCTGCCCCACAGAGAAAGTGGACCTGCTGCCATTGAGGTCCATCGGCTGCTGACAGCCTGCACACCTGCAGAGCAGTGTAGGCACAGCACAGCACAGCGCACCACAGCACAGCGCACACAGCGGAGCTGTTGGTATGGGGGAAGAAAAAAGTCACTGTGCCACCAGATACAACAAAGCTCTGATGACCAACCTGATTCGCTTGCTTGTTAAATTAAAATAAAAAAAGACAGAAAGAAAAATCGCTAAAATTGGCCGCAACCCTCTTGTCAGTGCTTGCTACTTACCTAAAGCAGTTGGGGTGCCACTCCTTCCCCAGTGCTCTCAGGGTAGGCCCCAGCCCCAAAGCCCTGCCACACCCAGCACAGCAGCTGCTGCCCAGCTCACTCGCCAAACTCTGCACTGCTGAGTCCACCTTCTGCGCTGCAGCACCAAACAGCTTCAATGGCTTCGCCAGCCAATCTGGGGTTTGGATTTGACCGCCGTTGCCGGTGCCGGTGCCGGTGCGGCCACTGCTGCTGCTGCTTTGGCCTGTGCTACTGCCAGGGTGGCCGAACGGTGGCTGCTGCTGCGGGTACTGGTGGTGCTGGTGCGGGGGTTGAGATGTGCCTGCAGGACTGGGGTGGTGCTGCTGCTGTGGTGGCGCTTGCGGTGCTGACGGGTATACTGGCGGGGGTTGGCTGTTGGGGTATGGCTGGGGGTATACTGATGGAGGTCGGTAGCCTTGCTGCTGCGGTTGATGCTGCTGCTGTATGGGGCTGGGCCTTGCATGTGCTGGCTGTATGGGTGGGTATAGGGACCCTCCTGGAGCATGCAGCATGTGAAGATTGGATACGGCAGGATGAGGGGTGAAAGAAGGGGAGCATGTGATGAGGGGAGGGAAGAAGCACTGGCAGACAAGTCGGGATGCATCACGAAAGGGTGGAGGTAGCGTGGGAAGGAGAGGCAGACATGCCGTGCTGGACCTTCTGCTGCTGTGGAAGCTGGTGAGAGAAATGCGCTATCACATGATGTGACTGTGGGGGTGCATGCAGCGCCAGAGGGTTGGTGGTTGTGGATGCCAGGCACGCCAGATGGCACCTGCTGCACAGCGTCACGCATGTGTCCCATCATGTCTATATGCTTTACTGAACACCATGCCCCTGAGGGGACCTGCACGGGCTCTACTGTTTTGTGCTGGCATGCACATTTGTGTGCTTCCTGTGCATGCTGCTGGCTTCACTAGTGCCGAGCCATCTGCAACTGAAGACATACATCCTGATGGTGTATAGCACCACACAGCTGCTGCAAACAAGCCAACTTGATTACCAGATCAAGCCTGAGAGCTTTCGAACATTGGCAGTTCTCGGGACACCAACCTTGGGCATGCTGCTGCTCATGCTCTGCCAGTGACGCTGCCACCGCCAGCGACAGCGCCTCGTCCTCCTCCCAGGATGTTCGTGTGACCAGCCTCTGCCTGTCTTGTTCAGCTAGGGAAGCAGCTAACGCCCTTGCAAGCTGCTCATCCTCTGACTCCATCAATGCTGCTCTAGTTCTCCAACCAGAAAGGGTGTGCAAAGGTGTTGGGAATGATGGGTTGTCTCCCTCCTCCTATCGCTGTTTTCTAGCGTTCGGAAAGTTTTCACAACTCATAAGATATGGGCTGTGGGCTACTCTGTGCTGCACAGTTCGACAAGCAGATCTAAACTGGCTGTAGCATTAAGTGTAATCTCAGATGCTCAATCGCGTTGCATAATGCCACATGGTCGCAGGATAAATGGAAACAAATTCAAGCGGTTGGTTGGGCTGAGTAGTCATGGCCAGGTCAATGGTCCATGCATATCCATGCATATTGTCTCTGAACTATTGAGGAAGCTGCCTGTCAAGGACTTCTGCCATCTGAGCAAGGCGCTGCCTTGGAGACGTTGAACACAATACTATGAGGCACTGTTCCGTTCAAGATCAATGGCGCAAACACGAGCATACTGCAGGACATGTCAGGACCTTCCCCCATTCTCACCCCTTCAACAGCAGCCGACTGCATGCAACAGCCCAGTTCTGTGAGGGAAACACCACAGCACGCACCCAGAACACATTCTTTGAATGGAGTCACAGGCTACGACAGTGGCAAACCATCAAAAATGCTGCCAGCATAACCAACACCGATCATCAAGTAAATGCAGTCAATCATGCTATGGCACTGTCAGCCTTTTCTGCTAAACGCTAGTATACACCATGTGGCAAATGCTACACCAAATTTCCATAATATAGAATTGTCAAAGCCACTCAGCCTGCTAGGCAATGCCACCGACACTCCTAGAGACGACAGCGAAAGCCGCCAAGCAACTGCCACTCACTCACTGCAGCATAGCGCAGCCCTGGCCAGCACATAACTACAGCTGGCCAGTAGCAAGGCCACCTAAAAGAAGAGAGGGGGTATGGGGGTCACCAAGTGCTTGTGCACAAGCTTAGGCAACCCTGATCCACCCTGCAGGGTATGAACACACTGAAGATGGCGGCTGGCCCCCCAACTCACAACGCTGTGCACTTCCAAACAGTGGATTCTGCCGCTTGTAGCCAGCCACGGCACTATACAGCGCAGCATACAGTGCATGATGCAAAGCGGCGGCTGGGTAGGCTCTCGCTGCATCCACCCAGTCAGCATGATACACAGTCAGCAACACATTGTAACATCACGATTAGATACAGCAAGCTACTACATAGTGCATAGCCCACACTGTAGACTGGCATTCAGCACGATACACAGTCAGCAGAGTACAGCAGCAAAGAAACATAAGGCACAGGTTGTTGCAGGTGCCTTGAAGGGCATACTGGTACATAGCCTACATGCATTCAATTGCGCACACATCATAAAGCCATTGCAGACGTCGCTAGCCTCAAGTGAGGCCCAACTACTACCTCATAGCAACATGTTGTACATCCCCCTAGCTGCGGGCTCCATGGGGTGTTCAGGCAATCCCCTGAATCAATGTGCACAAGGAGGAAACGTTGCCACGGCATGTGCACGTCAGTGGGAGGGAGCCCTCCCCCCTACAGCCTCAAAAAACCAGGGGCTTCAAAGCCTTCACACTCAACATACATGTCTCCATGCCAAACTCGTCGCGTAAACCCACTCCAGTGTAACTGCCTCCCTCCTCAGTCTGCCTTGCCTGCAGCCTCCCACTCCCCCGCCGAATTACCCGCCTTGGGCAGTACACATCCGTCAGGCTGCCTCGCATGCCCCTTCCTGAGTTGCGATGCAAGTGTGGAACCACTCCTCCACACACATTATGCACGTGCATTCACCCCACAAAGCATCAGTCAAGCGTGACCGCCTTGCCTGCGGCCCGCAGCTCCCCAGCCGCCTTGTCCAGCCTGTAAGGCAGCACCACATCTCTCAGGCTGCGCAGCCCTGCCAGCTGCTGCCCCAGGCCCCCCTCCTTCAGTTTGTAGTTGCCCCCCAGGTTGAGCAGCCGCAGGCAGTGCAGGCAGCCCAGCACTGGTGGAACACAGGCCAGGTTGTTGCCCTGCAGCTGCAGCTGGGTGAGGCCCGACAGCCGGCCCATCTCTGCTGGCAGTGTCGTGAGGTGGTTCTTGGCCTGTGGGGGCAGATCACAGAGCAGCATGCAAAAGCGGAAGTGCTGTCAAGACGGCTGCCGCTAGCCACAGAAGGGAGTGGTTCGAGTGTGTGGGTGTGGAGGGGGGGGGGGGGATGCGGGGCAGCAGGGCGAAAAGAGCAAGGTGAGACAGCAGTCGTCATCCTGGCGTCGTTGCCCTGCCGCAGGGCTGTCTGGCCTCACCCAGCTGCAGCTGCGGCAGCTGCAGCTGGGTGAGGCCAGACAGCCGGCCCATCTCTGCTGCAACATTGTGGTGGCGTGAGTTTCTTGGCTGTGGGGGCAAATCACAGGGCAGCGTGGGCAAGCCAGCAAGGCAAAGGAGATGTAACAAGATGGCTGCTGGATGGCTGACTCAGCCACCCCAGGCTGGGGTGGATACATGTCACATGTTGCTAGTAGCAGCACAGGCTTTGCAGCACTGATCCTAGCAAGGGGCTGCGCAGGATTCAGTGTCCGCTGGGAGAGTGTGGGGCTGGTTTCGGCCTGATGAGGCTGACAGGCCCGAATAACGAGGTAGCAGACAACTTGTGCAATGAACCTGTCCCTACAATCAATGCCCACAGAGAGCAAGCTGTCAAGCAGCCTTACCAGGTTGAGTCTCTTGAGCTGCTGCAGCTTGCTGCTTCCGATCCAAAACGGGAGTGCCATCAGTCTGTTGTACGACAGGTCCAGGTAGGTAAGGGCTGTGAGGGACAGCAGGGCAATGGGCATGACCTCCATTGCATTGTGAGACAGCTGAAGCACCTGCAGACGACCAGCGCAAGCAAAGAATTGTGAGACATGCAGCCTTCGGCAAAGTTGGCACACTGCACACTGGTGGCCACTCGATGGGGCCCCTGAAATACACATATACATTACAATGTTGTTGGAAGTAGATAAGTGTGCATTGCTGGCTTCTTCTTAGACAGAGTGAACAGGCTGGTCCAGGTAGGTAAGGGCTGTGAGGGACAGCAAGGCAATGGGCATGGACTCCATTGCATTGTGTGACAGTTGAAGCACCTGCAGGAGGCCATCGCAAGAAAAAGCGTGTGAGATGCAGCCTTCGGCAATTTGGCACAATACAGACTGACTCCATCGCATTGTGTGACAGCTGAAGCACCTGCAGAAGGCCAGCGCAAGTGAAGGATTGTGAGATGCAGCCTTCGGCATACTGGCACAATACATACTGCCTCCATCGCATTGTGTGACAGCTGAAGCACCTGCAGAAGGCCAGCGCAAGTGAAGGATTGTGAGATGCAGCCTTCGGCATACTGGCACAATACATACTGCCTCCATCGCATTGTGTGACAGCTGAAGGCACCTGCAGGAGGCCAGCGCAAACAAAGGATTGTGAGATGCAGCCTTCGGCAAAGTGGCACACTGCACACTGTAGGGTGGTGCAAAAGTAACTTCCACCTGCGCAGAAAAGTCCCCTAACAGAGGCTCCACTGCATATCTGCCAGTACTGTTGTGGCATTGGGGAGGCACTGGTGTGGTGATGTGCCCTAGCTATACCAGAGTCCTACCCTGTGTTTGGCTGGCCATCTGTGGTGGGGTGTGTGTGTGGTGGTGGGTCCCCCGGTTTCCCTTGTTTCATGTACCCTGGGCATGGTGAGCCTGAGTTGAGGCTGAAGCAGGTTGGGGCTGGGTTGGCAACTGGGTGTAATGTTTACCCTACAACATGTGCATTGCTTGCATGCCTTTGGCTGTGTTGTGTTCAGTGGTGCATCTGGCTGAAAACTGCTTTGCCAGACCTAGGACTCGAAGTGGGTACCTGCTATCCTGCATTCCGACTGTTCAGCACCACAGCCATGGATGGTGCAGCTCAAATTGGTGCAAGCTGCAGCTTTTACTGTGCCATTACACATAGTGTTCTGCCAGCATGACTCTGTTGGCTGTGGGCATGTGGCAGGGTGGGGTAATTTTGACAAGATGAGTGGTACTTGGCAAGTGTGCGTTATCCTGCACGTGCCTAGCTTGCAACTGCACAGTTGCCTGATGCTGCTGCTGGCACAGTGGCTGCATCACAGCTAGTCATAGTAACCAAGCACACTGCAAGCAGTAGAATCAAAGCCAGCCTGGGTGAGGAGCATGCTGCAGAAGGGGCCAAGTTACTTAAGCACCACCCTACTGGTGGCCACCCAATGGGGTCCTTGAAATACATGCTATGTCCATAGCGTCCCTCAGCACCACAGTGTACTGCTCGCTGTGCTCGCCCTGCGACTTCATGTAGTTGTGCAAGCCAGTGTCACACACCAATTTGCATTACTACATAAAGTCGAAGGGTGAGCACGTCAAGCAGATCACCGTGGTGCTGAGGAACGCCATGGACACGGGCAAGCGGCTCCTGGCCCAGACCGACATCACAGTGGGCCCGCCCATGAGAGTGCAGATCACGACCCCCATGCCCATGTTGCCCAGCCTCCTCTCCGTGAACAAGGGCACAGCCTGGACACCACATTGTTGTTGGACGTCAATAACTATGCATCAATGGCTGCATCTCAGGGTGACAGGCTAGTGCTTGGCGTGTGCAGGTGCATGGAGCCAACCCCCTGGACTAGCTGAGGCTTTTAGGGCCAAAGCAACTGTATGACGCTGCCGCAGGCGAGCCACATGCCAACCGCACGCACAAGCACTTGACGGGGGCACTGCATTGTGGGTGCCCTCTCTCAGTTGAGCAGGACGGCAAAACGTATGAGGTGTTTAGCGAACGTCAAACGGCACATTGCCCATGCCATCCTGGAAAGGCTGCTTGCTGCCCTCCACTGCCGATGGCGACTTTACCCACCCCATCAACCCAGCCCAGCACACCACACCGCAGCACAGCACAACCCACCCTCCATCATCATTACCACCACCACCACCACCACCACCACGAACACAGCCACCCACCACCAACCCCCCCCCCCCTCACCCCACCCCCACACACACCTTGAGTCGCTTGAGCTGCCTCCATGCCTCAGGCAGGTCGCTCATCTGGTTGCTGCCGGCAGCCAGGCTGGTCAGGGCCGTCAGCTGACCAATCACCTCCAGGAAGCCCTCAGAATCATTCAACACAGTCGCAGTGTGCTGCAGCTCCAGGTCCTGGTGCAAACAACCGACAAATCAATGTTACACCTGTAGCTATGAAGCTCAAGAGCTCATGCCAGCCATTTACTATATCACGGAAACGGTAGAGGGAACCAAATCAACAAGAGGAAATGCAGTTACCAGGGAATGGCATGCATGCAGACACGACAAAGTGGAAGGGTTGTTGACAAGCGAGGAAATATGTGCCTGATGCTGGCCCAGCAAACTCCCTGCCCGCAACAGCAGCAACGAAGCAAAATACACATCAGCAGCACGGACAGTAACAACACAGAGAACACCCCCCCCCACCTGCAGTGTGTGAGCCAGGGCTCCAAAGCACGGCACAGCATGCCTCCAGACCTTGTAGTAGTTGAGGGCCAAGCCCAGGTGCGACAGGCAGCGCAGGCCATGCAAGCCTGAAGGCAGAGCCTCCAGGTGGTTGCCTGCAGCCATTGCAGTGGAGGAGACATGAACATGAACATGAGCGACAGTACTGCAAAGGTGGTGAGATGTTCGGGAGACATTGCTGCGCATCATGTATGTTTCATAACCCAAGCAACAGTTTGGGGGCTCCGTGCAGCCAGCAGTCACAGTAGCTCACTCAAGCACAAGTCAACCCTCAAGACAGCACAACAGACCGCCCACATGACCTAAACATACACTGCCTGCCAGGATTGCTGTTGCTGGATGCTGACCAAGAGAAGCAACAGCAGCTCTGCCAACCTGTGAGTGACAGCTGGGTGATGCGTGTCAGTGCTGAGAACTGCTCTGGCAGAGACAGCAGCCGGTTCTTAGAGGCATCCAGGTGCACCAGGCCTGTGCAGCTGCACAGCTCAGGAGGCAGCTCCTGCAGTTCAAAACCACACCCATCGCAGATTTGGAACAACATTTTGCAAACCAGCATGCAGTTTCATTGACTGTACATGCTGCAAACGTGCACCCAAGTGCAGGTCGGGGGCCAGCTGTTGAAAGTGTGATATTGTAGGCTTGCATGTGGCTGTTGAAAGTGTGGCACTAGGCACTATTAGTAGTGACTGAGCGTTGCAGTGTGCACTGGGCGCTAGTGACTGAGTGACTGCTGCTAACAATGTTTTGAATCCTCAGCACGGTCAGGCCTTGAAATGCCCCAATAACAAACATGGCTGGTGCGGGGCCATGTTAGGTACCAGACACGTGCATGTACAGGAGCCCCCACCACGCCATCACCACATTATATGCTCAGCATACACTGTAAGGAGGTGTGTGCTGCCTGGACGATCCGCTGCATACCTGCAGCTTGTTACTGGCCAAGCTGAGGTGACGTAGGCTAGTGAGGCTGCTGATGAAGCCCGGCAGCACCAGCAGGTGGGTTGAAAAAAAATCCCAAAGTGACATCCGTCAACCCACCTGCTGGTGCTGCCGGGCTTCATCAGCAGCCTTACTAGCCTACATGACCTCAGCTTGGCCAGTAACAAGAAAAAATTCAACAAAGTGACATCCGTCAACTTTGCTGATTTCTGTATTCTGCTGTTAAGTATTGTTTGCTACAAACATTGTTCTCCAATCAACATCACTCAAGTCATCACCATATCACAGCATACCTGCAGCTTGTTGCTGGCCAGATTGAGGTGCTGTAGGCTAGTAAGGCTGCTGATGAAGCTAGGCAGGACCAGCAGGTGGGTTGAAGCCAGGCCCAGCTTGTTCAGGGCCTGCAGCCGGCTGAGGAAGGGAGGCAGAGCACCCAGCGGATTGCCGGACATATCCAGGACCTGCAGCCATTGGACGGCACGACACGCACAGCATGCACAGCATGACATGACGGACAGCATAGCATGGTGTGTCACAGCATGCTCGGAAGTGCTGTAGTGTGGGATTCCATGCAAACGGCAGCTCGAGTGCATATGATGTTGTTGAGAGGAGGGCGGAGAGGAGGGAGGCGCTGGCTGCTGCTGTTTGCAACATGAGCTTGTCGAGAGGCACCCCAGGCAACCCCGAAGCCCAGGGCAATCCCACAGCATTGGGGTGGCCATCACATACAATCAACCCAACTGCTGCTCCGCTCTGTAACGACCCCTCACGCACGCACAAGCAGACTGCACAAACAGGTATTCCTCACGCTGTAATATACCCCGCTATCCCAGATTTGCAGGCCAACTCCCGGGTTTGCCACTAGTGAGCCACTGCTTGCTGCCCCTACCCTCTCACCTGCATTTGTGTCAGCGCAGCACACTGGACACACAGGTATTCCTCACTAACATACCGCGCTCTCCCATTTTTACAGGCAAACTCTCAGGTGAGCCACTGCTTGCTGCCCCCACCCTCTCACCTGGAGTTGTGTCAGCGCAGCCCAACTGCCAGGCACCTCCTGCAGCCGTGACTCAGCCAGGCACAGGCTGGTACAGCAGCTCAGGCCCCCCAGCACAGCTGCTGCCTCCACAGTCAGCCGGCTGTATGAAAGGTCGAGTTCCTGCAGTGCTGAACACGCCGCTGCAAATTTGGCGGGAAGGTGGTAGAGCCCGCCTGAGTAGGTCAGCCGCAGCTGCAGCAGATTGCAGGCAGGGCCTGCAGCGGAGCTGCATGCGCGTGTACTGCTGCTGCAGGCACAGACACCAGGAGCCCCTGCACCTACGGGCACGATACTGCTGCCGCTGCCCTCATCGGCGCCCTGCTGTTCTGTGCTGGAGGTGTTGGAACCTGCAGGAGCTGCTGGCTGCTCTCCTGCACATGCGGTGCATGGGGTTGTGCTGGTGCTGAGCAGCTCTAGAAGCTCCCCTGCATCCACTCCTGCAACCACAGACGCACCCTCCTGCGGAAGCCCCACATGCCGTGCTGACAGCTGCAGCTGCAGGCTGATGAGCGCAGGAATCGCCTGCACCGCAGCGCATGCAGCCTTGACTGCAGCGATGCTCTGCTGCACGCGCATGCCTGCAGCATCCCCAACTGCCTCTGAATTTGCATGCAGCACTGATATGGCCAAGTGCTGCAGGTGCTTGAGGCCGCGCAGGTGATGCACAGGGGGCAGGAAGCCATGCAGCTCTAGCCTGGTGAGGTGCTGCATGCGCATGAGGGCTGCAGGAAGCTCCAACCGCCGAGCAGCGGGGCTGCTGACGTCAGCACACGTGCTGATGACTAATTCCTGCATCTGGGTGATGCTGGCAATCTGGGGAGGCAGTATTATGTCGTACTGTGGCGGGCATGCTGCTGCTGCCACTGCTGCGGGGGGTGAAGCCACATCCGCGGTAACTGCTGCTGTTGATGGTTGCCTTGATGCTGCTGCTGCCTCTCCCACCGCTGCTGGCGGTGTTGCTGCTGGACAGGTCGTGCTGGCGATGTCTTGGTGGCTGTGTTGCTGCTGTTCAGCCATGCTCCATGTACTGAGGTGCAGGTTCTTTAGCTCTGGGAGCCCTGAAAGCTCCTGCAGCAAGCTGGCCAAGCTGCCTTGCGGCATGGGCTCAACACAGCTGCTGAAGTCTACTGTGTGCAGCTGTGGGAGTGAGGCCAGTGGTGCAGTGCTGCAAGGCAGCGTGCCACAGGCTGCCATCACCACTAAGCTGTCCACGGCTGCCTTCCATGCTGTGGAAGTACTGCGTGTAGACTGCAGAGCTGAGGGCCCCCCGGCTCTCTGAAGAAGAGGCACCAGCAGGTGGTGCGGGAGCGCCAATCTGGCAGGCGGCAGTAAGGCAGGCAGAGAGGCAGAGAGGCAGGGTGAGACGTAGGTTCGGGAGTGGTGCGCACCAGTGGCAGGTGCTGGAGGATCACAGCACAAAATCGTGCTTACAGGCGGGACACCCCCTCGTCCAGGTCAGCAGCGGTTGGCATGGCACAGATGGAGCGTCCGGCTGCCTTCACGGACCCACAATGCTGCTTCGGCTTGGTTCAATGCAAAATTGATAACTACTGTTGATGCATCGCAACCAATTCCACCACAATCAGAACTTGTTCACAACCGAAAGCTGACCAACTTCGCTTGTTGTGTGAGATGAATGTATACTTATTATACTTTGCATTGAAGTAAGACAAGGGGTGTATTGGTGGACCCACGGCTTGACTTTGATCCTAGATCATCCTCGGCAGTGGCTTTGAATTTGAACAGAAGGAGCCATGGCAGCTGCGTTTGAGGAGCTGGGAGTAATGCCGGAGCTAATCAAGGCGGTGGAGGAGCTCGGATGGGCGTAAGCAAGCATTGTTTTGGCAGTGCTGCTGCCTGCCTCACTGCCATGCCCCTCCCCGCAAGTGCTGCTGGCTGCAGCTGCAGGGAGACACATAGCGGCGGCATCACAACAGCCGCAACCTGTTTCCTGTTGCAGGTTACCTACCCCAGTGCAAGTGGAAGCCGTACCCTTGATCCTAGGTGGTGGAGACGTCATGGCGGTGTGTAGCTGGCAGTGACAGCCTGTAGACCAACTAGTCCCCATTGCGTTTGGGTGGGTGCACAGCGCACACCACAACAGTGTGTGCAGGATGTTCAGGAGCTCACTTCAGCAGCAGCAGCTTCATGCACAGTCTCACACACTCAGTAGTGCTTATATGCATTGCAGGCTGCTGAGACGGGCAGTGGCAAAACCGGGGTGAGTGATGGAATTTCACAAGGCTACTGCAGTCATATCTACAGAGCCCTTCAAATGCAGCACTGCAGCTGGCATAATGCAGAAGGGCACTCTGGGCATGACAGCTTGCGTGCAGGGGACATAGCTGTGCTGTTTGCGCTTTCCTCTTGGGTATTTGTCTGTGTGCTCTGGGTCCTGGGCACTCCCAACAGCAACGGTACAAGCACATTGCTGCTGCTGCTGCTGGCAGCAACACCTGCTGCTGCCGCTGCTGCGATTGAACATCAGCTGATGTTCATGGCGTGCCCTGATGCCTGTCATGTCATTGTATGTGCCTGCAGGCCTTTGCACTGCCAGTGCTTCAAATTGTGCATGAGACCCTCACAGGCCTCGCTAGGACTGCAGCAGTCGCCTCAGCAGCAGCAGCACATGCGGGTGAGACACAAACGGGACACTCTGTACTGCTACATTCATCAGTCCTGTGGAGCAGCCCCAGCTGTAAAGCAGCTCACAAAGGCATATTCATTATGGTACCTGTGGTTTATGTGTGCATGTGTGCGCGCATGTGTGTCCCTGTGCGCGCGCATGTGTGCACATTGCGTGTCCATGCACAAACAAGCTGCACAACACACTGCCCATATCCGCCCCTGCCCACGTGTTCTGTTTCAGGCGATGCGTCTGGCCGCCGCTGTGAGTTGAGTGTGGACGACCGTGACGCATTCTTCAGCATACGTGACGGTGTGAAGTGCCAATGCCGACAAGAGCGCAACTGGGGCGGCGCCCGCGCAACACTGGGTGCATTTGGGGGCCGTGTGTACTATGAGGTGAGCTGTGGGGCCAGTAGAAAGTGAGACGGCACATCATGATGACACATCATGGTGCCCGCACAACACTGGGCGCATTTGGGGGCCGTGTCTGGCAAAAGTAGGCTACTTTGAGGTGAGCACTGGGGCTGCTACAACGGGACGAGACAACACATCATAGTGGCTTGCATCACAGGCCCTTGGCTCGATTGTGGATCGCTCAACGCTGCTGTGCCATTGGGCACAACCGTAACTGCCACCGTGGGTTTTGGCGCATGTGCTGGGGTATGCCATTTTTCTAGGACACCCCCCACCCCCACCCCCCAACAAACCCCCCTCCCCTCCACCGCCCACCCCCTCTCCCCCGCACTTCTCGAGACATCACCGGGCGTTGAGCGCAATCTGCCGCTAAGGGTGCTGCCCCAGTGGTTCTGTTGTCTCAAATACCAGTGAACTGGCGCTGGGCGTTGGTTGACAACCGTATTGCTTGGGGGCTGTGCCTGCAGGCTGAGGTGTGTGATGAGGGGCTGTGTCGGGTAGGCTGGTCCACCATGGCTGCATCCTACGACATTGGGACAGACAGGCAGAGCTTCGGGTGAGCACCAGGACAACTGTTAGCCACAAAATAGTGGGAGGGGGGGAGAGGGTATTTGGGGGGGGGGGGGGGTGTTGCAAGTGGTCACTTCACCGCTGGGCGGTACTCTCCACAGTTAAAAGTGGATGAGTGGGGTGGGTCGGGTCAGCACCAGCAAGGCTTCCTGCGCCCTCATGGGCAAGGGTGTAAAAGATACTACTGATGACCCACTAGTAGTATTGCCTGCAGTACTACTATCAGCAGTATGGGCATTGTAACAGGCAGTGCGTTGCCTAAATGAGGTCCTGTCCTGCACCCACAGCACAGAGTGCACTGTGCCCGTCACTTGACTCTTGCTCACACTCTTGCCTCCCCCCCCCCCCCCCCCCCGGCTGGCGCACAGCTATGGTGGCACAGGGAAGAAGAGCCATGGGCGGCAGTTTGACTCGTATGGTGAGGAGTACACACGAGGTGACGTCATCGGGTGCTTATTCGACACGCTGGAGGGTGCCATCTCCTTCAGCAAGAACGGCAAGCTGCTGGGCCCTGCCTTCAAGCTGCCTCAACACCTGCAGGGTCAGGTGAGCCATCAAATGAGCATTTGTCTATGAAGTTGCTCTGATCATTTTGGTTTTTCTTTGGGTGGGGTGGGGTGGGTGCGTCGGAATTTTGACCGCTCTTTTGAAAGAGCGTTTTCGGTCTGTCGAAAGAGGCTATTCCGGCATCGAAGACCATATAGCCCCCTCTTTCAGGAGTCGCGTGCTGGAAGAGGCCGGAAGACCCCCTCTTCCGGAACGGCGATTCGGGGGGTCTTCCGGGAGAGGGCGGGTCTGCTGGAAGAGGGCGTGTGGAAGGCCTAGAATAAGCCGTTTCAGAGTAGAGGTGGGGGGTTCTTCTCGCACGGCTCTTCTCGCAGACCGGGAATAGCAATGTCGGAATAAGGGGCTCTTCCCGCACGCTTGTGTCAAAATTGCCGGCAGTGCTATCTCAACAGGGCAGCTTCTGCTGTTTCAGAACAGAGATCTTCTGTTGTTGCTGCTGCTGCTTAGGCTTTAACCAGTGCAGCTGCCACCTTGCCTGTCAGGCCACTGGCTGAGCTAGGGGACAGCAGCAGCAGGTGCATGGTAGCTTGCGTTGAAGCATGCTGGGTAGGTGGACGCTTGAGTGCTTGCAGGCACAGACAGCAGCAACAACAGCCAGGGCAGCAGCGACAAGTGCCAGGCACAGAGAGTAGCAGCTGCAGCCAGTGCAGCAGCAACCTGGTGTGCTACCAACGTTGGTAACTGGAAGGTCGCTCCTGCTCCCTGTAAAGAGTACATGGGCAACCCCTGAGGCTCAGCAGCTGCAGACATCAGGCAGTAGCCCATCACTGCAGCAGCACGTGCTTCTGAGAAGGGCAAAAGCACTTGCAGAACCTGTTTAGTAGTCACGCAGGCAAGACACATGCGGTGGTGCTATGTATAGCACTTCGGTGGATGCAGTAGACGTGTCAGTGTGGTGCTGTTCAGGGCAGCTGCAGATGCTGATCACTTCAGTATCACAGCAATAGGACCAGTTCTTGGCCATACCTGCCTACAGGTACAGAGAAGCAAGTTGTCAGCAGCTGCCCGCTGCTGTTGTTGCCTTGGCAAGGCAGCAAGCTGCAGCACTAGCCCAAACGCAGGCCAGAGCTTGCTGCTTGCCAAGCAAAGCAGCTGAACGAGTGGGGAGCTGTTGTTTCCGAAGGGTTGAGCTGCTGTACGTGCACAGCTTCACCCAGTCAACGTGTCAGCAGACTGGTCAATTGAGAGCCACCGTCCGACGAGTAGCAGCTGTTTGAAGCAAACGTAAACATTGAACAAAGCAATCCAAGCAGCTTGCTGCTGTTAACCGACGTCGTTATCGCCTTTGTGTTGAAACCGCGCTTTTGAGAGAGGGGGTTCTTCTGGCACACGTCTGGCAGGCTATTTCAGAAGACCACGCTATTTCAGAGTACGGTCGACCCTCTTTCAGAACGACCCTGCCTTCTGACATCCCTCTTCCCGCACACCCCCCTTCCGACACGGCTCTTCCAACAGGCCGGAAGAGGCCTCCGGAAGAGGGGTTATTCTCGTACGGCTCTTTCAAAACCTCAGCCAACTTTCCGACGTGGGTGGATGGGTGGGTGGATGGGGTGTGTGGGGGGGGGGGGGCGTGTTGGGTTCAACTCCAAAAAAGTATCCTTGAACCCTAAGCACCGCATGTTAGACACGCTGGAGGGTGTCATTTCCTTCAGCAAGAATGGCAAGCTGCTGGGCCCAGCCTTCAAGCTGCCCCTACATCTGCAGGGTCAGGTGAGCCCATCCACTGTAGCTTCTGTGTGGGAACCTGACCTCTGGCAGATGACCTTCCGCAAGTTATGATAGCCTGACCGTCAAGGCTGGCAAAGCCAGGCTAGCACACCTGGCAAGGCCACAGACAGAATCACACATATGGACCCCATGTAATCTTGTTGCTCCATAGCACTCTCTGTCATCATTGATCCGTAGCCAAGCACGCAACCTCTCTGTTGACACATCATCCCTCTCCCTGCAGGTGCTATATCCAGCCAACTTTGGTGTATCCCCTTACAGTCCGACCCCACCCCTGCCAACCTCCCCACCTTGCCAACCCCTGCCCATTAATCCCCCCCCCCCCCCGCTCACCTCATGCCAGCGCCCAACAACCCCACCCAATTCCTCATTATCAAACGACACCCCTCACCACACACATACACACACACCCTCCATACAGGTGCTCTATCCAGCCATCACCCTCAAGAATGCAGAGATGGTAGTCAACTTTGGAGATACCCCCTTCAAGTTCGGCCCCCCTCCAGGTTTTGTGGGCATTGCCAAGGCCCCAGCTGACGTTACGGTCAGTGCAGCAGCGGCAGCAACGGCAGCGACGGCTGGCAGCAGCAGTGAACGGCGGCCGCTCTGTCTGGTGCTGGAGCCATCCAGGTGTGTTTGTGGTTTGTTTAGGGTTTAGGGTTTTGGTGTAGGGTTCAGGGTACATGTGTAGCCAGCATGAGGATACAAGCCATGTACGGTAGCTAGTAAGAACATCATGATGCAAGTCACATGCAATCAGTCTATAGGTTGTGTGCTGAAAAGGGAACGAAGCAGACTGGTACACATAAAGTTGAACGCCCAATTGTCAGCACCCACACACATTGCAACATTGGATATGCGTAAGGCTTATGTGTGGCCGCCGATCCAGATTTATGCGCAAGTGGTTGAAAGCCTGGCAGGCGTGCGCTTGCTGTTTCATCCAAGCATGCTGAGGGATTACGTCACTGTTGCCTGCCTATCTAGTAGGACAGTCTTAGTGAGCTTGCATGTACCCAAGTATTCCATTGGTCGGCACACACGCGTGCGCACACCCCCCCCCCTCCCCAGCTGTGTGGAGGGACACCCCCTCCCCCCTGCAAACACGAACTGGCACATGTCCCTGCCTTCCCTTTCCTTCTCAACTCCTACGTCTGCAGGGACCTTGCTGAGCAGACCCACAAGTGCTTCCAGGCCTATGGCAAGCACCTCACAGCACCAGCACTGTCCAGTGTGCTGCTGGTGGGGGGCGTGGACGCAGGACCGCAACTCAGGGCACTGAAAGAAGGCAAGTGCAGAGGGGTTGTTGCACTGAAGGGGGGTGACATTGCTTGACGTAGATGCAGCCGCCACCCGTCAATTGCATTACCTACCTTATGTCAGCATGGTGGCCCTGGGCCCGTAGTCTGATAGTCTAATAGGTCCAATAAGTCTAATAGGTGTGGAGACTGTTGGCAACCTCATGAGCCCTTACCTCGCTGTCTGGTGCCGAGGTTGGGACTGTGTCCCAATACCTGTACTGTACTGTACTGTACTGTACTGTACTGTACTGTACTGGTGAAGGCATGGGTGTTTGATGAAGGCATGTGTAGCTGTGTTTGGGCCCGGGGGTGGTGTGTGTGGGGGGGGGGGGGGAGATGAGGAGCTGGGTGGGTGATGGTCAGGCAGGCAGTGCTGCTAGGCCCGGGGAGGGGGGGGGGTGTGGACACAGGGTCGCAGCTTAGGGACACAAAAGATCGCAACTGCGCAGTACATGGCATGGCTGCTGGCCACAGTGCAGTACAGGAAGGGCGTGGCCAGTGTGTTTGGCTGTGAGATGGCTCGTCTAAGCCGAAACGCATGCCCTTGTGTCCTTGTGCCCTTTTGGCCTCACTAACATGACCACCTGCTTGTTGGCCCTTCTGCCCATTGATGTGCCTGACACCTGTCTATCTGCTTGCGCCTGCTGCTGCAGGTGCTGAGATTGTTGTGGGTACTCCAGGCAGGGTGATTGACTTTGTGGAGACTGGCAAGCTGCCCCTAGACAAGGTGAGCAGCAAAACCATCCAATGTTTGACAGGGTTTTGGCCTCCTAGCTTTCCAATGAACCCCTGCAGTCACATGCATACACCAACTGCACTAGGCTAGTGACTCTCGATCTGTTGTGACCTTGTGGAGACTGGCAAGCTGCCCCTAGACAAGGTGAGCAACAAATCGAGCCAATGCTGACGTAAACTCACATGGAGGGCGGCCTCTCACTTTGTCAGTTGACCCCTGCATTCACACCCCATACACCACTCTCCCCCGTATCTCCTACTGGCATGCGTTCCGTCACACTTCTTGTGTCTTTGGCACATGTATTTGTCCATGAGGCTGACTGGCTGTTGGACAATCATGGTGGCTGCATCGCACCAATCCCTCACTCTTATGCGTACCGTCATATTTAAAATGTTTAGAGGTCTGCTTCTTTGTGCTTGATGAGGCTGACTGGCTGTTGGACAGTGCAGATATCCGCACGGCCTTCATCTGACCCTTGATCTCAGAAGCACTCTCACACCTCACTCCTCACCCTTCACTCTTATGTCACATCACACTATTCAAACCTCACAGATCCGCTTCTTTGTGCTTGATGAGGCTGACCGGCTGCTGGACAGTGAGGATGTTATCATGAAGCTCTTCCGGAGGCTGGCCAAGGGGGGTGCGGGACTGGCACGACTGCAGGTGCGTGGGCGGGCAAGGGGGGGGGGGCGTGGGTGGGTGGGTGGGGGGGGGGGGGAGGGGCGGCAGGCGGGCGGGTTGGTGGGCTAGTGAGAAGGGGCGGCAGCTTGTCACAGCCTTGTGGACACAGAAGTCAGGCTGCTTGAGCACAAGGGACCGGCGCGATTTTACATTGGAGGGAGGGGGGAGGGTTTGTTGTATGTAGGTGTGTTCGTAAGCATCCAAGATGCTGAGCAGCACTGCTCATGCTCATGCAACTCTCTTGGGCGACTCCACACTCCATGCTCTGCATTGCACGTGTGCACCCTCTCTTGCCACCTCCTGATACCACTTCCTACGAAGATCTCTTGTACCCCTCTTTTGTCTTTCTGACGAGACGCTCACGCTCGGCACTCCTCAAGGTTTGGTGTTGACCCTCACCATCCCCTCACCACCCCCCCCCCCCTTTCCACCCCAGGTGCTCATGTTCAGTGCCACGCTACACAGCCCCCAGGTGAAGCGCCTGGCTGCAGCCATCTGCCAGCAGCCCATGCTGGTTGACCTGAAGGGCAAACCTTCACGCAACCTCAATGTTCAAGGCACACACTGTATGACCGCCACCCCCTCTCCCTGCAGGTGTTGTCATTCAGTGCCACGCTGCACTTTATGTTGCACGCTATATTCGATGCACACACGGGTTGACCGCCCCCTCCCCCTCTCCCTCTCGCCGCGCCCCAGGTGTTGATGTTCAGTGCCACGCTACACTCTCCAGAAGTGAAGCGGCTGGCTGCCGCCATCTGCCAGCAGCCCATGCTGGTTGACCTGAAGGGCAAGGATGCAGTGCCTGACACAGTGGACCACGTGCTGCTGAGGGTCGACCCTACTGCTGACGCAACATGGCTGCAGTCAACACCCAAGGTGGGTATAGAGCAAGGCCCAGGGAGAGCGTATGGAGGTGCCCGGTCCTAGCTGTATGTTCTGCCACCACGTCGAGAGTGTGTGAGGGCGGTGGGTGGGGGGTGACAAGGGCTTCACGTCTTGGGCAGGGATACCAGACCTGGCGTGGTGGATCATGTGATGTTGATGGGGACTAGACTGCTAATGCAACATGGCTGCAGTCAACACCCGAGGTGGGCGTGGGTGGGCGTGTGCCGGAGAAGGGCCGTGCCGGTGGCCATGCTTGCTGACTTGAAGGGTACCTGCCATGGCGAACATGTCCTGCTGACAGTGTCAATGGACCCCTCCGGCCCCGGGCAGTTGGGTTGACCAAATATTTTTCAATTGGTACACAGTATGTGTGTGGCCCGTGGGAGCCCCCCCCCCTTCCTGAGTTACCAACTTGAATGTCCATGCCCCAATGCTGCAACTCAACTCACCCCCATGCCTGTGCAGACCTTCACGGACAACATGCATGTGCATGATGCCATGGGTCCCCATGTGTGCACCCCTGAGGCCATGAGCCAGGCCGTCAAGATACTCAAGCAGCGCCTGCTGAAGCGGATCCTGGACACACACAACATGGACCAGTGCCTCATATTCTGCAGGTGGGCGGGGGCAGGTGGGCGGGGGCAGGTGGGCGGGGGGGGGTGCTTTTGGGGGAATTTGTGTGCACAAGGGGTAGGCGGGTGGGTGGACGTGACAATCCTGGACACACACAACATGGATCAGTGCCTCATATTCTGCAGGTGGGGGGGCGGGGGGCGGGGGGGGGGGGGGGGGGGGCTCATATTCTGCAGGTGCGGGTGGGGGTGGTAGGGGGGGGGCTGTTCCATACGACATGCAGGAGCAGTGCATGCTTGTTGCGACATGTTTCCAACAATCAATCAGTGTTTGTTTGCTATCTTTTCAAATGAATTTGAAATGTTGAACATCCACCCATCGACGTTGAGTCCCGGGCTTGAATTAGCGTTGGGTCCCGGGCTTAAACCCTCAACCCTAAACTTTAACTGCACCCAACGCAACCCCTGTAAGCACCCAACCCCTGTACCCCTGTACCCCTGCAACCCAACCCCTGTACCCCTACAGGACCAACTTCAATTGTGACAACCTGGAGAAGTTCATGTTGGGTTTGGAGGGTTCAGAATACCCCGGATCTGGGTTGCATGTCAACGAATATGATGCACTTCAACCAGATCCCAGTCAAAAGTGTTCATCAAGCTCAACTGTTCGTCACATGGTCCACCCACCCCAACCTTGTGCAGGACAAACTTTGACTGTGACAACCTGGAGAAGTTCATGTTGGGTCTGGGTGGTGATGGCAGCAGCAGCGGCAGCAGTGGCGCCTTCAGGGGCAAGCGTGAGGGGGGCAAGGAGCACCCATACTCATGTGTGGTGCTGGCGGGGCAACGGACTATGGACGAACGGCGACGGGCCCTGCAGGTGCGGTCAGGGTTTAGGGTGTGTGTGGGGGGGGGGGGGAGTGGGAGCGGGGGGGGGGGAGTGGGAGCGGGGGGGGTGCTGGCAGAGCAGCGAACTATGGCAAACGGCGAAAAGCCCTGCCAGTGCGGTTAGGGTTTATAGTGTGTGTGTGTGGGGGGGGGGCTTGTTTGGGGGGGGGAGTGGGAAGGAGTGGAGGGAGGGGGTGGCAGTGGTGTTGGCGGGGCAGCGGACCATGGACAAATGGAGACGGGCCCTGCAGGTGCGTTCGGTGACTGTCTTGGATGGTGGTTACATGATTTGACGCTGTGGCAATGTGTGTAGAAAAGGATGCGTATCAGTACACTTCTGTGTGGTGTTGGCGGCCTCTGGGCCCAAGCGTAAAGCGGGGTACCAACTAGTCTAATGACTGAAGTGTCAAAGGCTTGGAGGGGTGGCAGCTGAGGGCTCTGCGTATGTGTTTTCTTTGTACCCCTTGCAGGCTTCAAGGAGGGTGATGTACACTTCCTGATCTGCAATGGTTGTAGTGTTTTACTCGTCGTGATGCTCAGGGTCTTGCGGGCGTTCCTTGTCGCTCACCCCCCCCCCCCCGAACCCACCCACCCACCACCCACCGGTACTGCAGGCGTTCAAGGAGGGTGATGTGCGCTTCCTGATCTGCACTGACGTTGCTGCGCGTGGCATAGACATCAGCGGGCTGCCCTACGTCATCAACATGACCCTGCCAGACAAAAGTGAAGACTACATACACAGGTGCGCTTGGCAGCGTGGCTTGGAGGTTTTCGAAGGGGGGGTAGGTATGTTTTAGGGTCTAGGGTTTAGTTGAGGGTTAACCCTGGGGTGCCGACCACCATGTGCGCCTGGTAGCCTTCCTTGTCACTACAATCCTCAGGACTGGCAGCTTGCAGCTAGTCCCCCAGCTCTCAGGAGTGCCCTGTGTTCTGTTCAAGGTTTTTTGGGTTTAGGGTTTAGGGCCCAGCGGCTACAAGCCTGAAGCATGCACAATCACAGTCATCCTCACCCAAGGACCATACCTTACTTGCACATGCTGTTGCGAGTACAAAGGGTGTTTAGGCAGCTCCCATCGGTGTGAGGCTAGACCTTGGGCTCCCGGCAGCTTCGGCTGTTGTGTGTGTGGCCAGCCGGTGGGGGTCCGCCCCCCTTCCCCAAATAAAAAAAACATGTTGTTGCTGCAACCCACAGATGGGGCAAAAAGCTGGGCAGCGGTTGCCCCAGCGGGACACCACACATGCAAACTTCACCCCTAGTGTACATACCCAACACCTGTGTGCTGTAATTTGGGGTGTTTGCAGGGTGCGTTTGTGTTGGTCGTCCGGACCACACGGGCCTAGCCATCAGCCTAGTGAGCAGTGTGCCTAAGAGGGTGTGGTCCTGTAACCAACTTAGTTTGCAAAGCCCACACACCAACCGCCCTGTCTGCCATCATTCCGCTGTTGCTCTTGTAGGGTGGGTCGTGTTGGTCGTGCGGACCACATGGGTCTAGCCATACGCCCAGTGAGTGGTGTCCCTGAAAGGGTGTGGTCCTGCAACCAAAGCCCACACACCAACCGCCCTGTCTGCCGTCTTTGTCTCTTGTTTGCAGGGTGGGTCGTGTTGGTCGTGCGGACCACATGTGCTAGCCATCAGCCTAGTCAGCAGTGTGCCTGAGAAGGTGTGTGAAACCCTGCAACCAAAGCCCACACACAAACCGCCCTGTCTGCCATCATTTTGTTGCTCTTGCAGGGTGGGTCGTGTTGGTCGTGCTGACCACATGGGTCTAGCCATCAGCCTAGTCAGCAGTGTGCCTGAGAAGGTGTGGTTCTGCACCATCAAGGGCTACAAACCTTGGCTGGAGCCGGACGCCAAAAACACCAAGCTGCAGGAGCAGGGCGGCCAGACTATCTGGTGAGTTTGTGTGTAGGGGTTTGCGTGTGGGGGTCTGGGGAGTAGGTGCCTGCAACCCTGAGGGGGGCTTCTTCTGGTTGAGCTGCTCCCAGTGATCTTGGCAACGGGTGCATTTTCTAGCCCTGTCCAACCCAGGGCTGCACAAAGTGTTCGGTGTAGTGGTTGCCTGACTGACTGATCTGCATTGCAACTGTTGAAGAAAGAGAAAGAAAGATATACAAAATGTTGATCATGAGTGCATCCGTATGTTGTGCTTTTGCTGCTGCTGCTGCTGCTGCTGTTGCTGCTGCTGCTGCTGCTGCTGCTGCTGCTGCTGCTGCAGGTATGATGAGCCAAGTCTGCTGCAGGAGGTTGAGAAGCGTCTGGGGGCAAGCATACCTAGCCTGGCTGAGGACCTCACCCTGCCACAGGACCTACAGGCACGACTGGCAGGTGAGTTGGTTTGTGGGTTTGGGGTTTAGGGTTTATTCCTAAGGAACTAAAGCTCAAACCCTAATGGCTGGACCTCACCCTGCCCTAGGCCTTGCAGGCACGACTTGCAAGTGCTTGCCGTATGGTATGAAACTCCTGCCGTGTGGTATGAAACTCCTGCTCATCACTGCCAGATGCAAACCCTGTGTGGTCTCCTGCGCTGCTGATTGCTGCATACAGGCGAGGGCTCTGCCTACGGCCAAGCGCGTGGCGGCGGGTCCACAGCAGAGGTGTCACAGCGGCTAGAGAGCATACAGCAGAATGTTGAGGCGCTGGTGGCACTGGAATGGCAGGCACAGACCAGCTTCCTCACACTCAAGAGCAGGTGGACGGGAGGCAAGGCGACAGCAGCAGCAGCAGTGGACACAGGCACTACGCCGATGGAAGCCTGCTGATCTGTTGTAGGCTTGTGTGTGCATGCGGCATACATGTAAAGCATGCGTGTGTTGTGTGTACTGATGTCATGGTCAATGGTAATGATGGTGTCGAAGGGCGGCATGTGTCACTACTCGCAAGTATGATCCACTGTGCATAGGTTTTGCATGCATGCATGTGTGAGAAGTGAGGTCATTATGTCGTGATATCAAGGTCACAACATGCAAGGACGAGCGGCAGAATCCCAGTGTTGCATGCAACACTTTTGGCAGTCACTGCACGGTGCAGCCTCATGACTGCAGCTCAAAGGTCAACTGGTTCCACCGTGCCAACTGCTGCACAGCCGACAGGGCCAAAGTACAAACATACACACCATGCAACACAACCAGCTTCATGGCATGCATGTCGACCGCAAACCCAAAATAGCATTGATTGCTGGCAGCATCACAGCTCGTACCCAATGGCACAAAACTGCATGTTTGCCCTACCCGCTGATTGCCCTGAGCTCGAGGCTGATACGTCAGGCCGCTTGGAACACTACCCACTCACACTACCCACTAATACCCTACCCACCATCTGAACAGCATGTGTTCAGATGACGCCGCCCATGTCACAGAGCGCTGTGCTGACACACAATATAAGGCTTGATGTACTGATGAGCATAGTGTGTGACTGAGAGGGACAACGTCCCTACATGCGATGAGCACAGTGCCCTGACTGACAGGGACAAACAACCTACAACATGCAGTGATCACTCATGAGCAATGCAGTTCCTACGACTGATAAGCAAACTGTCCTGACTGACAGGGACACAGTCCCTACAACATGCACTCAGCAATGCACAGCCTGACGCCTCCACACAGCAAGGCGCGGGTGGCCAACACACCCCTTCACAAGCAGATGATTGCCCCAAGTCACACTACAGGCAGCAAGGCCAAGCGCAAGCAGGAATGCAAACCGTGACACTACATGCCTTACATAAAAAAACTCACAGGCGCGCACCAGACGATTGGCCTAACAGGTAAGTTGAGCACAGTATTTGGGCCACTACTGGCCAAAATTTCAAGAAACATCTACTGTATAGTGGGTATTCACACATGTGCCTGCACCACCACAGTGAACATACAGACAATATGGGTGGACCAGCCGATGTGGGTGCAGGCCCCACCCAGGTTATACCCTGATGTAAAGCAGAGGCACATCTTTGCACCCATAGCAAGCTCAGCTTTGTGGCATGGCTGCCTGTCCACCCTATTTCAGCGGGAAAGACAACACTGCAACCACCACTATTTGCTGCTGGCCCGGGTGATAGTACACCGAGGGCCCCAGCCATGAGCCAACACCGACTCTACACACGATGTAAACAAAGCACACTCTCCTGCCCACCTAGCTAACTGACGAACTGTACCTTATCATGGCCTTTCCACATCTTAGGAAAAGACCCGTACAGTGTATCCCAAGGGCCAGACCCTTGGGATGCATATTGTGCAAGCAAACCTCTTGTGCAAATTGCGCAAGCAAACCACACGCTGAACACACATTGCAACCATCCGCAGGCTGCGCAGCTGCCACGGCCATTTGAATTCAAATATTTGAATCTCACTCAGGCTAGCTCTCCTCAGGGAAGCATGACCGCATGATGCCATCATCCGGAACGTCTGCATAGTCGTGCTTGTGTATGATAATGCTCTCATTACTGCATCGCTTCCACTCCCAGTCATGTAGGCGCATGTCATGCTGTGTCTTGAAGTTGGTGCCTGCAAACCATAGGCCCACTACCGCGTCCTCTGGGTAACCCTTGTAAAGGTTCGGAGCGTTATCTGAGACGTACTTTGTGACGTCATATGTCAGCACAAAGCCCATTCCAGAGCAGTAGCGCTTGATGCTGACACCATGGCTAAAGGACCACCCCAGCTGAGGGTCCTCTGCAGGGCAACAGCAACAGCGGCAGCACCAGCAAGGCAGCAGCAAGGTGACAGCGGCATGCATGGCAGCAATAGCAGCGGCAGCAGTACAAGGGCACATCAGCGACAACAATCACAAATACTGTCAATTCAGTAAGCTGCATGTGCAGTTCTCTCCCCCTTGCAGGATGAAGCGTTGTGAATCAAAGGGACACACAGCTGCATGGAGGAACTGCACGCAGTGACAGGTTCTATGAGCACGCACAAGCACGCGCAAGCAAACTATGCTGTGGTGGGAACTAGTCATGCAGGGTGCCCTAAATAACTGATATCATGCTGGGCGCTGCAGTTGCAGATGCCGGTTGAAGGAACCCCCAGCAATGCCCACTGCCTGCCTTCACACCCCACCAGCAGCAGCACCAGGGGCCCACCTGCATACCCAAACACCAGCTTCGTTTTGCTGAGTGTGCTGGCAACGTTGAGCAGGAAGTGGTCCACTCTGAAGTATGAGTCATCCCCCAAGCGCAGGAACCAGGGGAAGTGGTAGTTCTCAACCGCCCATATGGCACTGTGTACCACCTTGAGCGCAGTTGCTGTCTCCACACCATCGGGGGGTGGGTCTGGTGTGTTGGTGTCTATGATGTCTAGCATGAGAAGGTCCCCATGCACCTGCTGCTCTGTTTGCGTCCAGTTGCGGTGTTCGTCTGATAGGCCTATGCTGCCCAGCGCAAACTTGAACACCACGGCATCTGCTGCTGCAGGGTCCTTCAGGCGCAGCAGGTCGACGTTTCTTTTGAACTGCTTACGTAGCCACCTGCGCCTGTCCCTGCTGCTGGCTTTTGTTGTGACCACAACAATGATAGAAGCGTCCTTCTTTGCTGGTGGTGTCTGTTGGACTGCTGGTGCTGATGCCTGGCCACTGTTTGGCGCCGTGACACGTGGTACAGCCATGTGGAGCGAGATGCTGCTGCTGCCCGTGCTGCAGTCGCAGGGCTTGCCGTGCCCATAGACCCCCAGAAGCAGTAGCGTCAGCAACACTGCTATTGTGGTCAGACACAAGCCCTTGTACATGACAGACTCATGGGCTGTTGATGAGTTCCCCACGTGCCTCTTTGAGGCTAGAAAGGGTGAGCTGAGCATTGCAACATGCATACTGCTGTTGAGTCAGCAGATCAAGGGCTCTACAGCAGAAGAAGTGGCCACCCTAGAGAATCAGACAGATGAACAGCCAATAACAATTATTTACCTCTGCAAACAGTGATTGTGAAGGCTTGGAACAAGTCGTGAGTAATGATCAGGGACCAGACACAAATGCTGATTTTTTTTCTGAACGTTCGACACGCAAAACGTTATCTCGTGACCCATACCTATTGTGTGTTTGGTATGCGGTGACGTCTTGCATCAATACTTGTTTCGGATCGGCCAGCCTGTTCCGACAACAACAGTAGCTTCAGCGTAGGACCGCCATCAACCACTATTCACGCCGCAGTTGAATTCAAACGCGGTGGCCATCGACGTATAACACCAATACTCTGCCGGGGTTGCTCAGGTGGGCCAAACTCAACGCACAGATCTGATTTAGGCGGGTTTGCTGTTGTGCTGCCAGCCTGTCAGCATGGGTTCTTCCTGGCACTGTCCCTCAACAGCAGTTGTTTTCAACTGTACCATGCAGCATGTCAGAGGCCAAGCAGGTTGCTGTGCTTCAAGGCGAGGTGGATGGGTTGGTGTGCAAGCTCAATGGCTATGAGCGTGCCCTGCAGGACTGTGAGCTGCAGGTAGGAACTTTCTTCTGCTCTTCCCGCCGATAATCCACAGCACGTTCTCGGCTGTGCTGCTGCGATCACTCAGCAGACACTGTGAAGCTCCTGAGGTGAAGCAGCTACAGCCTGCAGCAGTTACTGCGCAGGTGTTGCGCTCTGGGTGCATGCCACCAGCTATCAACGCCCCGGCTGCAGCCAGCAGCCCCAAGCTGCACCAAATATGCGCACAGCATCATTACAGCATCCGCCCCACCACCTGCTATTCCTCAATCCCGCTGATGCCTGCAGTTGGCTGAGCGGGACCTTCAAGTGGTGCTGCTCAAGACATTCATCAAGGACCTGGACAGCCCCAGTGACCTGCAGCTGAACTTCCAGGAGGTGCGCACAGAACAGATCTGCCAGGAATTTACTTTTCCTGGTCAACATCACTGTTTATATGATGGCCAATCAGCCCAACTGCATGCACCACAAACAGAGTGTTGGTGCCGACTTGTATGAGCAGGCCTGTGGTGAGCGCGGTCATGTCCGAACATGCTGGCCCATAGTTCATGTATGAGGCATGGTTTTCAGCTAGCTATACCTGCGCTGGGCCCACCCGCGCGGCCATAGTACCGTCTGCGTGAATTTTCCTCCCTTGCTGCCCCAGCACCTTTCCCAACACCAAATCCTGCATGTGCCTTTTGATCACATTCCCTACCAGGTGCTGGAGCACAACAACCACCTACAGCAGCAGCTGCAGGAACTGTCCCATGCAACCCATGCAGCCCAGGCCCCAGCACCACCATCGACCACCACCTCCATGCAAGCCTCACTACTGCGTGCAGCGCTGGCAGAAGCCAACTACAGGCTGACGGCTGCTGGACTGCTGCCCGTTGCAGCCACGGGCCTGTTGAAGTCGCAGCAGCAGGTGCGGGGAGTGAGGCAAATCTTGCATATGCATGCGATCTCGTTGCGCCTCCATGCAGCCCTGTTGGTGACAGTTTTGCTGCAGTAGCTGCGCTAGCTGCGCCTGTGGCCTCTATGGTTTGCTGTCGAATGTGATGTCGAATCCTGCACAGCCATTTGGTGCCATGCACTCTGCCGCCGTGTCTGTCCGTCTAACGCTGGTGTGCTCGTACCGACGCACCGTCATGCTGCACATGTGATTTCTGCCCATACTCACGATTATGAACAACATCGTCGCCCTGGTTGGTTGTCAGGTGGCCTGCTGAACGTTGCATTCACGTCACACAGTCATGGTGCTGTGCATGTGCTGGCTTGGCTTGCAGGACCTCAGCCTGGTAGCCAACAGGCGCAGCTACTCTCGGCTGTTCCGCAACAAGTACAGCACCCACAGCACCAGCAACAACAGCACCAGCAGCAAACCCTCCTGCAGCAGCATCACCCCCTCCAGCAGCACAGGCAGCAGCAGGTTCAGCCCCTGTGCACCTGCGCTGCTCCTGCCATCCAAGCTGTCAGGAGCGGTGACTCCTGCAGAGGGGCCAGACACTCCTGTCGGGTTTTTCTCCAAGCTGCCAGCCAGCACACCTGACTCAATCAGCTTCCAGACACCCACAACCTCTTCCTTCACAACCCCAGCACACGGCCTGATGCAGCCTGCAGGCACAACCACCTCCACAGGAGCAAAATACTCCCCAGATGCAGCAGCTGCCAGCAGCCTTGATGCAGCCTTTGAGGGCGCAGGGAGTGCCAGTGAGTTGGATGCAGCTGGTGCGGACTCAGGTAGTGTGAGGGCAGGTGCAACGCGCTCTGTCAGTGGCTTTGTGGACGTTGCACCCTACTCTTATGATGCATGTGACTTCTCTGACTCTGAGGAGGCCACCCCCACTCCCACCAACACCGGCACCAGCCTCATGATCAACACCAGCAGCGCTGCTGATGCTAGCCAGCAGCCTATCCTGCAGGCCCCCTCTGCCCCAGGCAGCCCCAGCATGTGCCTGCTAGGTAGTCCCAGCAAGGTGCAGACCCCTCCCTGCAGCCCCTGCAGCAGCATCAGCTGTGAGGGTGGTGTGAGGCACAAGCTGAGCTACGATGTGCTCAAGAGCCTGCCTGGCCTGCCTGGCTGGCCCGGGGCGACCTGCAGCTGTGACAACCCCCTGTTTGCAGAGCAGTATGGCGATAGGCTGGGCTGAAAGAGCTGCCATCATCGCAGATATGAGGAGCACGCATTCACCGGCTATGGCAGGTGTATAGGAGCGGGCTGTCCATGCAGTGGTTCTGCAGCAGGTTGCTGCCGTGAGTCTCGTGCTTGCAGCGCGTGGTATTGTGCAGGTTGCATACCTTGGTACTGGGCCGGCTTGACATGCGGCACTGTGTTTCACATCAACAGCCGCCACGTTGTGGTAAGACAGTGAGTAAGTGTTGGCTCTTGTTTGTGTGCTTGCAGCCTGGTGCTGCGCCCAACTATGTGTTTTGTCATTGTGCGACACTGTAGTACACATGCGCATGGCTTGTGCTGTGAGGCATGGCTGATGGTCTGCCTTGCACTGCCCTGTACCCGGGAGGTCAAACCAGTTCCACTCTAGCAGATCTGCTTGTCTGCATCCGGTCCTCACTATTATTGTTATTATCTGCCTACTGCCAACAGTGAGAACTGCCACATGTCTATGGTCATGGCACTCCTTCACTGTGCTGCATCCTACATGCAGCTGAGCCGCATACAGTGCTGACCGCTCGTCAGCTGGGCTTGCTGGCACAGATCCTTCAGCTTTTGAGCAGCTCCTGGGTGAAGTCTCATGGGCCTGCCCTGGATTAGGTAGCTGTTGTTGTATTATGGCATGCTGGGGCCAGTCTCCCTTGAAAGCATTGTCTGCTCAGTTTCAAACTGAGCAACGGTGTTGTTGTCATAACAGTGGGTCCCTTGAAGGAAGCTAGGTAGGCTGTTTTGTTGCAGCCGTCATACTCATCACTAAGCAGTGTTGTTTATGCACCACCGTTTGTAAAGAGGTCAAGATGAAGCCATGTATGCCATGCCTCAGTTTGGGCTTGAGGCTGCCACTGCCCAGCGGCGGGGAGGATGTGTGTGATGACTGTTGCACAACAACCAACAGCACCCCTTGCCAACGGGCAAATAGCTGCGAGCACAATGAACCCTCGACAGCACGCATGTCTGGCCAAGGCAGTGGACACTACGCATCAACAGCTTGTATAGCCCTTACAGGATGCACAAACTGACTCAGCAAGAGCCACACAAATGCCAGCAGTATTCGTTCTGCGCAACCAACAGAACAATCAACTGCAAATCTGGTGTCTGGCAACTGCGCAACAACAAACAACCACAGTAACACAACCCTGGGACAATAAAGCCCCTGACAGCACCATCACGACACATCACACACACGCCATCAATCAGCTGCTGCCAGCCGCTTGCTGCTGTCCCGCTGCTGCCGCCAGGGCCTTGCACACCGGCTTGTGCTGCTTCCACACAGCCCGTTGACACTCGCGCGAGCAGTACCTCGCGATCCGACACCCTCCACACAGGCAGCCCTTCCCACTCACCAACTTCCCCTCAGACGGCCCAGACACATTCCCACAGGCCGGGTTATTGCACATCTCTGGCACAGCGAGCAGACACAATTCCGACCCCAACTGCTGCATGCAGCCTGCAAAGGCCTCCATCCTCTCCTCCCCGGTAGCGTCCCCACCCCCACCCGCCCCTGCAGCGGCTGCGGTCGCTCCCTGCGCCCACACAGCTTCCAGGGCCGCTACTGCTGCTCCAAAGTGCTGAACCAGCGGCTCGGTGATGTACCCAGCAGCTGCAAGCTTCTCAGCCACGGGCCCACACTTCACCCAGACCTGGAACACTCTGTGCATCTCTAGCAAGATGCAGGATTCTCCCTCATCCTTCTGAAACACCCCACAGCTGTCACACCGACCATCATCTGTGTGAGACAGGGGTCTGCATAGGTCCGCTGCTGTCTTTCCCAGTAGTTCGGTTGCCCACAGGAGACAGCAGCGCCCAAAAAGCACCAACCAAGGCAGAGCTGCTGCTGCCAGGCTTCGATCCCCAGACCCCGCTGCTGCCCCCACCAGGACCACTGCACAGTAAGCAGTCATTGTCAGCTTGTCTGCGGGCTGGCCAGACCCCGTCAACCCCCCTAGCATTATCCCCTGCTCCCCGCTCGGCATCCCGCCGGACACCCTGCTACTGCTGCTGCCATTGCTGCCGCTGGTGCCGGCAGCAGCAGCGGCAGCGGCAGCAATTGCGCACGGCTCCGCCGCCGTCCGAGCTTTAAAGAGAGCAGTAGCACTGTAGCACTTCAGGAGGCTGCACAACAGGCCCAGAAGCTTCAGCTGCTGCTTGCTACCTGGCCCAGCATCCCTCGCTGCCTCAAGCAGCACTGCAGGGACCCTTACTGACGGCTGCACACACAGAGCCGCGATACTATCCAGAACCTGCTGCATCACCTTCTGCGCATCCTGAGACTGCAGGATAGAGGAAGCATCAGCCCCTGGCTGTGTGTCATTTACGGCCTCATTTGAGAGAAGCCACGGCACAGGCAGCGACCACCCTGCAGCAGCTGCACGCACAAAGTGCTGCAGCTGCTCAGTGACCTGCAGCCCCTGCTGCTGTCCCCACAGCCTTGCTGCTGCTTCATTCACCGTCAGGCGTTCCACACCCCCACCCCCACCCACTCCCACTAACTCCCCTGCGCGCGTGGCCGATGCTGACGCTGCTGCGAGTGCCGATGCTGGCTGGTGCTGCTCGCCGGGTTCACTTGCAGGCGCCAGCCAGCCACCTGCCGCCCCCAACATAACACCAACCAGGCGCATCAGAGTGTGCATGCCTGAGGGGCGCGACTCCAACACTGCCCCTGGTGTCCCACTGGTGTGCATGAAACCACTGCGCATGAGCCCCTGGATCGCTGCAAAAGTTTCCGGCGGCAAGCCTGCCTTACTGATATCGCCGGTAACGCTGCGCATCGCATAGTATGCTGCTTGATGGGCGCCGTTGCTGCTGACCGTGCTGTCGATGTGCCGCTGCATGGCAGCCAGGAGTCTTGTCAGCACCGGCGGCAGCAGCGGCAGCACTTCCGTCACGACCCCCAGCTGACTAAACGCGCCAGTGTAGTGAACCCCCCAGCGCTCCTGCTGCTGCTGCTGTTGCTGCTTCAGGAGCTGCTCCCGCAGCTTCGCCAGCTGCGAGCTACCGCCGACCCAGCCCCGCAGGACTTCGACAGTCAGCAGCACCGCGTTCTCACAGGCGTTGAGTGCGCTTGCGTCTGTGAAGGGCTGGTGCGCGCTCCAGTAGAGACCGAACAATGCCATGCCGACGAGCTGCTGCTGCAGGAGGGCGTCGTGCTGGGGGCTGCGCAGCTTCCGTTGGTCTTCTTGTTTGAAGAAGGGGACGCAGGCGCGTACCATGGTCAGCACTGCAAAAGGAACGCAGCAGGAACAGCAGGATGCCGTCATATTATGAGGCCGAGTTGTTCATGCATGGAATACTTGCTACTGCACGCGTGACCCCAGTTACTTCTGCACTCCGTGCACAAAAGTAAGTAGAATTGCGTGTGACATTCTGCTACTGCACTCATCACACTAGTTAGTCCTGCGATCTGTACACAAATGTATGTAGTACTTGGGTGCTGCGCTCGCTGCCCAAGCTTGTCCTGTAAACCTGCTCAGATGCATACTGTGCGGCGCGCCCAACCCCCCTTTGAAGGTCCACCTTCAATCCTCAACCATAGCACAGTCACTCAGCCGCAGCGCTCACCTCCCAAGAAATTTGCAGGCACTGCGGAATGCGCCCGGTAGTACCCACACCACAGCACAACCTCTGGGTCGAGGTCCACCAGCTGCAGCAGCTGCCAGTGGGAATATGGCATCCCAGGAAGCATCTTCTGTGCCTGCTGCCAGGCATGCGTGCCTTTCTTCCTGGTGTCTGCATGTAGTAGCTCCACCATGCGTGCCTCTTGCATGTCCTGCCACCGCCGGGCCTCTGAACGGCTGCTGCTGCTGCTGCTGCTGCTTCTGGCGGCGGCTGCGCTGCTGCTGCTGCCGTCGGGCGCAGCAGTAGGGGGGCCCTTGCTGGGCTTGGCTGCTGCTGTTGCTGACGGTGCTTTGCTCCCTGCGCTAGCAGCACCTTCCTTTCCTGCAGGGGATGCAGCAGCACTGGCTGTGCTGATGCTGGTCTTCTTAGCTCCGCTGCTGCTGCTGCTGCCGAAGAAGCCACCTCTCAAGCCTTTCTTGCCACCGGCAGACGCTTGCGTTCCGCTGCGTGCTGCTGCTGCACTACTGCTGGCAGTACCAGCACCACTATCACCAGCAGTTGCAGCAGGTGCACGTGCCGTTGGAGCGCTTGTGCCGTCCCCACTGCTGCTAGAGCTATTGCCCCCGCCGCTGCCGCTGCTGCTGCTGACACCAGCTGGTGCTGCTGCAGCAGCAGAACCTGCCCTGCTGCCACCGCCACTGCTGCTGCTGCCACTGCTGCTGCTGCTTGCGAAGCCTGGGAGTGTCTTGTGCTGACATGCCAGCACTGCATACCCGTTTGTGGCCAGCAGCAGTGCCAGGCTGGGCAGGTAGCAGGGGTGCTGCTGGAGCTCTATGTCTGTCAGGGACATGGCCAGATTGGCAACACGCCCACCTCCAGCTGGAGGTATCCTACACGCAGCAGCGGCAGCAGCAGCAGCAGCAGCAGCAGCAGAAGAGCAGAGCGGCAAGGGCAGTGTTCAATGAACGTGCAGCCAGCCAGCAGCGAGCATTCAGCAACACCAGAGTGATATCAGCATGGCCAGCCTCCTGCACCCCTTACTCAACACATAAGCTGGCCCTTTTGACATCACCAAGGCTTTGAAACTGTCACAGCCTCCACAGTCCCCCAATGTGCGAATGTGTACACACCACCTGTTCCCTCCAGCTGTTCTTTCACTGTCTTGGTACAACACAAACAGGATGTCCGGTTCACCCACACCTGTAGGACTCTCGTTGTGCGCCCCGCATGCACTCTCCCTGCTGACACACACAAACAGAATGTCCAAATTCACCCACACCGCCCCCCCTCCCTCCCTCCATCCTTCCATCCTGCAGGACACCAGGCACACCTGCCCTCAAACCTCAATACCAAAGCTTGATGCAGCACAAACAGCGACTTGCTGAGATGCATCAGCACGTGCAGCGGCGGCGGCGGGGGCTGCCGCCCTCGCTGCACCCACCTGAGCACTGGGCTCACATGCTGGCCTATCCCCCCCCCCAACCCCACCCCACCCCCCTGATGCAACCCACCCACCCCTCCCCACACCTTCCCCATACAAAGCTCACCTGCCCTCGAATCTCAACACCAAAGCTTGATGCAGCGCAAACAGCGACTTGCTCAACGGCATCAGCACATGCAGCGGGGGCGCCGGGGGCTGCCACCCTCGCTGCACCCACCTGAGCACTAGGCTCACATGCTGGCCTGTCTCCCCCTCCCCACCCCCTGATGCGACCCACCCACCCCACCCCAAACCTTACCCACTAACACCTCACCTGCCCTCAAACCTCAACACCAAAGCTTGATGCAGCGCAAACAGCGACTTGCTCAACGGCATCAGCACATGCAGCGGCGGCGGCGGGGGCTGCACCCTTCGCTTCACCAAGTGCGGCACCAGCCGGGCAACCGCCAGGCTTAGCTCGCATGCTGGCACCGCTGCTGCTGCTGCCACCTCTGCTGTAAACACACCCATGGGCCATACATGCCGAATATTGTAGTATACATGCAGCAGGTGGTTGCCCTGCCCCAGGGCACTATTGAGAGCACCAAAGTACTGGTAGTCGCCACTGCTGCCACTGCTGCCGCCATTGCTGCCACTGCTGCCGGCGGCTGCAGCAGTAGTGAGTGCGTCTGCTGTCATCACCATAAGGGTGGGTAGGTTGGGGATAAGTTCGGCCTCAAACTGCTGCTGCAGGAGGGCCGTCAGAGGTGTCTGTTGCAAGGGGTGTGTTGGGGTGAGGGCAGCATGGCAGTTTGACAACAGGAAAGTGGGGTCAGTTGCAACGGGCCTGTGCAAGACACATGGAATGATAGAGATTCACATGGCTGAAGAGCGTCATACACACAACACAATCAAAGCATGTGTGTTTGTGGTGTTTGGTGGTGGTGGTGGTGGTGGTGGTGGGGGGGGGGGGGGGGGCGGCGCTTTGACAACATGAGAGACAGGGACATGCTCTCATGGATCCCAGCGCCCAAAGATCATACCCAACATATGTATTGTTGCAAAGACAGGTTGCAACATACAGTAACCTCTTTGTAGGGGTAGGGTGTCTGAAGGCAGACACGTGTGCCAAGTAGCAACGCCATGACGGTGCTGTTGCAGGGGTGCGGATGGGTGCAGCACATTTCAGCTGGCAGTCCCCCAACACAAAAGAAACGCGTCTTTCATCTCCAAACCTTACGAGGGCCCCAACTGCCAAAAACATGTCTTTTTGCAAAGCAAGAACTCAGCAGTCAAAGGCTAACCACCAACCAGAAAGTGAGCAATACTTGCACAAGGTGGGGGCATGTGTGGCAGCCAAGCTGTCCCTCAAAACCCACACTTCACCCACACAACCCATATGGTTTCCTTTGGCCCTGTTCTTCTTCCACAGATGGCACATGGTGGGAGAGGGGATGACACACAATGCAAGCAGTCTATGAGGCACACCAACATAGTCCGACTAGGATAGCAAACCGGAGACTGCATCGACGGCGGGTGGAGCAAGTAGACAGCATTGCCCTGCATGTGACTTGCATGTCCATAGTATGCTAGCTATGCTCATTAATCCCTGTGCTGACACACTGGTGTCACCATCATCAACATTTATCATGATCCTGTATGTACATGCTGTATGCAACTCATGTGTTGAACACTTGCGCGGGTGGTGATGTACCTGTCTGCAGCTGGTTTCATCGACGATGCCGTCTTGTTCCAGTCGGTCCAGAAGTGCTGACAGGGCTGCAAGCGCGGCTGTGCGTTGGTTGTAGGGGTCTTCAGAGGCACAGCAGCAAGCTGCTAACTGCTGGGGCACCTAAGGGATCACAGGTGCAGGGTGGGTGGGAAGCAGGCAGCAGCGGCAGCAAGTGGTGATGAGACCAAACTCAGCAGCAGCAGCAGCAGGAAATGATGCTGATGCTGCTGTGGGATGTGGAAGGCTGATTTGTTTTAATAAGTGTGTGGGAAGTTTTAATAAGTGTGTGGGAATCACTGCTGAGGGGCGGATGTGGACACCACTAACAGCAGCAGAGGCGGGTATGCTTGACCTGAGAAATTGCTCTCTCTGCTGCTTGTGTATGCCACATGGCTATTGCAAAAGCAGGCTTGCGTGTGGGACCCAGCATGCCAACCTAGCAGGCTCTCCATGCCTGCAACCCAACTGTCGACTCAATTCGCGCCTTCTACAGGTACATGTGCATTCAGCCAGCTGGATACTGCCAACCATCCCTCCCTACCTTGTCTTCCTGAATCAACTTCTTCCATGCTGCCTGTGACAGGGGTCGGTTGGCGTTCATGCCTATTGCCATTTCAACCCCACACATGCAAGCAGCGGCATCAGCAGGGTTGGATGCCTCCTGGACATGTCGCAGGATCCCCGCCACAACTTCCCAGCCAGGAGGGCCGTCCGGGAAGGGGTTCCCGAACATTCGCGGGTCCATGCTGAGTGTGTCTTCAAGCAAAAGAGTTGGGCTGGGAAAGGCAGTTACTGTACATTCTGAGTGCTAGTTAAGCACTTATCGAGGGTGAAAGCAACAGAGGTGCACGACACTGACTTTCCTGTAACATTATTGAGAGTTGAGAGGCAGGCAAGGCAGGTCTGCTCGTGGATCGTGAACTGCCGACAGTTGCTTACTACAGGTTTGCCCCTCAATGTAGATGCAGCTCACAAATTAAAGAAGTGCAAGAATGCATTGAATGAACTACAGCGACTATCAGCTCGGCTGCAGCACCACCAACCGCAGCAGCAGTAGCAGCAGCAGATCACAATGTCCGAGACGCCAACTTTCATTGAAGGTGGGTTGTTAGGCTGCCAATTTTGTCATCCATCTTGATATAACACTCCAATGACCATGTCTGGCTGGTACTGCCTGCAGGGGAGGAGGAGGTGCAGTATGTTGTGGTGTCGCTGCCAAGTGACTTGGACCCAGTCGCCTTTGGCCCTGGCTCTATCGTTACCATCGAGGTAACCTCGCACATATAATCTCGCATATCGGCTTCATCAGCTGATCTGCTGCGCCCCTGGCACCCCCCTGATTCATCACCGTCATCATCACCGTTGATCATATGCTGCACTCATGCTTTCTTAACACTGGCGCTGTCTGACCGTTCTGCCTGCCGCTGCTGCAGGGTCTTGCTACAGAGCAGCCCGTACTCAAGCCCACGATCAGCCAAGCAAGCAGCAGCAACGGCACCAGCACCACCAGCACCCTACAGGGACAGTACGTTGACAACCTTGGCTCTATCCTGCTAGTAAAGGAGCAGCCCACAGCAGCCCACAATACCAAGCCCTCGTATGCATACGTGGGCCACACAGACAAGCAGCTGCAGTTCCAGCGCCCTAGCTGAAGCACTGGCGGCAGCAGCAGCAGCAGCAGCAGCACCACCACCAGCAGCAGCACTTGGAAGCCTACAGGCCTCTCCACAGGCTGTGCCAGCAAGTGAAAGCACTGCAGCAGCAGCAGCAGCAGCAGCAGCAGCAGCAGCAGCAGCAGCAGCAGCAGCATTTACAGGCCTCTTCACAGGCTGTGTCAGCAAGTGGGCGGCACTGCTGGCAGCAGTGCCCACCACAGCGCAGCCCCTTCTGCATTTGCAGCAGTAGCGCTGCAGCAGTGACGCTCACGTGCTGATCCTACGCGACCACCAGGCGCGCAGTACAGTGCTGCAGCAACTGTCAACAGCTGCCAACCTTCAGCGAGCCAGTGAGCTGGGCAGCGGTCCCATGCCGGCATACCCGCTTGCCGGAGCCGCGAGACATCGCTGCTGGTTCAGCACTGCACTTCTCGCAGCGCCACACTGTTTGAGCAGTGATCAACTGTGCAGCTGCGCTAGCAGCCTCAGCACGGCCGCTGTTCAGGCACCACCTGCCTTGGCTGCCCGAGCCACTCCTCCTACAGCATCCTCACCAAGGGTCATAGGGTTTGTTGGCAGTGGGGCGACTGCCACAGCGCCTCCGCCCAAGCAGCGGCTTTGCTGGTGATGCAGCAACTGGGAAGCAGGCAAGAGCCTGGCAGTGGCCCACATTGCGGCAATGCCTCATGGCTGTAACGTCTCAGCAGGGCAGTGTGCGAGCCTGGGCTGGGGGTCTGGGACTGCCAGCGCACATGGGGGCTATGGGTGCATGTACGTCTCTCAAGATCTTCCCAGGCGTCACTGTGAGACCCTGGCAGTGGCCTTGGTCCTGCTCCCTGCTGCAAAGCGGCACCTGTGCCTGCTGTAGCAGGGCAGCCACTACCCCACCCAGCAGGGTATTGATCACCCTAACCGCCCTGGCAGGGCAGCTGGGGCAGCAACTGTGTGGCAGCAGCAGCTGCGGTGGCCAGGCAGACTGGGTGGGATTGGCTTTTATAGTGTCATGCTGCTGCTGTGGCAGCGGCCCTGGTGCTGCTGTGGTGCAGCAGCAGCAACAGCTGTCAGACTGGGTGTGCCTGCAATACAATGCAGTAGGGCTGCTGCACAGGGCCGCTGTCACACTGTTGCCCAGGGGGACAGCTATGAGCGGAATGTGTGTATAACAGCAGTGTTGTCGCCCTGCCTCAGCCCAGCAGCGGCAGACCGGGGTGATCTGTGGGATGATGTGTCGGATGAGGAGACGGGTGCGGGGGTGTAGGGGGCAGAAGAGGCAGAAGAGGATCCAAGACTGGGTGTGGGCCTGACAGAGCCCAGCAGCAGGCATAGTACCGGCCCGCCATAGAGGTAGTGTGACCGTGCAAGTTGAACACGTAGGTCTGTTCACAGACTGTGGTCAGGTGTAAGGGTGTGTAACTATTGTCCATGGCTGCAGGCAATCAATTTACCACTACAATTATAAGTGCTTGTAGGTATGTACATGTACGCATGATCATGTCCCTCCCACCCTCACAGCGTTGATGCACACACATTGGAACAATGCAGCAAATGACGCACTGCTTGAGCAAACAACCCACCCACTCCAAGGAAGCTAGTCACCTGGCTGAGTGCCATAGGTTTGTCACCCTTTGCAGAGAGGACCAAGGGAAATTTGTGCGAGCAGCACTGATAATGCATGTCGGGTTTCATTTCAAATGTATGACGGAGACACACCTTCCTGCTTTCACCGAGTGTGGACCCGCTGATCTGGCGGGTCGATCGAAGGGCACCCATCCCCTTGCATTTGGCACGAGATAAGATGACGGGGAACACACTTGATAAGTCACATGTCAATCACGGAGGCGACGATGGCCGACACCAGTAACGACAAGCTGTTCTTCTTCTCAAAGTCTGCTGATCAGTACCCTGGCAAGGGGGAAGGAGAGTGTGTCAGAGACCGCAGCCAATATGCCGACCTAGCTGCTATCAGTGGTTGGAGGAAGGTGTTGAGCAATTTTCATGAAGCTCCCTTCAAGCACACAGATGGTGCGTTGAAGCAGTGACTCCTTGCAGTGTGCAGCAGATGAGGCACACACGTGTGCATGGAATGGGTCAGCTGCTTGACATCTTGAAGCTATGCATTGAAGTTCTCCAACAGCCATAGAGTGCACTTGGTGACCCCCCCCCCCCCCCAGGGTTTGTCACCCGCAGTGCCTACTTCCTCTGCCCCTCTCCCCCCCCCCCCCCACACACACCCTCAGCCGTGCTGAGGGTATCAAGGGAGACCATGATTGATACTGCAGCTTGCAATAATGCACATGCCTTTTCCTCTGTGCTGCTCCCTATTTTGCTGATCAGGACGCCGTGCACTCCTCACAACCCTTGCACGATCTGCCTCCGCAGGCTTCACCTACAACACCATCGAGCACGTCTTCCAAGGCACCAAAACCGCCCTGGTCGACCCTGATACTGCCCTATACTTCACCGTTGAGTCCGGCCACGAAATCGGCCTTGGCGACGGCCACATGGCCCAGCAGCATCGCATGATTGTCACACTACCACCACACAAGCTTGAGGAGTGGGCTCGCATGCGGGATGCAGTGCAGCTGCAGGCAGCCCGGAGCAAGTATGCGGCATGTGAGCTGGCGAGGCAGGTGCTGCTGGCCACACATGATGCACAGCTGTGGCATGCCGTATCCCGAGGCCAGCCAGAGAGGTTCAGGCACCTAGAGGTGCTGAGGGATGAGCTGCGTGCAGCTGGGGGCAACCCTGCTGCACTTGTTGCAGCAGGGGCTGGCAATAGCTTGGGTGCAGCTGCGGCCAGCAGCAGCCAACCGGCAGCAGCAGGGCAGGGGGCTGCAGGAGGTGGGGCGCGACTCAAGAAGGCGGCCGCGGGGACGAAGGAGTCTGCGAGGGGGAAGGCTGTAGCATATAAAGCCCCGTGTGCTGTGTAGGGAGTGCAGGATAGCCAGCAGTTGCCATGGCAGCGGCTGCAACACGAGATAGCAGCCGTGGCCGTGCGAGGGGTGTGTGCTGGCTGCAGCAGGGATGTGGCGTTGTGCTGGGCCCTGGCAAAAGTGTGCTCTATTGTAGCACGCTAGCAGTAGGATGGCCAGCATTGGGTGTAAGATCTGCCCACTAAAGGGTTAAAACCAGAATATGCGATGCCAGGAGCAGCAGCCGGTCACCGTGTGCTGCCATCACTCAGTGACTGGCACTGAGGAAGTGCGTATACCTACGTAGGGCAGTGGGCACTGGGCCTATTGATGTCTGGCTGTTGACGCCAGGCACAATTTTTTGTGGAAGGCTGCATAAAGCACTCTGCAATGAAGGCATGTTGGGGGCCACTACCACACAGGCATGTGCCAGTTGCAGTTTGTCTGTAATCATTACCACGCCATTAAATGGCGTGCAGTGGATGACAACGGCACTGAGCGTGGCAGACAACAACAGAAGACCGTGTCTGGGGCTTCTGCTTGACACACATCGGGTGTGCATGACCCTGTGCAGCCTTTCCCTGAATTGGCCCAGCCTGCTTGCAACACATATAGTGCTATAGAACCTGGAAATTCCAAAGAGACGCATTGGAAAGACAAGTTTTCTGCTGAAGTGCCATCCTTCCCTCAGGAAGGGTTTCCTTTCCAACTTGCTGCCATTCTTTCGCCTTCTTTGGTGGAACCTTTCTGGTCTTCCTGGCTCAACCTTCCTATTGGAACGTTTCCCTTTCTATTGTAGAAGCCCTGGAGTTGTTTTGCGAAACCTGTATATTCAAGCTATTCCCGGTGCACCGCCCTTCCCACCCTTCCTTCCCTTCCTCCCATTCCCTTCGGCCAACGAACCGTCGCTTGACGTTGTAAGGCACGATCGTAACATAGATGTTATCATGATCAACATACGACATCAGACTGCTGGCACAACACAGCAACACGTCGACAGGATCGCGATCCACTGCCACAATCACTTTCACAGCATTGCATGGCAAAGGCACAACCCTGGTGAAGCCAGTAACAATTAGACGTAAGAACAGTATGGAAGACAGAGCAAAA
Organism: Desmodesmus armatus; assembly: GCA_007449985.2. Classification (NCBI taxonomy): domain Eukaryota; kingdom Viridiplantae; phylum Chlorophyta; class Chlorophyceae; order Sphaeropleales; family Scenedesmaceae; genus Desmodesmus; species Desmodesmus armatus. The sequence continues at coordinate 366,683 of VIIQ02000059.1, read as the reverse complement.
CAGGCGTAGACTGGGTAGCAGCTATGAAATCACAAGGTGCAAAGTGCAGGTAGCATGCTGCATCGGGTTCTCACAGGAAGCCAGAGCTGCATGCCCTGTGGTGCAGCCAGCACACCATTACAGTTGAACCTGGCCTGGTTCATGTAGCGGAAGCTGCGCTTGTGCCGTGCAATGTACTTAAATCTCTGCTCACACAGGGACAGGTTGGCTGCCTGGAAAAATTTCACTGAAGTTATTGAAGTCCACCAGACACCCCCCTGCCCCCCTGCACTCTGGCATTCTACCCACTCTGGGCGATTCCACCCACTCTGGGCCATTCTAGCAGTCCACCAGCCGTCCAGTAGCTCATCCTTCAGTGCGAGCCGGGTGTTGCTGCGGACAAACCAGCCAGCGGAGCCAAGCCAGAAACCCTACTCCTGCCACCATAACCATAAGCCCTACACAAAACCCTGATACCCCAGCCCGCTGGTTTCTTTGATGGGGCTGAAGTGGACGGCTGTGGGGTACTGTGGAGCCCGTAGGGCTCCACGGTCCACAGCCGTCCACGCCAGCCACATCAAAGGATGCAGGGCTGGGGTATTAGGGTTTTGTGTAGGGCTTAGGGTTTTGGTGTCTGGATTAGGGTTTCTGGATCGGCGGAGCCCCTACGGACAGTTTAGGGTTTCTGGGGGGGGGAGGGGGGGCAGGTACTAGGGTTTAGATTTATGGACAGCACTACATGCCAGACAGCAGAGACAGTTTGGAGCTAGAGTGTCCTAGAGTAGGCGGAATGGGATGGAGTGGGCAGAATGCCAGAGTGGCAGGCTGGGGACTTGGAAACACTCAGCTAGAGTGTCCTGGAGTGGGCAGAGTGGGAGGGAGTGGGCAGAATGCCAGAGTGGCAGGCTGGGGCCTTAGGAAAATCAGGGATTACTCAGAGTTCTCAGGATCATTCTGATAGTACTCAAGAGTAAAATAGGGGGGTATTGTCGTTTTCTGGGCTAGTGTGCTCAGCTCAGAGGCTCTGAATCATTGGCCCAATGAGGCAAAGAAGCAGTGAAAGGGATGTGATTGGGGTGCACAGGAAGCATCGGAAGGGAGCGAAGCAGTGGAAAGGGGTGTGACTGGGGTGCACAGGAAGCATCGGAAGGGAAAGAAGCAATGGAAAGGGTTGTGGCTGGGGTGCACAGGAAGCATCGGAAGGGAAGGAAGCAGTGGAAAGGGGTGTGACTGAGGTGCACAGGAAGCATCGGAAGGGAAGGAAGCAGTGGAAAGGGGTGTGACTGGGGCGCAGTGGGCCCAGCTGACAGATTTTATATTCTCTTCAATTCCATGACTTCCCCTCACTGCAATACTGCAAACCACCCGCACAGCGACATGAAGAGGGGAAGAATACTACGTTCCTGGGAAATTCTAGCTTACATAGAACATTATCTCGCTTGCAATACCCTAGCCCGCCCTAAGCCCTGGTGCACGAAGTGGGCATGTCATGCATGTGCAGTGGCAACAGTGTAGGTTTCATCAACGAGTCTGCGGTAGGGTGCCGGCAGCAGGCGCAAGGAATCCGTTTTCAGAGACGTGCAATCACCTCGAGCACTTACAACTGCACGTTTGGCAGGACATACGATACGATCGGTTAGCAGTAGTCCAGAAAAGCGGCGCAGGGGTGCAGTTGTGCAAGCGCCCCTGTGCCAAGGCAATTGTACAGACACCATCAAACAAGCTGTGCGACAGCGAGTCAGATGCTCTCTCAGCGCTGGTTAGAGGCTGCTTGTGCGTTGTGTCTATCGGCCGTGTCGGTGTGGGCCTGGGGCGAGGTGAGTTGGCGCTGCAATGGCCCTGGACGAGTGGATGGTGCCCCTGGTCAGTCCCATCCAAATCACTCACATGCTGCTCGGTTTGTCTGGTACAGGATGCCTTCGGACCTTCGTTCGTTGCCGCTGTTGTATGCTTGGTGGTCTCCCTGGAGTTTGCGAGAAGAAGGTAATCGCTTTCATGATCTGCTGGAAATTGTTGCCTGCCATGGCCCCCGATCCCAGCACTCACCCCCTGCCATCCTGGGCTCCGTGCGTCTGCAGGAAGCAGCAGTGGCCTGTTTCATTTTTCCTGGGGCAGCATCCAGTTCAGGCTGGTCTGGTAGAGGTCTCTCAGCACCAGCAGCAGCACCAGGAGCAGCATGCCAAGTCAACAGAGCCTTCCCCAGGTTCAGAGCATTGGATTGAGCGGCCCGCAGTGCCCCAGCACTTCTTCAGGGCGAGCACTGGTGCTCTTTCTCCCCTGTCTGTGTGTGGCAGCTGCGACAGTGACTGCGAGGCAGAAGAGCAGGCACAGGAGGGTGATGTGGAGCCATGGGCTGCCCTGCCAGAGGCAGTGTTCGCAGACATCATGAGTAGGGTGTCTGGGAAGGACATGGGGTGAGCGGAGGCAGCATGGGCTTGGTGGGGTAGCGTGCAGGTGGTTGTTTGTATGGTGGCAGTTTGCTCAGCGCTGCTGCAGGCCTGGATATTGACGGTGTGTGGATAGGCTCCTGCTACGTGCTTGGTTCAACTCCTGCAAACAGTCCAGCAAGGATGTGGGCGTTTTGTGTTGACGAGTCAGGCAGTTGTGGTCGGCTGGCACGCAAATTGACCCATAGACCGCCCACGTACAGCTGCATGACTCAGGATGCACCCTGCTTAGATCCACCCCTTTGCATGCCGTTGTGGCTCATCCGCCTGCGCACACTATGCTCGTGGTTGGTTGATGTATGACAGCAGCTGACATATGACAGCAGCTGATCGTGTCTGCGTGTGTGTCCGTTCCCCTTCCTGCATGCAGGAACATGCGGTGTGTGTGCACACACTGGTTTGACACAGCTGGCCGCTCCATTGCAGTCCTGCGCCCCACCAGCCTGCCTGTGCTGGACCTGGTGGAGGCCTTCCCCAGCCTCAAGGTCCTGGACTTGTCAAACTGCAGCAAGGTAGGTGTCCTGGCATGTTTACATGCGCATGTTCATGCAAGTTGGTGGCTTTTACTGGATGTCTGTTTTTTTTTATTTTTCTCTTCGTTTTTGTGGTCTGTCTATTGCCTTGATGCTTCCTACTATGGTACTAGGTGTGCTGGCATGGAAACATGCGCCTATCTGTGGGACACGGATCCTGCATGTGACAGCAGCATGCTGCGGTTGGTGTGGGACATTGGAGGAGCAGGCTTGATGGGTGTAGCCTTCTGCAGGCATTGTGCGTGCGTCTTGGCCATGTGGCTTGTGCTTCTCCGCTATGTTGCATCAAGTCATACACGGTTTGTGCAACCCACGCCATCGTGCGGGCCCCACAGCAACGCCAGAAACATGCAGGTGTAACCCCCCCCCCTGCCGTGATATCTCACACTGTCAACTCTCATAACCCCGTCCCTGCATGCATGTTGGGTTGCCCAATCTTCCTGCAGGACATCAGCCCCCAGAAGCTGCGGCACTTGCGGGAGCTGCCCGTGCTGGAGGAGCTTACCTTGGGCTGCCATCACCGGCTGATTGCCAGCACAGTGACGGACCACTGCCTGGCCGAGCTAGTGGGCCTCACAAGCTTGAAGCACCTCAACCTCAGCCAGTGCGTGCATGTCAGGGACGCAGGTGAGCGGCAGGACTCTGGGGCCATTAGGGAGGTGGTTGTGTGGGCTGCCCCGTTTCTTCATCGTGTACTGTTGGGGTTGAGACGCTTGGGCGGGGAGGGAGTGGTCAGGGCTGCTATTTTCATGCTGCACAATGCGCGCAGTGGTGTGGTTGCTATTGATGGATGTTATGGGTGATGCGTGGCGTTTTAAGATGGGAATGCGAGTGTGTAACTGTAGCTGATGGTGGCGGCACTCCCAAAGAGCCTTTTCCCACAAGCCCCCTTTCCCCATCTTATCAACAACCCCACCTCCTGCAACCTGCTGCCCCCCCCCCCTTCTTTGTCCCCTTCCCACCAGGCATGATGTCTCTGATGAATCTACCATCTCTGGCATCACTAAACATAAGCGGCTGTGTCGCTGTCACGGACATAGGCGTCATGATGATCGCCCAGCTCTCCAACCTCACCAGCCTGGAGATGCCGTGGTGCCTCAAGGTCACAAACATCGGCCTGTCGGCCCTCACCCCGCTCACAAAGCTGGCAAACCTCAACATCAGCGGCTGCCAGCTCATCACAGAGCACGGCCTTGCCTGCCTGGCCTCCCTCACAAACCTGCGCCGCCTGGGGCTGCTGAACCTGGGGTACAGTAAGGTCTGTGTGACAGATGCGGCGCTGCAGAAGCTCAGCAGCCTCACCAAGCTGGAGAGCCTGAACGTTGGCCTCAACATCGGCAGCATGCAGCCCTTCCACAAGGCCGTCACGGACGCCAGCATGCAGCTGGTCAGCAGCAGCTTCAAGCAGCTCACACAGCTGGGGCTCATGTCGCTGGACATCAGTGACGAGGGCGTCAAGAGGCTGTCGCAGCTGAACAAGTTGCAGGTGAGGGTCATGGTCGTGGCATGTTCCTGCCAGCTTTCAATGGGGTGCTGTAAGGGTGTCTAGCACACTTTTGACTGTGTGAGTTGTGCTTGCAAGGTAACCAGGGGTGCTGGCATCTTGATGGTCCCTCTGGTTCTTCATGCATAATCACAGCACCCCTGGTTTCCTTGGTAAATTGCCACTGCATGGGGTGTACTGTGTTCCGTCAGACTGGGGTTGGGCTGCTGTTGTGGCAGCCAACTCGAATACATAGTGCTGCCCGCATGTTTGCTGGATGAAGCACATGCCTCCTCACAGGCTGCATGCTGCGGCTGGCTTCACCTGTTGATGCTGAGGCTGCTCTCCCGTGTTTGCTGTGTGCTGCCGTGTGCTGTTGCACGCCTTGCGCAGGCCCTGAACCTGCGTGGCTGCTTGCGGGTGTCGGGCGCCTGCCTGCAGCACCTGTCGTCACTGACGGGCCTCACAGACCTGTGCCTCCTGCACAACCCACAGCTGGCTGTTGATGACGTCTGTGTTGCTGCGGTGGCCAAGCTGCCCAACATCAAGATCCTGGGGCTTGGGAACTACCAGGTGCGGCCCCTGCTGGCAGCAGCTGCTCACAACTGCCCTGCCGTCTTCAGCTGGCAGCCGCTAGTGACGGCACTGCGATCTGCTGTGTGGGAGGTTGGTGGCACAGCTGTGTGTGTGATCGCAGCTTGGACACACCTGCTGTCGGGTGTTGACTGGTCGCGAGCTCGTACAGGGGGGACATGACACTGGTTCATCTGCACATTAACAGACTTTCTCTTTCTGTTACGTTCGCCTGCGCATCACAGGTGCCTGCTACGGTCAGCGACAACTGCCTGGTGCCTCTGGCCAGCACGCAGCAGCTGCTGGTGCTGTCCCTGGCCTTTTTCAGGGGCCGCTTCGGCCCTCAGGCCTGCAGCATGCTGGGCCGCATGACCCATCTGCAGCACCTGGACCTGCAGGGCAGCATGCATGCAGATGCAGCGCTCATGAAGGCCGTGGGCAAGCTGGAGCTGCTGCAGTCGCTGCACCTCAGCCGCTGCGAGCAAATCGATGACGCAGCGCTGCAGCACATCACGGGCCTCAAAAACCTGCACACGCTGAACATCAGCGTGTGCTGCAAGGTGACGGATGCTGTGATGGCGGCTGTTGCGCAGCTGCCGAACCTCACGCACCTTTTGGCGCAGCACTGCACAGCCATCACAGACTCTGGGGTGGCGCTGCTGGGGGCCCTTGACAAGCTCAGGGTGCTCGACCTGTCGATGTGTGAGCGCGTGACAGGCAGCGGTCTGCTTGCCTTCAGCAGCAGCACGCAGATGGCCACGCTGTCGCTCAACGGCTGCAGCAGTCTGAACGACAGGGGGCTGAAGGCTGTGGGCCGTATGACGAGCTTGACAAAGCTTGACCTCAGCGGCTGCAGGCTGATCACAGATGTGGGTGTAGGCTACCTGGCGCCATTGGGCGAGCTTACAGGTGAGAGAGGCTCTGGAGTCATGTCGCCCTGCCCTGCGCCAGGATTTTATTGCGTGTTATGCAAGACGTACTGGTGTGACTGCAGCATCTGCGGAAGCACCAAAGGAGCACACTTACGGCTATGTGTTCCTGGTTTGAACTGCAGTATCTATTGAAGCGCCAGAGCAGCATATGCCGGGACGCCATGCTGCCTCACTGCAGCCGTGTGGCTGTCTTTTTGTCTTCATCACCAGATATGGTTGTGCTTTGCTAGAACACCCTGTTGAGAGCCGTGTGCTTGATGGTTTGTGACTCTGTGTGGCACACCCCAACTTCCAATCACTCAGCTGCTGCTGCTGGCTGTTCCTGCTGCTGCCTCTGCCGCTGCGCAGGACTGGACCTTGCAGTGTGTGAGCAGGTGGGGGACGCCGCGCTGGCCATCATCGCCGGACACATGCGGCAGCTAGCCACCCTCAAGGTCAACGGCTGCAGCCGCGTGACAGACGCGGGCCTTGCGCACGTGTGCAGCATTGACAGCCTCCTCACCCTGCACTTGGACCGCTGCATTCAGATCACGGATGCAGGCCTGGCGCAGCTCACTCGGCTGTACGGCCTCACCTCCCTGCGCATCAGCCGCTGCCCCAACATCACAGACACGGGCGTGGCGCAGCTTGCAAGGCTGGGGCGGCTCAGCACGCTGAGCCTTGCGCAGTGCCCACTGGTGACAGATGTGGGGCTGATGTCGCTTGCACCACTCACCACACTGGCCAGCCTTGAGTTCTGATGCGGTTGTTCTCTGCAGGGAGCCCAGCTGCTTGTGAGGAAGGGCATGGCGCCCCATCCTTGCCCCAATCCTTGCGTTGCGCGAGCGTGGTTGTCTCCACCTGGGAGCTACGGCAGCCTGGGATTGGTACACTTGCCGCCTTATGGGGCCAGCAGGATTTGCGGGTTGTTGTGGCTGTGTCTCCTGGCATGGTGTGGGAACTCGCATGGCCTTCTGTGACTCTCTCAACTGTGTGGGGCGCTTGCGCCCCCGTGTTGGACTTGCGTCCCCGTTTTGGATGCGTGCGCCCCTGTGTTGAGGTGCAGCTTTTCAGCTGCCACAGCAACGGGCGGTCTGCTGTGTGGTTGAAGCCCTGCCAGTCTTGCAGGCTGTGCTATTGGGGTGATGCCAGTGAGCGATGCGGGGATGACGATGGTGGGTGTTTGTGTTGGTCCCGCACAGTCGCTGTGTTCGCAGCTGCTGTGGCAGCACCCTGCATTGCAAAGATTCGCGCGGGGCACGCGGCGCAGGGCAGAGTCACCATTTCGTGGTATGTATATGGCGGCGTGTTTCAAGCCGACGATGAGCAACTTGAGCTGCAACTGTGCCCTTGGATGGCGTGCCATCGTTCAGGTGTCGCTGTTGCATCGGCTTATGGACTTGTCAAGGGGTAATGGGCTCGGGATGTTATGTCATACACGTAAGACTGCAGCATTGCTGAAGGGAGGAACGATGTTCGGCCCCATACTTGCTGCGCCATGGGTGCATGGCATAGGAGGTAGCTATGGACATGGGAGTTGGCTATGTTGGCACTGTCTTGGTGTGGCAAGCGTGGGCTCTCTGTGGCCACATGCAGTGAGGATGGCTTGAGCAATTCCTCACAGCATCGGCTGCTTCATGTGTCCCTGTGGTGCATTTGTTGGCTGGGCTCATGCCTGCTTGCTGCGCGTGCATCACAAAGAACGGGTGGTGCATGCAGGCATGCCGTCTTCTCTCTCCTTTATATGGCCTCTGCAGGCAGATCTAGCAACTTCTTTGAGCCTGCGGCGAGTCTTCTTCGCAGCGTGCCAGCCAGCACGACACAGCATCACGCCCTACATGCTGGCTGCTGTTGTGTTTGAGCTGACATATATGTTGGAACCTGCATGGTGAATGGACGCATACACTGTGGACTTTTGGGTGTGATGTGATGTCTTCATCTGTGGCCTTGAGTACACAGGGGCCCTCCCTGCTGCGGTGGCCGCAGCCTGGGCTGGTGTATGCCAGAGTATGCGGCTCACAAGGAGGGTCGTGCATGACTGCGTGAGGGGTTCTTGTTGAAGCAGCTGCGCACAGTGCAGTCCGCACCTTGCAAGGTGGGGCACTGTTTGCATGCTTGGTGGCAAGAGTTTTTTTTTAAACTCTCTCAAACTCTCAAACTCTTGGGTCTGCTAGCTGCTCCAGTGCCGTGGCGGCAATGGCATGGAGACTGCAAGTGCTCTGTGCTGCTATCCATGATACTGCAGTCCTCTTGATGGCGAGATAGTCCCCCCTCTTCCTCCCGAGGCTTGTGAATGACACCAGAGCCTCATACCCAGTCTGTCGTGCAGCATTTTGATGGCAGGGTTGCCATTGTGCAGTGGCAGCGATTGGTTCGTCAAAGTGCTGCAGCAGCCCCAAATGTTGCAAGGGGCAAGATGGGCTGATTACTTGGATGTGCGGTGCGCTTGTGTGAGGGAGTGCGAGGTGGCCTTGGCAGATGAACACTCCATGCAAGACTGGGACTAGGCCATGCGTTTTTCTGGAGGTGAAGGACTTGTGCACAGTCCTGTGCAGGGTCTGTGGAGTTGCAGGCCAGCTTATCTCACTCTTGTCTCTCACTCTCTCTCTCTCTCTCTCTCTCTCTCTCTCTCTCTCTCTTCTTCTCTCTCTCTCTCTCTCTCTCTCTCTCTCTCTCTCTCTCTCTCTCTCTCTCTCTCTGGTGGCTTGCTACTATGATGTTTGTTGCTGCTCTGCTGGTTGAGTGGCCGTGTCTTGCTTGAGCCGCACCGTTTCTCTTTGCACAAGGGGTGCGCACATGCTACCATTGGCTGTTTTGCTGGGGACATGTGCCCCGTGACGCGGTTGCTTCTGAGGATCTGTCTGAACAGTGCAAGGTTGCACTGCCAGCAGCGCTGAGCATGCTGACGGCTTGTTGCAACGAGCGTACATGTAATGTCTCTGTGGATTTTCGTTGGCACATGTGATGTGGTGGTGGTTGGCATCATGCAGGCTGGTGACGTGGTGTCTTCTTGAAGTATGGGCTTGGGGTATCGCGAGAGATGTGTGCTGTAGTGCTGTCTGGCATATTGTGTTTACTGAGCTGTGTTGGTGGCGTCTACCGGTGCTGATCTACCTGTCGGCTGGCAGCTGCTGACACTGCCTGTGTGTTTTATGGAGGGCAAGCACATGCTACTTGCAGTATTCTTGCGTGTGCTCTCCTGACTGGGTTTTGGTAGGGCTGATGAGCTGCGCTTGGCAGTAAAACATTGTATCGTCACGTTTAAGTTGTTGCATGGGGCTGTGTCACTGGAGGGCTGTGAGCGGCATTCATGGATTGTGTTGGCTACACTTCCATCGTTTTTGTGCACTAGTAATGGGCACCAACCTCAGCCCTTCTTCCCAGCTGCTGGCTGTGTTGTGTGGAGCGCCACTTGGCAGTGTGTATACCAACATGTTGGGTGTGCAGGGCTTGGTCTTCTTGTGTGTGCATTGCGGTGGCTTGGCATGCTGCCACAGACGGTGCTTGGCATGTTTGATGAGGCTGCAAGCAGTCCATGTTCTTTTTGCAGCACTGCTTGAGTTGTGTTCATGAGTACATGTGGTGCACAGGCTGTCGGTCCAAGCATGCCCCGACAGGAGTACACAGGACATGCAGAGCCGTTTATGAGTCTGTATGGTCCTTAGCTGGTGACTTCATGCATGCATGTCGTTTTGTAGGTGGTGTGATGTCATATTTTCTCACAACAAAGACAAGCCACAACAAGGCCACACAACCAGATCAAGCACTGTTGGTGTGTGTGCACTGCTACTGTCTGTCCCAGCCAAGCGTGCTGTGAGGCCGCGTGTGGCTGTGACTCCACGGCACAGAGCAGGGCCCAGCTCCCCTGCACCTGGCACGTCTTGTCCTGCAGGGCCTTCAAGCGTAGCTCTCTCACTTGTTTCGGCTGCTTGCATGCCACTCCAGTGGTTGCAGCTTGCAGCCGCCAGCACTTTGTTGTACGCTGCTTGTGTGTAGGCAACCCGAGTGGTTGCAGCTTGTACCCGCAGCACTCGTGTTTTGGGCGGTTTCTCTGGCACCATGCCCTGTTGTTGGTTGCTGATGTTCCTGTGGCAGGTGCCCTGCACCTTGCCTGAGTTTGGCTGCTCCTATTGAGGCAGGTGCCTTGCACCATGCCTTGTGTTTCGCTAATGTCCTGGTTGCAGGTGCCCTGCACCTGCAGATGTTTGTGTGTCGCAATAGTCTTGGTGTTCCATGTTTTGTTCAGTTGCTGGTGCGGGACTAGTTGCGTGTAGACGCCATCGTACGGCTTGAGGCAGGTGCCTTGCACCATGTCATGTAATTGGCTGATGTCCTGGTGGCAGGTGTCCTGCGCCTGGCGATGTTTGTGTGTCGTGATGGTCTGGGTGTTCCATGTGTTGAATTGTTGCGGTGGGGGGCTAGTTGCGTGCAGACGCCATCATACAGTAGCCCTGCTGCATTTGGCTGGAGCTTCCATGGCTGCAGCCGGCAGTCTGGGGTGCACACTTGCCTTGATGTTGATTCTCTAGCCGGATGTTGCTTCACACCTTGTGCATGTTGCCCTGAACATGCGCTGCACTTGCTCAAGGGATGGTTGTTGAGCGACGCTGGAGGGTTGGAAGTGCCGTCGTCCACAGTGGTCTTACCGGCTTGGATAACAGCTGCTGATAGATGATTGCGCTGTGTACCCTGTTGTGGTTGACTGACCGCTGTCTGACACAGGGTGCGTCCAGCACTGCCATCTGCGTAGCTTGTCCTTTTGAGAGGTGCTGAAGTTGAGCGCTGCCACAGCAGAGTGTGGTCAGCAGGTCTGCGTCTGCTCTGCCTGTTGCATCGTGCGCAGTTGCTTCTGCTGCTGTGGCGCATGCCTTGGAAACACCTGTTGCAGCAGGTTTTGGAGTCACGTGGTGTTGCTGCTGTTGTCACACCCATTGGCGTCTGCTTCTGGCAGGGGCCGTGAAAGTCAATGAAGGTGAGCTCAAGCCAGCCGTTCACATTCGTTGGGTTTGCTGCGTCTGGCAGGCTTTCGTACCCAGGCCGTGTGCTTGGGGGTGGGTGGCTTTCACGCTAGGGTGCCGTGGCCATTTTTCAAAGCCTGTTGTACCCCCAGGTTGTGTGTCTCTAGCCTGGTGTGCCTTGCTCCTGTGCCTCTCGCCTTGTACATGCATTGCACTTGCTTGAGTTTGAGCAAGTGAGTAAGACACTGGCTTGAGGTTGGCACGTCTCTTCGTCCACTGTTGTCTTCAGTAAGTTACGGGCTGAGGCATCAGATGTTCACGTTGTGTGCTTTGTTGTGGTGCTGCTGATCGCTTCTGGAACAGGATGGTTTTTATTATATCCGGCTGCGTAGCTTGTTTCTTTGGGTGATGCTGAGCCCGGGTTGCTGCCACCGCAGGGTGCGGTCAGCAGGGCTGCTTTTGCTTTGCCTTGTTGCAGCATGCCAAGTCGCTTTCGCTGCTGCGGCGCATGCCTTGGAAGCGCTGCTGTGGTGCATGCCTTGGAAGCGTCTGGTGTAACAGGCCTCTGTGGTGACCTGTTGCAGCCGCTGTTGTCGCGCTTGTCTACTATTGCTTCTGGCAGGGCCTGTAGCTGTGAAGGTCGATGAGTTCAGGCCAGCCGTTGACATGTATCGGGGTTGCTGCGTTTGGCAGGCTTTCGTACCCCAGGCCGTGTGCTTGGGGGCGGGTTGCTTTCATGCTATAGGTTGCCAGGCCATGTGGCCAAGGCTTTCGTTCCCCAGGCCGTATGCTGGGGGGATAAGCTGGTGCATGAGCGCCAGCTGATTGGGTCACTTTTTGCTCACGTTTTGTGGCAATGGTGGCTGTTGTCTCTTGGAACTGCCAAACTCAATACAAGGGTGCCGTAGCAGGCCCTATATGGCACGAGTCAGTGGGTCACCAGCGCACCATTGATCGATATTATGATATCACATTCTTGCAGGGTGTGCTGCTAGGATGGGGGTTGGTGCGGCCAAGCGGGTACTGCAGTGGCAGCTCAAGAGCATTGGCATTGCGGCGATTTGTCTGAGCATGGTGCTGTTGTCCAAGGGGCGTGCATTTGGCTGCAATGCATAAGGTGCCCACAGAGCGGGTTTGGTATGGTATGTGTTTGGTGACGGTTCATTATGTAAATGCGTTGCACAGTACTTGAAACACCTGCATCATGCTTTGGATGAAGCGCCTGTACACTTTAACTGACTGGGAGTTCACAGCCATGTGGCAGCAAAATCAGTCAAATGAGTTGAATCGGTAGGGCTGCCAGCATGCCAGCACACTGCCCTTTGTTGGGCCATCACCTGACTGACTTGCACGCTGTACAGCAGCAGCTGAGCATATGTCTGCACTGGCCATCAGGTCTAAAATGATGCCAACTGCCTCCCTTTCTGTGATAGTATTGCAGATGAACTCACAAGGCACTGTCACTTTGTTTTGGGTACAGCAGGGGGGGGGGGGGCGCTATGGTTGTTGTCGGACACTAGGCTAAGAAGTTGAAACTGGGACCCCCCGCCCACCCACCCACCCCCCACCCACCCCTAAATATCCTCTGAACGTCTTGTAACTGGCCTATGCAAGGCCTAAAGTGTTATTATATATTTCTACATGTTTCCTGAGGTACTCTGATGGCCACAAGGGTGTTGTTTGTTCTATCAGTCAAGAGACCTGTGGAGCACAGCAGCGGCGGTCAGCGACGTGATCAAAGCACTGCTGTGCAGCCCTAGAAACACACAGGAAACAACACAGTTGGTACAACCAATCAGCGTGCCTGTTCAATTACATGTGCCCTCAAACCTGCTCAGAGTCTGTAGCAGGACACACCAATCCTGTTGCACCTCTGTTGTCGGCTGTGGTGGTCTGGGTGCATCTGCTGCCAGTGAGACAGCATGTGGTACTTCCAAACCACAGCTGGTGGGTCACGGTCACACATGGGACATTTGCAGGGACCGTTGGTGCTGGGGGCTGACTTGGTGCTGGTCTGTGCACTCTTGTGACGCATGTCTGGGTACTGGCATCAAGGGGGCTGACTTGGTGCCGGGCACCGTGCCACGGCTATAGTACTGGCATGGGCAGCCTCAGGGGTAAATGGTAACTAAAGATGGTCAGAACATGCTTATATCAACTCAGTTTGTCGATAGCTTTCGAATGCGCTACTTCCCAGCTTCATCCGATGCTTCTACAAGAAGTTGACAGCATGCCAGGAAGTTACTGTAACCCAGCTTGACCCACCCACCCACCCCCCTGTTTTCAACCTGCTCAGATTGCTGTCAATTTCTTACCATATGTTATTTATAATGTTATAAATCTATTGTGAAAGTACCAAGTCAAAGTCCAGCCTAGTGTCCAAAGTTGACTGGACTGCCCCCCCCCCTGGGTACAGCCACAATATGTTCATGTGGTGATTCTGCATCCACTGCTGCATGATTCCACCAGGGAAATCAATCCGTTTTGCTTTCAACACACTGCCAAACCATACCAGTGGACTTGCAGGCTGTTTCCCCAGTCGTCTTTTGCTATTGGCTTTGAAAGAGCATAGACCAGATCCCAAAGCATGCGTTGACTGTGTCTCTAATAGTGTTGTGGTGCCACATCGAGTCACAGGTCCAAAAGGGCACTTGTCTGCTGTCCCTATGCCCTGTCTGTCACTCTGCTCAAATGGGGTGACACTACAAACCGTGGCAGCAGCAAGTGTACCTGGGCCAACTGCCTTACTTTAATAAGAAGTCATCGAACCCGTGCTGTGCGACATCTCAAGAGTCGTCAAGTCTGCAAAACTGAGCTTGGATCCCTGATCTGTTCTGTGTCCATCGCCCCGAGCGAAGTTCTCGCCGGGTATGGCAATCCAGTAATAAAATCACTGCATTCATGTCAGCTGAACAGCTGCCCCTGACACTAGCAGCACGGGAACAGGATGGGGCCAGGCATCTTTCTGGCTCTGCTGTTGCCAGCTTGTACCCCGGATGGCTTTGGAGAAGCTGTTGGTGGGACACAGGGGCTGTGTGAATCACGTACAGTTCAACGAGTCAGGTAAGGTGCATCTAATGGACATCAGGGCCTCCTCTTTGGCTCCATGCAAAAGGGGACCAGCATGAAACACCCCAAGGGATGGCCGGGGGCTCCCAGCTTAAGGGCTTGGTGCTTGCACACATGTGACTGTCACCTGAAAAGCAGCAGATATCAGCTTTTAAGCTGCACTACATCACTGCAGAGTATCTTTGTTTGCGGCTTGCGGCTACGTGCGCATGTACATCCATGTGCAAGGAACACAGCTACATGCCATGGAATGAAGGGACATAATGTAGCCTGCCTGTGCATGCAGACGTGGATGGGCCCAGCAGCACTTGTGACTTCACACGTGGCTGCAACGTGGGATGCATGGCGGTATCATGTGAACTATCATACCGCATGGCCATATTCTTGCACTCTGACTCGGCATTGAGGTGCTTGGCTTGGCTGGCCCAATGACTGTCCAGCTGCAGCTGCAGATGAAACCGTTTGAGGTGACCTCATGTATGGCTGCACTGAATTTGGTGTGCTGATGTACCCTAGCTCAGCAAATACCATGGTGAAATCCCCCAGTTCGCCCTTGCAGTTTTGCTCAGCTTTGCTGAGCCAGTCTGTCGCTGTGCCTGTAACTGTGACTGCATACCATGCCTGCTGTGACTGCACCCCGCCAGGTTCTCTGTTGGCTTCTGGTTCAGATGACACCCACATATGCCTCTGGGACCTTCACAGCAGTAGGCCCCTGATCAACACCACCACGGGACACACAGCAAACATCTTCTGCGTGAAGTTCATGCCCACAACAGGTACAGCAGCTGCAGAAGGAGTTTCCTTGGCAGCGGGCAAGCAGGCCTGTTCCGTCGCTGGACAAACGTGCAGCATAATGTTTGCCTGCATGCGTGAAGTTCATGCCCACAATACGTACAGCAGCTGCAGAAGGAGTGTCCTTGGCAGCCAGCCGGCCTGTTCCGTTGCTGGACAGACGTGCAGCAAACTGGTTGCCTGCATACATACACGCGCAGTTACAGCGTGCCGTGCATATCATGTTTGTTCGGCCAGCAGTCCTGGTGTCCTACTAGTAGTACTATCGTTGTGTGCATGTTGATGACCACCATCATTGCACCTGCAACTGTCAATCACGGTGTTGTCTGCTGTGTCATGCTGTGCTGTGCCATGCTGTGCTGTGCTGTGCTGTGTGCGTCAGGTGACAGCAGCCAGCCCCTGCTAGCCACCTGTGCTGGTGACAATGAGGTGCGGGTGCATGACGTGGCTTCTGGAGCAGTGGTCAAGGTGTACAACCCACACACAGGTGCGCCAGCAGCAGCCGCAGCAGCAAAAGCAGCAGCAACAGCAGCAGCAACAGCAGCAACAGTAGTGGGCTTGTGTGGGGATGTCATCATCGCCTGTCGCACTGCAGCTGCAGAAGTGTTTATATTCATGTTCATCTGACACCCCAAACAGAGAGCTTCGGCAGTCCGATGATATGTGCGGGAAGCACAGAGGGAGGTGCGGGCGGACCTTTGTGACTTTGAGGCTGAGACTGTGGGCAAAGCATGCCAGGATGACATGCGGTCCTCTGGGAAATCTGGCTTCGCAAGCAGACTTAGAAGCATTGCAGTGGCTTTGGCTTGTGAAAGCTTGAATTGCAGCTCTGCGCTCCACACATCGTGTGGTTATAGTGATAACGGTGGCTGGCCGTTTGACAGGAGCCCTTGCTAGTATCATGGTTTAGCTTGGCGATGCACTCAGTCTAGTCTGTTCCTTCTGGCTGCTTTGCCTGCTGTATGAGTGACTTGCAAGGCCAGAGGGTCGGTGGGTGGGCACAGCGCGTGGGGCCCATTTGAGATAGTGTGTGCGTGTGGCTGGCTGGCAGGGTTAGCATACAAACAAGGGTATCAGTTGTGCAGTGAGGTGAAGGAGCAAAACTGACACCCGTGTTTGTGTGTTGGCTGGCTGGTTTGCTGCTTTAACTGGCCAGCAGAAACCCTCTCGGGCCAATGCAGGTGTTGTCCAATGCATGTGTTGGCCGCAGGTCGTGTGAAGAAGCTTGTTACCGAGCCTTACAACCCACACCTGCTCATCAGCTGCACTGAAGACAGCTCAGGCGGAAACATACATGTGATGTGCTGTGCTGTGCTGTCTGTGCACAGGTCGTGTGAAGAAGCTTGTGACGGAGCCCTACAACCCCCACCTGCTCATCAGCTGCAGTGAAGACGGCTCAGGTGTGTAAGGTGTAGTGCAGGGTCACTGCACAGTGTAGGTATGGTGCCAGCACGTCACAGTCACCGCCTATGTTGCCTTGTGTTGTCACTGATATTATTCCATCCCCATCGTCTGGACCTCTTTTTCGGTAGGCTCACTACTTTTCACCGCCAGTTGTGCTAGCAGACTCTGCCGATAGCTAAGCTGACCGCTTGCCGGTTCCAGTCTTGACTGGATGTGCAGTCCAGAACTACCATCCCACTGCACTGCTTGGAGTGGTAGGCCGGGGTTGTGGAGAAGTTGCGGCCTGATTGATTTCAGTCACAAAGCCTGTGGCGCTGTGTCACTAAAACCTGTGTTTGATTCTGCCCTGCAGTTCGCCAGCTCGACTTGCGTGTGTCAAGGTCAGGCACGCAGCTGCTGCAGCTGTCACGAAATGGGGTGCGGCTAGAGATCAACTCCATATCTTCGCCCTGGTGAGCATTTCTTGTGAAGATGTGACCTCCTGGATAAGGGGTGTCAGGTGTCCCTCGTCGGTGTGAGCCTCTGCCTCGGGCTCCCGGCAGTCGGGTTCACTCGGCTGTTGTGTGTGTGGCCAGCCGGTGGGGGTCCGCCCCCCCTGTGCCCTCCAAAGAAAACGTGTGTGTGGGCGTGAAGAATGTATGTTGTGACAATGACAGCAATGCAGCGGCTGGGACAGGAAACGCTGTGAGTTTGGTAGCCAACCTAGCGTCAACTTCGCTTGTGGACCTCATGCTCAGTTACTGCTGCATACAGGCACACATGTTGTGAGCAGCACAACAAAACCATGCGGCACGGACGCGTTCAAACTGTGCAGCGACGTCAAGAACTTCAGTGAGGGTGCGTCACACATGCTCCCCCTCTCCTCCGCTGGCGTGACATTTCACTCCCCCCCCCTTCTCTCTGCTCTCCCCCCCCCCCCCCCTCCCTGCCCCCCCCCCCCCCCCGCTCTCTCTGCACACTTATTGCTGTCCCCAGGCACAAGCCTTGGCTGTTGGCTGTGGGTGCATCAGACGATGCCCTGCGCGTGTATGACAGGAGGATGAGTGCAGCACGCAACGGCAGCGCCAGCAGGAGCAGCAGCACACGCGCAGCAGCATGCAAGGTGAGAGGAGCTCCTCACTGAGTGACAGGGGCACAGCAGGGGTGGCCAGGGCCCAGGGGCTGGTAGGGTCCATTAAGCTATTAGCGCTGCATTTTATTTTTATCGCTGGGATTGAAAGTTTAGTTAACAGCGTAGCGGTGGTGGTTGAGTTGGGCTCAGTCCAGCTCAGTCCATGGACTCAGTTGGCCAACTCAGCTTTGATGTGCCAGCAGGAGCAGCAGCACACGCGCAGCAGCTTACAAGGTGAGGGGGGTTGTGTGAGGGTTGTGTGCCTAGCTGTCTCACAGGGGCACGCCAATAGAATCGGCAACCTCGCAGGTGTGTGGGTGCAGAGTGGATGACCATCATGGGGCCCACAGATGAAGGCTTGCGCTGCCCCTTCTATCTATGTATGTGGCCAGCCACTGGGCTTGTGCCCCCCTGTTGCCCACAACAGGAAGGATATGGGCCATATAGCCTCACGGGCAGCAGGTTTGAAGGTTGTGGATTTTAGTGCAGTGAGGGTACCTGACAGCTCATGTAGCAGCTGCAGGGGTAGTAGGTGAGCCGATGGGTTGGTTGGTTCCCTTGTTGGTTGGGTATGGGACAGCGGGTTGCTTGGTAATGAGGGGTAATGGGGATACAGTTGCACATCAGAAGAACCCCTCTCAGGCTGTTGCTCCTGTATTCTCTCTGTCACCTTGTGAGCTGACTGCTCTTTGCCCACTGCAGCATGCTGCCTTGCACTGATGTAGAGTGTTTCCACTGCTGCCGCTGCTGTTGCCAATTGTGCTACACCCCCATCCTGTACCCCCAATTGTCCTGTACCCCCATCCTACGTGCAGGCCGTGTGTCACCTCAGTCCTGCCGGTCAGGCCCCTGACTTTGCGTCAGACTGCATCAGCGGAGTCGCCTTTGCTGACGATGGCAGCCAGGTGCTGGCCAACTACATGGGTGAGCACAGCTGGCTTGAGTACCCTTCCTGCAAGGATAATCTCCTTCACTGTAATCTCTGACTTCCTTGTGGGACGCCCTCCAAATGCCTAGTGCCAGGATACACGGACCCTCGCTCAATGTTGCATGCTGGGTGGAAGGCTGGACATGTTTCTCTGACCCTCAATCAATGTTGCCCTTACAATCAATGACCCGTGGTGGGGTGTCGAAATTCTTCTTTCGAGTGCTGAAACCACTGCTGCCACTGCTGCCACCTTGTTGGCCGCAGGTGACTATGTGTACCTCTGGGACGTTCCCGGCAGCAGCCCTGCTAGGCCAGCAGCAGCAGCAGCAGCAGCAGCAGGACAGCCGTCAGCTACATTGAAGCGCAGCAACAGCAGCGGTGGCGGCGGCAAGCGCAGCAGGAGTGACCTCACTGCAGCAGCTGCTGCTAATGTTGCCGTAGGGGCCGATCAGCCCGGCACACCTCGGGCCACCGCTGCTGCTGCTGCTGGTGGTGACACCGCTGCTGCTGCTGCTGGTGGTGGCGGCTCGCCGATGCAGCCGCCTGCCAAGACGCGCAGCCGCCACCGCGGCACTGCTGCTGCTGCTGCTGCTGCTGGTTCCAAGCAGACGGAAGGAGGCGATGCAATGGAAACAGACGCCGATGCAGCAGCGGCAGCGGCTACTGCAGCTGGCGTAGCAGCAGTGACCAACCAACAGCAGCAGCAGCAGCAGCAGCTTGGGGAAGATGGGGGCGAGGAGGGTGGTGGTGCTCGTGGCTTGGGTGATGGCGGGACTGCCAGCAGGGTGCTGAGTGTTGATGATGCTGTTGAACGGCTTGAGGTGAGGAGAACATGGGTCCAGTACATACACGCAAAGCGTTTCATGGCGCATGCAGCACCAGGTTATCATAGGTGCAAGACAAGCAAGACACCACCAGGCGGCCCGTGACCTACTAGGTTCAGCGTTGGACGCTGATCGGGCCAATTTATGCAGCGGTGTCAGCCTTTGCCTGCACTTGTGCTGCACAGCTGCCTGAAATGGAGCAGTGCCGTTGCACCTCCCTCACCCCTCACCCCTCCATTGAGCTCATCAGCCACGCAGCAGCAGTAGGCCTACCCAGCAGCTTGTGATATGTGGGGACCAGCTGTGAAGTCAGTGGGCCCCCACTGACTTCACGGGCTGCACCGTCAAACCACCACCGTCAAACCACACTGCTGCTGAGCTCAGCAGTGATGTCTCCTTGCTGCGCTGTGCTGTGCTGTGCTGTGCTGTGCTGTGCCATGCTGTGTCGTCGCCTGCTGTGCTGTGTCGTGCTGTGCAGCGTGGTGACCTTGTGATTGCGTCAAGGCGGCGTGGTGCTGTGGCAAGTGCCATCCTCACCCGTTCACAGGACCTGTATGAGAGGGGCGAGCTGGACGCATCACTCAGGTGGGGGTCAGGGTTGTTTGCTGTTTGGGCCATACGCAGGAGCGTGGTTTCCCTCCCTTCTTTAAGACACTCAGGCGGGAACACACACACACATTCACACATAAGCAAACGCGCAAGGTGTGCCTGACTCGCGCTAGGAATGCATTGGTCCATGAGACAACGTGGATGCTCGCACAGTGCATTGCTTGCCGCAACAATGGGAGGGCTCTGATCTCAGAGTGCTTGCTTTGCAAAGCCAATTGGCAGCCACTTGAGGCACTTAAGCATGATTGTGGGACCCCGCCCCCACACACAAATATTTTGAAACACGCTCTAGTTGCGGCTGCAGGGGTGTTGCTGCCCCCCCCCCCTACACCGTACTGCATGCCAGGTGTAGAAAACAGTTGCACTATTCTGCAGTGCTGCATTCAATCACTGTCCGTGTCTGCCTGCTGTGTTGCCTGTAGGTATGCGCTGCTTGTAGTGCGCTTCCGTCCCAATTGGAGGTATTTCACACCAGCTCTGCTATACTGTGCTGCATTACACCACTGCTCCCCGTCAATCGTGCCTGTAGGTATGCGCTGGTTGTGTTGCGGCTGCGTCCCAATCAGAGGTACCCTACACCAGCTGTGGCATACTGTGCTGCTGTACACCACTGCTCCCCGGCTGCCTGTTGTATCGCCTGCAGGTTTGCGTTGGTTGCGTTGCGGTGCCTCGTAATTTGAGGTACCACACACCAGTTGTGCTATATTGTGCTGCTTTACACCACTGCTCCCCGCCTGCCTGCTGTGTTGCCTACAGGTATGTGCTTGTGCTGAGGTCCCTCACAACTGGAGCACCTTACACCAGCTGTGCTCTACTGTGCTGCATTACTCCACTCCTTGTCTACCATGCCTGTAGGTATGCGCTGGTTGCGCTGCGGCTGCGCCCCAATTTTGGCATGGCCCACTACCAGGCTGCTGTGTGCTACGAGGCGATGGGGCTGCTGGGGGAGGCACTGGCAGAGGCAGAGACAGCCCTGGAGATGGCATGGTGGGTGGGGGGGGGGAGGGTAGCAGGGAGTGAGGGGGGCAAGGGGGTGTGGGGGGGGGGTGCGAGGGAGTGAGGGGGGCAGGAGGGAGGAGGGGAGGGTGCGGCCAGGTCTCAGAGGCGGAGAGGTTTGCAGCAGGGGCGGAAGGGGTCGGGGGCTGATGAGGGAGGCACTGGGGGGGGGGGGGGCAGAGACAGCTTTGGAGATGGCATGGTGGGTGGTGGAAGACAGGGCCTAGTCATGTACAGACTGCACTACTGCTGGGACCCTCAACCAATGTGCAGTCATATGCAGCATGCCGCAGCAACAGATGGCAGCAGCACACACTTTTTATTTGCATCTAGCCCTCCTTGGCAATGTTGCTCCTGCCAAGCGGGTTGGTTGCTGCCTCCTCCCACCTCCTTCCGCCAACTCCCCCCCCCCCCCCACACACACACACGCCGCTCCCACTGGCCCGCTGCCCTGTTTCCCACCCCCACCACCACGCCAAGCACAGCCACAGCTTGCACCTCACATCCTGTTGACCCCCCCCCCCCAACAACCCTTTCCCCCATGCTCCCCCTTATGCAGGGGTTATGACCTGCAGCAGTTCGTACGTCGCCTCAGGCGGCGGTTGACAACAGACACAGCAGCAACCGAGGCAGCAGCAGCAGCGCATACATCGCCCCAGCAGCAGCACGGGGAGGTGCAGACGGCAGCAGCGGCGGCAGCAGCAGCAGCACTGGGTGGCAGCAGGGCGGGACACCGACAGAGGACCGGAAGGCGCCAACGTGGCCAGCCAGGTGCTGCTGCTGCTGCTGCTGCTGCTGCTGAGGGCTTGATGGGACCGGTGCACCCCTTACAGCAGGCAGCAGCAGCAGCCGCCACAGCAGGTGCAGCAGCGGCGGCAGCAGGGCTGGGACTGGATGAAGATGCTGCTGCTGCTGCTGCTGCTGCGCAGCACAGCCCCCCAAAGGTTTTGCCGCCCGCACTGCAGCGGCGGCTGCAGGCCAGGGTATACTGCCACCTACTGCTGCTGCTGGCGAGGGTGGCGGTGCTGCTGTTCAGCATGACGCTGATGTAGGTGCTGCAGGCCCTACCCCTACCTCTATGGATGGTGTTTCCCCGGCAGAGGCGGGACCAGTGCCAGGGCCTAGCCCAGGACCTGATGCCTTTGCTGCTGCAGTGGCAGCAGCAAGTGGCTCGTCTCACTCCTGGGGTCCTAGTGGTGCCTCACAGCAGCACAGCGGCAGCAGTGGCAGCAATGGCGGCTGCGGGCTAGCTGGCAGCAGCAGCAGTGGGGGCGGTGAGGGTCAGCAGGACCTGCTGCCAAGTGATGACGTAATGGATAGTGATGACGTCATCATAACAGATTCTCAGGGACAGCACAGTCAGGAGGGGGAGGGTATGGAGCTCAATGCAGATGTTGAGCAGCAGGGCACTGAGGGTGCAGTAGGAGGAGCTGCCGGCCAGAGCAGCAGCAGCAGCAGCGGCAGTGGGACGGAGGGCGGCAGCAGCGGCAGCAGTGGGACTGATAGTGGCAGCGACGGCAGCAGCAGCAGCAGTTCAGCAGGCGAGGTTTCTGACCCGGAAGATGACTCATCCCCAACGGGGGTGACTCATCCTCCGACGAGGATGAGTCACAGGGTTCAGGGGCAGCAGACGGCGACTCCCAGGGGGATGGTGCTGCTGCTGGCAGCAATGACAGCGGTGATGCGTCATCCTGGTTGGATGATGACGACGAGGGAACAATGCTGGGTCTAGATGATGACAAAACCTTCTTTGACTGGGGCGGGACTGAGGCGCCAGCAGCCCAGGCAGCCTTGCAAGCCCACCAGCAGCAACTGGGATCCGATCAGCAGGGGTTTGGTCGGCAGCAGGGGAGTCGCAACGTCCGCAGCAGCAGCAGCAGCCGCGGACGGTCTTTCGATGCGGCCAGGTTTGACGATCTCGTCACACCCATCCGTAACCAGCTCGTGATGTTGGAGCTTCGGCGGGAGGAGCGGTTGCCGCGGGTGTTTGCGCTGCGGCTGCAGACATACCGCGAGCGTTACGAGATGATGCTGCTCAGCTTGCGGCACCAGACAGCGTTTCAAGACAGGGCGCGAAACGAAGCCTCAGAAGCAAAGCGCCATCCCCCTCAGGCGACAACAGATATGCAGCCAGGCTCTTCAAAACCGAGTTTGACAGCGAGTTTGACAGCCGAAGGGGTCGTCAGGGGTTTACTCGCCGAGCAGCGGCAGGAGGTCGAGCAGCTGCAGCAGCGGCACAAGCAGCAGCGGCTGGAACTTACTGGGCGTTCGCAGCCGGGTGAACATTATGCAGAGAATGTCTTCCTTATGCAGCAAGAGCTTTTGATGGAGGTTGCACAGTCGCTGGGGTGGGAAGAGCAACTGCTTCAGCAACTGCTTGGGGGTGGGCATCAGGCCGGACACCCCCAGCAGCAGCAGCAGCAGCAGCAGCAAGCAATGCCTCCACCTCCGCCGCCGCCGCGGCAGCAGCAGCAGCAGCAGCAGCAGCGGCGGCGGCCATCGCCTGCAGAGCCACCACCGGACGGCGTGCCACCTCCATCAACACAGCAGCAGCAGCAGCAGCAGCAGCAGGACCACCACCAGCAGCAGCAGCAGCAGCAGGACCACCACCACCAGCAGCAGCAGCAGCAGCAGCAGCAGGACCACCACCACCACCAGCAGCAGCAGCAGCAGCAGCAGGCCCACCACCAGCAGCAGCAGCAGCAGCAGCAGGCCCACCACCACCACCACCAGCAGCAGCAGCAGCCAGCCCTGGATCCTCTCCAGCACCTGGAGCAGTATGAGCAGCGTCTGTTGCGCATCACGAAGCGCATCGCGCGACACGCAGAGCGCAGCACCACTCGCATACAGGCGATACACCAGGAGATGCTCTCGGAGGGGGAGGCCAATTGTCCTTGGTCACGCATGCTGCGCCTGCAGGTGCGAAGATAATGCGGTGTGTTTGCTACTGTTGTTTAATTTTGTATTTTATCTTATCAAATAAATTTTAGTATGTGTAGTTCAGTTCTGATAACAATAATTATTATTTACTACTAAACTTTTTTTGATAGGTATAAGGGGGGCGGACCCCCACCGGCTGGCCACACACACAACAGCCGAGGCTGCCGGGAGCCCAAGGTCTTGCCTCACACCGATAAAAGACGCCTAACACCCTTTAACAATTAGGAGGTGCCCAGTGCCCGAACCAAAGTTGCATGGGAGTCAAACCCATACACCCCCTACGTGTACTACAGCATTTACTACTAAAATTAGCATGCGTAGCAGCTTTGCAATTGCAGAGGAGGAGACGGACAACGTCAATCACCAAATTGCCGGCATAAGATTGTGTTGTTGTAGTGTTTCTTGTTTCTCATGTGGCAGAGGTGCTTACCATAAATATTTAGCTTATCATAATTATTTATCTTATTTGTCTTTATTGAGCTTACCATATTATAGCTTAAAGTGCAGCTCCCTGCAAAGTGTCTGGTCTCTTCTCACCGTCAGAAGGCTTGGCGAGGGACATACATGCAGATGTGTATGTGTATGCCTGTGTAACGGGTCTTGGTTGCTCTTGATTCCGTTCTCATAATTGTTGGCTTTGTGTCGGTTACCCCATAAGCCTCTGGCTCCCTTGTGGGTTGCACGGCTTCGCCGTGCCCAATTTCTGTAACTGTAACTGTGTAACACCTGCATGCAGGTTGAAAATGCCCAGCAGCTTTGCAAGGCTCTTGATGTTCAGCAAGCCACAGCAGAGGCAGATGCTGAATGGGTGAGGCTGGCACGCCATGTGGCTGTCAGCAAATCAGGGGGACAACCCCAGCAGCAGCAGCAGCAGCAGCAGCAGCAGCAGGAGCAGGTGCAAGACGCGCAGCAGCGGGAGCAGGGGCAGGGACAGCAGCAGCAGCAGCAGCAGCAGGAGCGGGAGCGTGGGGGTGCCCAGCACCCAGCGCTAGTGCGTGCGGGTCAGCTGTCGGCTGTGTCGACTCCTGCCGCACATGCTGCGCTGCTGCCGCTGTTTGACTCGGTGGCGGCTACGCTGGCTGAAGTGCTGCAGGCACACTGGTGGGTGGGTGGGGGGTGGGGGTGGTGGGGTGGGGGGTTGAAATGGGTGGGTGGGGGGGTGGAAGGCTTGGGTGGAGGGGCGTGGGTAGGGATGTTAGGGCTGCGCTGGCTGAGGTGCTGCAGGCCCCCTGGTGGGTGGTGGGGGGGTTGGGGGGGGGGGGGGGCGTGGCACGGGGGGGGGGGGGGGATGGCTGGGTGGTTGGAGAGTGTGTGGGTGGGGGTGGGGGTGTGGGGGGGGGGGACAGAGGGCAGCTGATGGGTGGGTGGGCTGGTAAGCTAACCGAGCCAATGAGTGAGGGGGTGAGTGAGTGGGTGGTGGGTGGGTTGACAGGCATGCAGAAGGATGGTGGCGGTTACAATGGCTGAGGTGCTGCAGGCACACTGGTGGGTGGAGGGGGGGGGGCAGGGGGGGAGCAGGTGGGTGGAGGGGGTGGCTGGGCGGACAGAGGGCAGCTAATGGGTGGGTGCGCCGGCAAGCTAAGTGAGCAAGTGAGTGAAGGGGTGGGTGGGTTGGTGAGTGGGTGGGTGGGCAGGCATGCAGAAGGATGGTGGCGGCTATGCTGGCTGAGTTGCTGCAGGCACATTGGTGGTGGGGGGGGGGGGGGTGGAGGAGATGTGTTGTGACCCGACCACAGAGCCGCTGTAGTTGGCCTGGGCTGCATTGCCCCAGGCAACCACGTTTGTCCGAATAGGCTTGAGGCATACCAGGCTTAACAGGGCTGTTACGGGTGCTGGAAGTGGTGCTAGATGGGTGATTGGAGGGGGTGTGTGAACCGGCTGGCAGATGGCTGGGTGGGGTAGCGAGCCGAGCCGAGGCGAGGGGGCGGCGGAGTGAAGTAGGGCTGTGTGAACGAGGGATTAGGGGAGTGCCGGCAGCCGTTTTGTATCACAGGGCGCGCATTACTGGTCACTGAGTTAATGTGCATTGCCGCACGGCCGCACCAGTTGCCTCCTTCCTTCCTCTCCGCTTTCCATGACGCAAGCAGCCCCTGCACCATGAGCTCCTGCCACTACTCTCAGTAACTCACTCTCAATGATACTATCATCATGCTATCAGCATACTATTAGTAAAACTCTCAGTAATGCCCATAGTACCAATGCAATTGCAACTTTCTGGTGTCCCTGCTGTGCAGTGAGCTGCGTGCCAACTCAATTATGAACGTGAAGCACCTTCAGCAGAACCTGCAGCAGCAAATTATCAAGGAGCAGCAGCAGCAGCAGCAGCAGCAGCCAGCTGGGGCTGACACTACAGTTTCAGAAGCGCAACCTGCTGCTGCTGCTGCTGCTGTCACAAGCGGCAGCCACAGCCAAGGCGGCAGCAGCGGCAGCAGCAGTGACGGCAGCAGCAGTGACAGCAGCAGTGGCAGCGGTAGTGACAGTGATGGGGGTGATGGTGAGATGGAATTGGGTGTGCCAGCACCTGGAGAGCTGCTGAGAGAGGTAAGAGGCTGGGTGCACCACAAGGGGGCTTCCATTTCTTATGCCGATTTCCCATGGGAGGAGGCGGCGGGGAGGGCGCAGTGGGTGTGGCATTTGCACAGCCAGTGCGTTCAACGCAAGGATTTGCTGGCTTGCATTCGCTACCAACATAATCAATCTTGTGCACAAATGGTGATGGTGAGATGGAATTGGGTGTGCCAGCACCTGGAGAGCTGCTGAGAGAGGTGAGTGGCTTGGTGCACCAAGTTGGGGCTGTCCATCTCTTATGTCCAGGGGAGACGGCGGGGAGGGCGCAGTCATCCTTGCCAAGGATGGTTGAACCAGCCTGGGTATAACACAACAGCGATACGTCAATGCAGTGTCCAATTTGCTTCCACCGCTACCTACAGCCCCTACACCCACTTTCAGGATAACCCCCCCACACACATATATGCTGTTGATCAACCACCTCTTTTGCCATTTTGATCCGACAGTTTGACTTGCACAGCTCCTGCTCTCCTTCCCACCCACCCACCCACCCACCCACCCACCCACCTCCCCCCCCCCCCCCACACACACACACACACAAACCCCCCTTCCAGAAGGGCCCCCTCCACCCCACTATGGTGGCACCCCAACCCACTCGCCGCACCACCACCACCACCATCATCATCTTGATGCGAAACATACACACATACCCTGCCCCTCTCCCCCCCCCCCCCCACACACACTACCCTTCTACACCCACCTTGCAGGATGACCCCGTGCTGTGGGAGATTGGGCAGCTGCTGGCAGCTGGTGACCCCCTCCGCACAGCACGACATGGCAGCAGCAGCAGAAGCCGGCACAGGGGTCGGCATAGCCTCCTGACAGCAGCCGGTACCACCAAGATTCTGCATCAAGATAGCAGCGGTGGCAGCAAGCACGACGGCTCTCCTGCTGCAGCAGCAGCAGCAGCAGCAGCAGCAGGAGCTGTGGTGGCAGCTGCTGGGTATGCTGCTGCTGCTGCTGCTGTTGGTGCTGATGACACGGGTGCTTGTGGCTTGGAGCAGCAGCAGCAGCAGCAGCAACATGGTGGTGGACCATTGAGTGGCCGACAGAGCCAATGGGCCTGCAGGTATGAATGAAGGGTGGGGACTGCTCCGTGTGCTGTGCTGTGCTGTGTGCCATGGTGGGCGGACAGTCTCAGTCTCCGTACCCCCCAGGTGCTACAAGCACACAGTGCAGCCTGGAGCTGGGCTGCCATACATGGCAGCATGCATGCTACCACCCCCGTGATCAGCCTGGACTAGACCGCAAGGGCTGCCCCAAAGAGCTGCCACCTGGCAATGTACCTTCCTGACTGCAGACTGATGTATGCAATTCAACATTCGAAATAGAGTGTCTCTGCACCCCCCCCTACCCCTACCCCTGCCCCCTGCCCCCCCCCCCCGCTCCCATCAGGTACCGAGGCGCAGTGAGCCTGAAGGCCATCAAGGATGTGTCATTCATGGGCCCTGGTCAGGCATGGTAGCAGCAGCCAGCCAGGGCACCCCCACCCCCCGCCAATAGCTGCCACCTGCCCTCTGCCTTTCTTGACTACCTATTGATGCGGGCAGATCTACCCCCCCCCCCCTGCACCCTTCCCCCTGTCCCCCCCCCCCCCCCCCCCGGTGTCACCCACTATCAGGTATCGAGGGGCGGTGAGCCTGAAGACCATCAAGGATGTGTCATTTGTGGGTCCCAACCAGTCAATGGTGGCAGCAGGCAGCGACGACGGACGGCTCTTCATTTGGGAGCGATACACCGGTGGGTGATGGTGTCAGTGGCTGGGTGTGCCTTTGATCTGTCCTAGTAGGCGGTGGGGAGGGGGGTGTCTTGCCAGCATGGGCTACGCCTGGCACTGCCCTGGCACGGACAGACACATTGCTTGCATGTGACTCGCATGTTCTGTACATGTTAGCTACACAGGTATCCTCTATGCCAAACACAGAAGCACGCAGCTTGCATGCATGCATGCCCAGTAGTCCCTTGCTTTCCACTCCGCCGCCTGTCAAGGAGAGGACTAGCCTCCCTGGTCCGTCCCTGCCCCACCCTGTGCTACCCCCTTGCCACAAAACTATTTCCCTGCGTGCTGCTGACCTGTGCATCATATCCCCACTGGGCTGGCAGTCATTGCTCACTGTTCACCTACATAACTTGTTGTTTTTGATTGAATCCGCCACACCCACACTCTTGTCCGCCATTTCATTCGCCAGGCCGCCTCATCACCGCGCTTCGTGGTGACTGCTACGTCGTCAACTGCATCGACAGCCACCCAACCGCACCCCTGCTGGCCTCCTGTGGCATTGATGCTACTGTCAAACTGTGGAGCCCCTGTGCCACTCACAGCAGGGACCCCCTACTGAATAGGGACCTGCTGTATTCCCTAGGGTACAATGAGGTTGAGAGGAGGGCGGTGGGTGGCGCAAACATGTTTAGGGGGTTCAGTGACATGGTGAGGGCGTTCAGCAGGCAGGCAGCGCAGGATTTGGCGGCAGGGCTTAGCAGGCAGGCAGCGGAGGATATGGCGGCAGGGCTTAGGAAGGAGTCTCAGCAGCAGCAGTAGCAGCAGTGGCGCCTGCCAGGGCCAGTGGCCCCAATGGCCTATTTGGTTTTTACGTGACATCAGCATCAAAAGGAAGCCGTCGGGTGGCGTCAGTTTCTATGTGGCCTGAATTGATGTGGTGAGGGCATTCA
Organism: Desmodesmus armatus; assembly: GCA_007449985.2. Taxonomy (NCBI): domain Eukaryota; kingdom Viridiplantae; phylum Chlorophyta; class Chlorophyceae; order Sphaeropleales; family Scenedesmaceae; genus Desmodesmus; species Desmodesmus armatus. The sequence goes on along the minus strand of VIIQ02000059.1, from coordinate 337,888 downwards.
GCAGGCAGGCAGCGCAGCGAGTAGTGGCAAGGTTTGGAGCAGAGGAGCAGCAGCTCTAGCAGCCACCACAGGGGCGTGGTTGTGATGGGTGCCAAACGAGCGAGCGGTTGTCAGCTGGCTGACATCTGAGCCTGTTTGTGGCTGATGCTTGTGTATGATTGAGCACGACTGGCAACAGCGTCTGTGCTGTAGACATTGGATGGGTAATGTGCAGCAGCTGTTGGGTTGATTGCAATCAGGCTTGAGTCAGCAGGAGGGTGTGTTGTTCATCAGCCTTTGTGCAGTGAGCCACAGGACAGGCTCACCTACTTCCACATGTTGAATGGTCGTGGCCGCCTGCTGGCTGTACTCTGATCCACAATTGTGCACGCAGTACGTGCAAGCAACAAATCATGTCAGTCAATCAGTTATGCAACTGGCATGGCAGACCCTACTAGGGCAGGACGTTGCTGACTCACCTTGGAGGTGTGTTTGCTGGGTGTGCTTGTGAGGCTCGCACCTAGTAGGCATTGTTTTACAAGGTCTGTGTCTTGTGTGTTGTGTTTGTTGCCAACTTTTGCAACATCTGCTGTTGGCAGCCGCAATCAACTGTCAGTGCACAGTCCGTCACTGGCCACTTAGGCACTGAACAATGCCACTTCCCAGTTGGAGAGTCGAATGGGTCAAAGATTTGGTCAGCACCGAGCACAGAGGTCACAAACCATCAACTCTCCAATGACATTAAGCATTCAGTGACCACCACTGGTGTTACACTCTGAACGCAGCATGTATTTTGCTGAATTGCTGAAACAAACTGACATCCAGGCAGGGTCATAATGCTACACGGCATGATTCGCTCAGCACCCTGGCCTCCCACGCATGAACAAGGGAGGCAACACGTCCTGGCCTTTTTGGGTTGGCTGGCCCTGCCAAGGCCCTGCAGTGCCGCACAGTGACAGTGGCATGCATGGTGCCCTTCCAAAACTCCTCTGCAGCCGCTGGCATGTGCACTAGCATGTGGCACACACAGCACCTGACATGGATGACCGCAAAAACACCTGCACAGTGACTACTTCATTTGCTTGTTTGACGATGCTCATGTCGGGACAAGGAATCCGAGCGGCTCGCATGCTTGCACAAAGCGATTGGGTTCCAATCCAGGCCAAAACCCATCACCCACCCAGCCAAATGGGTGCCACTCAGATTCATGCATCGTGCCAGTCCCAACCAGGGCAGCCCCAAACCACAATCATGCCCAAGGCAACCATGATCTCTGATAGACACCAAGGCAACCATGATCTCTGATAAACACAGGCGTTTCAGCCTATCCTAAAACATAAAATTGAGTCAGCCTGTGGCACTTCATCACTCCCACCAGGCGTGCCATGGCCGCCGCTACAATAGGCACACTGCGTTGTGCGGCCACAGTGCCGGAGGAGCTGCAGCAACCAGGCTGTCTGATGAAGTATGCAGTCAGTAAAGCGCTGACATGGGTCAAGGTGCTGGCGCTGAGTCAGTAGTACCCACGACACAGGGCTTAGCAAGCTAGTGCATTAGCAGCTGCAATTGCAACCCAGGCAGTTACCAAAACATTTCAAAGAAGCAAGGACTCTGCCGTGGCTATCCAGCTGCTCCTCAGCCCTTCAGTGCAGCCCTGCGCTCAGCTTCCGCTTGCTCCCTCTCCTTTGCCGGCGGAAGGCTGTGCGGGCATCAGCTGCTGCCTGTGCAGCTACTAGCCGGCGGCCGGCCTGTGAGGCCTTGTAGGCTTCCAGCTGTGCAAGCGCCGCCTGCAGTTCTGTCCATGCTGCTGTGGTGCCTGTCTTCAGGCGGCGTGAGGCTGTCCTGTTGGCGGCCATGGCTTGGTTGCAGTACTCCAGCAGCTGCACCCAGACATCTGGTGGGTGCTCAGGGGGTTCCTGCGTACCATAAGTCAGGAAGGCAAAGCAGTGGCCAGCACACAACTTGCTGAGTGTATGCAAGCGGTTGATGGCCAGTAGTGCAGGGGACATGCGTGATGTGGAATGTCGTATTGTACAGGTGTAAGTTTGACATGTGTTCATTCACGCAAGACACTACGTGCAGGAAAGCCGTTCCACGCATGCACGCATGAAAGCTGTGCCGCACAGGCGGCCTGATGAGTGATGCTGCATGCACGACTCCTGCAGTGTTGGTGATCCCACGACGCTACGTCTTTGTGCTGTGTGTGGTGTGTGTGTTCTTGAGATTGCGCAATGGACCAGCTCTGTATTCAATTGGAGATTTTTATCGGCAAGAACTAGGCTGCCTGGCGGCAGGAGCCCTTTAGGCACAAAGCAATCCCGATGATGCCCTGCTCCAGGCTGGCAAGACTCTTGTGCTTGTGCTGACACTGCTCACCTCCGAGGTGCGCACGGTGCGCATGTGGATGAGTCCCTCCCATTTGTTGCCCGTATCGTACGTGACCACAGCCTCCTCCATCTTGAGCTCTTGCAAGGCCCGCAGCTTGGTCATCTGCAGCAGCCCCAAGTCACTCAGCACAGCCTTGCCCTTGATATGGAGCCTCTTTAGCGTTGCAAAGTGAGTATCGGCCAGCCTCTGCACCTTGGCATCGGTCAGCTTGTCGACTGTCAAGCTGCGCAGCTGATTGAACGGCTCCGGTCCGAGGCCAACGGTCTTCCACCCCCAGTTGCGACATTGTAAAATCTCTCCTGCAACCCAAGCAGAGTGGATTTCAGCACGCCCAGCAGCAGTTCAAGCAGTTCAAGCAGTTCAAGCAGGTTCGGGCAGCATCTGTCCAGGGTTCTCAGGTGTTGAGCGTCAAAGGGTCTGCTGCCGGGGTTCACCCGCAGCACCCTGAGGGCTGTGAGTTGGCGAGCAGTTGCAGTCCACATCAGAAACATGCTCTCCCAGGTGCCTGCAGGCAAAGCATCGCCCTTGATGACAGTAGGCATCTCAGGCTGAAGATGTGAGCGGGCCTCGCCAGGAAGGTTGTCAGCGTCAAGGCCTGTGCTGCGCATGAGGAGGTGCAACTCCTGCAGGTGACTGCTGGCTGTGAGCGCTGCGTACATCTGAGGGTCAGCACGCTCAGCGCAGAAGAAAGGCCCGTCTAACTCGTCCAGGGACAGGCAGGTGAGCTGTGTCATGGTTGCAATGGCTGCCATGATGTTGGGCTTGTGAAAGTAGGACTCCCGTGCTCGGTGATCACTACCCTCCACCCTGCGCGTGACAAGCACGTTCTTCAAAGAAAGGTGCTTCAAGCCGCTCAGTCCAGCCAGAGCAACTGCTTCAACACAGCTGGTCCTGATGCTGAGGGTGTGGAGGTGCTGCAGGCATCTGAGGGGACAGGTGACTGCCCCAGCACGATGAAGCTCGAGGCTCTCCAGACTGCTGATGTTGGTGAGGGATGCCGTCAGATCACTGCTGTCACTGCGGGCATCACGTGAGCTGAGCACCAGTCGCTTGAGAGGCAGCACGTGGAGAAGGTGCATGGTGGACATTTCCCTGATGGTGGCAGCTGCTTGAAGCTCTGTCAGCAGCAGAAGCTTCCGTGGCAGGATGGATGGCAGGATGCAGCCAGGGAGCTTCAAGGACTGCAGACTGGTGAGTGCTGCTAGACCTTCAAGGCTGTCGCCTTGTGCTGCTCCACAGCAGTCTTCCAACGCTAGGTAGGTAAGCTGCGTGGCCGATGCCAGCACGCTGCTGTTGCTGCTATTGCTGTTGGGCGTGACCTGCACTCTGAAACTCTTTAACTCAAGCCCTTCCAGCTGGGGCAAAAGGTATATAATCTGTAGCAAGGGCCCTGCGTCCAGTGGCTGTGCACGGCGTCCACTTGGCTCACGCTCTGCTACTGCCCTCACACTGCAGACACTGCAGCCATAGGTGCTGAGCCAGCTTGCCAGACTGTCCCGCCTGTATTCTGTCAGCGTGATGGATATGCACTTGGCTGCATTGGCTACTTTCCTCCAGCGCTGACAGACTTGTGCAACCCCCTGTAGGCGCTGCTGTGTGCTGAGACATTGGAAAACTGCCTGCAGCACCTCCTTGGGCAGCTTGGAAAAGTCCATCGTGATCCCACGCCTGGCAGGATCACAGTGGAAGGTTCAGCTGCACAACAGACATGTCTTTCGCGCCAAAGTTTGCTGCTGCGCAAGTGGAAGGCCTGCCGGGTCTCATGAACAGCTTTTGGAACTTAAATCGGCATATTTTACTCACAATAACTCTGAAAGCAAGCAATCACAGCTTAATCATGAACGGGAAGTGTGACGGACACCCAACTATGACGAATCAGTCAATAATCAGTACGCGCTCAAGCCAGGCTTGGCCTTTTTACGACTGCGAGACAATTATGTTGCTTGAGTCAGCTCTGTGTGCTTGACAGGTGCAGCCAAGAAGTAGAGCCAACAGGATGTTGCTGGACAGGGCCCACTAAGCTGCATACCTGATCCTAGATGGGGACTTGGGGCTGGTTGCACCTTGAAGCCGGCCGCTAAACCCCTGCTGTGTGTGTGGTTTGCCTTTGCACTGCTGTGATGGAGAGGCATGCCCTGGTGTCATCCTTGCTTATAGTCATATAATATGACTCATATTCCATCCAACTGTTTGAGCGGAGGGCAAGTCTGTAAGTTGCATGCAGACCAACATCAAGCTATGACAACAAACTTTGCCTGACCTGACTCCTGATTTAGTTGGTTGAACACCTTGCGACAAACAGCTGCCCTGCACCCCTGTCAAACACCCAGCACGTCTGATCAGAAGCCATACCCATTATAAGGCATGCGGCATAGTCAGTGGATGACACATGAGCATCCATCCTGCCACTGCTCCAAATGCAGGGCCGTCTGCAAGATGTAGTCTTCAAGAGGCACCTTCAATCCAGCTGTCACAACACTTCCACTAGCCCCAGAGCCTTCAAGCATTTCGAAAATGCCGCATGAGGCGCCTGCCACACTGTGTTCAGCAAGGTTCTGAGCTGACGCAACCATGCCACCCCATGCAGTGTTGCGCAACAAAAGATGGTCCCAGCGCAGGGGCCATGCTGGCTCACGTTGCCGTAATGTCGGCAGTGCCAATGCTGGGCAGTTGATATGCAGAAAACAAGGCTTACAAAGTGCACTTTGTGCACGTGCTTGACCCAACCACACAGGTGACAAACACACAGATGCAGCGAGCCGCTGGCAGGCTCAAGCCTTGGCTGTTTGCCCGCCCCTGAGCTGCTTAGGGCCTGTGCTCAGTAACAACTTGGTTGAAAGGTTGGACCTTCCCAATCCACCACCTGCCGTTGGTAAGCCGTGAGCGCGTCAGCTGCTGCCTGCCAGACAGCAAGGCCAACAGGGGAAGCCTTGTACTCTGCCATCTCTTCGACTGCCGCCTGCAGTTCCTCCTGTACTTCCAGTGCTGTTGAGCTTGTATCGAAGCTGGGTGGTACCGGTGATGCCATCCTGCAGGCTGTCATGGCAAGGATGCAGTGCTCCAGCAGCTCCATCCACACACCAGGGGGGTTGTCCGGATGGGCCTCCTGCAAATATGGAGGTAGAGCAGCAAGCGCGCAACAACTGAGGCAGGGACTCTTGGACTCAGCAAGCCATGCGAGTACCTGGGGGCAGCAGCAGCAGATCAGTTTGCAGGATGCACAATGCAGGATAGCCCTGCCGCAAGTCACTCACAAGTGCAGGAAAGTAGTAACTAGTAACAGCAGCAGCGCTGCACGCATTTCCTGCATCAAAGCAGCGTAAGGTGTCAACACTGACCCCACTTACCTGTGTGCACATGTGGATGGCTCCCTCCCACTTGGCCCATGTGTCGTATGACACCACGGCCTGCTCCATCTTGAGCTCCTGCAGGGCCCGCAGCTTGGTCATCTGCAGCAGCCCCAAGTCACTCAGCACAGCCTTGGACTTGACGTGGAGCCTCTTCAGTGTTGCAGCAGCAGTATCGGTGAGCTTCATTGCTGCCGCAGTGTCCAGGTTGTCCACTGTCAAGCTCCTCAACTGTCTGAAGTGACGTGGCTCACGGCCAAGCAGAAGCACACCTCCAGACGCATTGCTGTTTGTTGACCCCAGCACACCCAGCAGCTCCAAATCCTGCAGGTTCGGGCAGCACTTGCCCAGGGCTGTCAGGTCATTGTCAGCAAGCGAAGTGTAGCCAGGATGCACCCGCAGCACTCTGAGGGCTGTCAGCTGGCGGTCTGCTGGAAACACGTGCGCCCAGGTGCCTGCAGGCAGAGTGTCGCCTTGCTCACGGGACTTTGCAGAGTACGGCGGCCGATCCTCGCCTGGGGCTATTCTGGGCTCGAAGACTGACTCACGCATGCAGAGATGCAGCTCCTGCAGGTGGTTGCTCGCCGTGAGTGCTGCGAACCTCTGGGGATTGGCGCGCTCAGCACGGTAGAAGGGCCCGTCACACAGGTCCAGGGACAGGTAGGTGAGCTGGGTCATGGCTGAGATGGCTTCAAGGAAGGTTTGCTTGTCGTTGCATGACTCCCTCAACAGACCAGGACTGCCCTCCACCGTGCGCGTGATGATCACACCCCGGAGGGATAGGTGCTGCAGGCCGCTCAACCCAGCCAGGGCTGCTGAGTCCACGCAGCTGGTATGACGGCCGAAGGGGGGGAGGGGCCGCCGGCCTGCCAGAAATAAGTCCTCACTGTTGGTGCTGATGCTGAGGGTTTGAAGGTGCTGGAGGCAGCTGAACGGGCAGATGACTGCTCCAACACTGTGCAGCTCAAGGCTCTCCAAGCTGGTGATGCTGGTCAGGGCATCACTTACGGCAACCTCTTTGCCAGAGACATCAAGCGCGCTGAGTACCAAACGCCTCAGAGGCAGCAGGCTGAGGTTGTGCAGACTGGGTGCGTCCGTGATCGTAGTGGAGCACTCAAGTTCTGTGAGCAGCGCAAGCTTCTGAGGCAGGGTTGCTGGCAGGACATGGCCAGTAAGCTTCAGGGACTGCAGGTTGGTCAGTGCTTCTATGCCATCAAGGCTGTTATTGATGGGATAGCCTATGAACAACCTGCCCATGATGCAGCCTTCCAATCTGAGAGCAGTGAGGTGAGTTGATGAAGCCAGCCCTCCGACGCAGCCAGGCGCGATTGGCACATCAAACCCGGTCAGCTCCAGCCTGTCAAGCTGAGGCAGGAGGTGAATGACGTGCAGCAGCGGCTCTGCTTCAAGTCCCCCATACCGTCCAGGCTCAGCCTCTGCTGCTGCTGCTTTCAAGGTGCGGACACTCCAGCCGTAGGTGCTGAGCCAGATTGCCAGCATGTCCCGCCTGTGACCTGTCAGCTTGGTTGATATGATTTTGGTTGCGTTGGCTACCCTTTTGAAGCGCCGACAGACCTGGGCAGCAACCTGCAGACGCTGCTGTGTGCTGAGGTACTGGAACACCAGCTGCAGCACCTCATCTGGCAACTGGTCAAAGCTCATGGTGTCGGTTGAAAAGCAGGTGAAAACTGATGCTTGCAGCAGTGACCAAAAGGGACTCTCGATGTGCTTCGCGCCAAACGGTTGCTGCTGTTAGGACGGGTTGTTGTTCGTTTGTTTGCGTTTGCTTCTGTTTGAATTTGCTTCTGAACAAGTGAAGAAAACTCGGTTGTGAGTTGAAAGCACAGTACTCACTAGTGAGGAACTCCATGCACAAAACCCCACGGCAGTACTACTAGGTCCCAGAACTGCCAGCCCATCAGCCATAACTTGTACGTGGGCAGCGGTCACTGGAATGCACCTTGCAGCCCTTGCAAGCAGCTGCTCCCCTGTGATTGAGCCTTCCACCCTCATTGCAGCAGCACATCTCTGTGCTCAGAAAACCACAGCGGGCGAGGGGGGGGGGGGGGGCTGTACTATGCAGGCACGGCAACGCCATGCATGCCATCGTGTACCTTAAAGCACACCCTCAAACAATCAAACCAGATGTTTCAGAAGCGCTGGCTCGCACTGATCTGGCTTTCCACAGGTCAGGCTTCCGAAGCTGTGACAGCACTACCTGCCACTGCTGGCTGCTGCTGGTCCAGCACACACACGTGCTTGCATGCTCCAGCATGCATGCTGCCACGGCTTCTGACGCCCAATGCTGATGCCGTGTCGTCAAGCCTTGACGGATGGTGCGAAGTCGGCGCCTGCAGGCAACAAAAGCATGACACACAAGAAGGAGCTTCAGGGACACGCCACATTGCGCACAGCAGCAGCACCTGCCGCATGCAACGTACTGTGACATCATATGTGCACATATGTGACCTGCAAGGAGCGCATATAGGTGCGGCATTGCATGACGTGGTCATTGAAATTTGCAGGCGTATTGCCAAGGAAGTATCCACCCGATGCATGCAAGCCCTCCTGTGATGTCACGGGCTTGTGATCCCCATTAACACACAATGCAGCCCACAGGATAGCACAGGCAGCGACAGACCCAAACACATGAGACCACACACATGAACACAACACATCCAACCAGCCAGCCAGCATACCCCAAGGATCAGACCTGAACCACGAAGTCATAGGCAGACAAGTACTGCTGTCAACGCCAGCACACAGCCACAACAGCTACGCCCACTGCACGATACTGTTGGACATGCAGTACAGAGGCGTGCTGTTGCTTCAAGCAGCCCCTGAGATCTCGCCATGCATATCCTGTTTCCGAAGCCATCCCACGCACAGCCCAACCCCATGCACAGGCACCTATCCTGCAGAACTGCAGGACACGTGCTGGCAAGAACTGAGGTGTGCTGGGGGACGGGGTGATGTCCTTGTGTTTGCGACAGCACGCTGCTGGGGCTTCTCAAGCAGGCGCAGGGGTTCACAAGTGCAGTGCAGTGGGTAGCAGCTGCGTGGCATGCAGCGGCTGCTGACAGCAGGGACCACCTCAGACCTTTTACTTCTCCTCATTTCCTTTGGGCATATCATGACAGCACTCACACCACTCCCACACCACACACACCACTCACATGGACGCAAGCCAACAACTTGAAAGGATCTGTGCAACCACATAGACGAGGGACATGTGCGATCACACACAGCCACATGTACGCAGACATACTTGCCGTCATACTTCAGTGCAGACACACAGACACAACACCTGCCTGCACCCACCTGTGGACCTGCAGGAAGGCATGCACGCCCACCTGTCGCAGCCATGAAGTGCAGTGCGTAGCTGCAGTTTTGAAATACACAAACGCACACGGTGCAGCACAGCCACCAAAGCCCCATGCACATGTGCTCTTAAACCTGGCTTGCGGCTCCACCAAGCGTCTTACCTACTGCCCTAGTTCCATTCCACAAAGTCCACTTTGATAGGCATCTTGGCCTTGATTGCCTGCACTGCCTGCATGGCCGTCGCCTTGCTGCAGCGGTCAAACTCAAAAATGATCTGCCCAGCGCGGATAGGAGCTGCCCAGTAGTCCAAGGTACCCTTACCCTTGCCCATGCGGACCTACAGCGGCACAGCAACAGCGAAGGATCTGCTATTGGTAAGTTCAGCACACCAGCCACTGTTGTATTGTGCCGATTACTCCTCTTGCGCCATTGCAGGCAGCACTTAATGGAGATAAGCTCCGCTCAGCCAGTTTGCTGCACAATCTGTACAGGCAGCCTTGCCAGGGTCTAAACCAAGCTCCTGCTGCAGCACGTGCAGGATTGCACAGGCAGCCGACCTGCTGCTGCCGTATATCACATCAAACACCGCGCGCACAGGCAGCTGAAGATCTGTTGTTACTGCAGCCGCATTGACAACAATGCCTACATATGCCGGCACTTATGCTGGCAGGTGGTGCGCACCTCCGCTGGCTTGCTGGTGACTGGCACATTGGGCGTCATGCGGATCCACAGCATGGCAGACTTCTTGATGGTGCGGCGCAACGTACGCCTGCAGTACACCAACGCATGCAGTACGCGAGCGCATGCAGAACAACGTGACATACAACTCAGTGCGTTACAGCGCAGCACAGGGTGCACAGCAGCAGAACACCGTGCTGATGGGTGCATGATACCAAGGGGATGAGGGGTGAGCGGCAGCCTTGCCTTGCCAGGAAACTCAGCCACTCGCCAGGCCGTCATCTGCAGCCGGCCCCGACAAACATGCCACACATAGCGCTGTAAGCCAGCTCCCTGCAGCTGACAGACCTGCACCAGTTTCCAAGTGACCATGGCATTCATGTCAAGAAAGCTGACGATGCGCCCTTGGATGAAACCACAAAATGCGCAGCTGCGGCAGCAATCTGGATAGACGGTCCCTGTCGTGTGCAGCCGCTACAGCCCTGCTCACCTGACCGCCTCAATGGTACCGGCAGGCATCCTGCAGTGCTCCAGCGCCCGAATGCCATACAAGCCAAATGCAAGCTGCCGGGTGTTGCCACAGATGGTCTCATTGAAGCCCACACTTTTGTGGGCCTTGCGATACTTCACTTTGCGCGGCATCAGCACAAAGTGCCGGGCCTGCTGCCCAAACGGCTGCTGCAGCTGGTGCTCCAGAGGCTGCTGCTGCTGCAGCGGCTGCCATAGCGAGGGCAGTAAGCAGTGTGGTTGCGACAGCTGCTGCAGTGGGCTGGCAGGGGCCGTGGGCCAGCCTGTGGGCTTCTGCTGTGCTGCTGAAAGGAAGCTGAGGGATCTGCTGCTGCCAAAAGGCTGCTGCTGCTGCTGCTGATCCGAATGCTGTTGCAAATGCGCCTGCAATCATCAAGAGTCCCCAGCACGACATGGAGGTCACGCAGCCGACCCCAGTGACTGGCTGGCCCAGACCTATCTGTGGGGCACTTGAAAGTGATTTGAGAGGTGAGACATCTTGCTTTGGCTTACCTGCAGGTGACAACCCCATGGTAACGCTTGCTGCAGCATTGGGAGCCCGTTGCTGCTGCTGTTGCTGCACTGCGACACCAGGCCTGCAACCAGCACAGCAGACGGCGCATCAGTGAGCACAAGCAATCACATAAGAAACACTGAGCTCAGATCACCGTGCATACCTCTCAACAAGCCGCAAGCCGCGGGCCTCATCGCTGCTGTAGATCACAATTGAGTTCGTCCCTGATCGAGGATGGCGACTTCACTGAGTACACTCGACAAAGTTTTATCACTGAAACAAACTGCAGTGTCGTTGGGGCGCAACAATACTACCGGACTGATGCTTCAACTGAAACAGCTGGCAACTGCCAGACCGGCTTGCCAAACAATATGTAGCATCTTACGCGCAGAAAATCCCATAGGAAGGCCCAGATGCATTCATAGCACATGGTTGCTGACACACCACCACAAGTATGGCAGCAGACAGTGGCATCGACCCAGAGCTGGCAGGCCTAGACCTGGAGTCTTTGGATCCCACACCTGACGTTCACTCTCTGTTCTCATACTACAAGTGAGGGACACGTTTTATAGGTCACAGCTGCTGTCTTCAGCGGCATGCAGATGGGCTTGTGACTTTCTGACATGTGTGGTGTGCACTGTATGTGCCAAATCGCGCTCTGCATATGGTCGTGCCTGCAGTGCCATGTACTTTGACAACCAGCTGGGTGCATGCAGCGTGGAGTGGAGCACCAAACGCATGACGCTGTGAGTGCAGCAGCTGCAAGACACTGTTGTTGTCACAAACCTCCCTTTGCTTGCCACATCAGCACGTACTTGCACCTCCAAAAGCCAAGCCTGCGGATACAGAACCTCAGGCTTAGGTTTGCACTCGTACTGCAGATGCAAATGTCAAGCATTGGCTGCAGCAGCAGCATCGTCTTCGAGTATCCGCCATTGTAGGTGTGCAGGCTAGGTAGGTCAAAAGCAGCTGGGGCTCCTGCTTGACGGACAGCACGTGCCATACCGTACTAAGCAGGATGCCGTGTTTGGGTGTGTGCAGGTGTGCTGGTGTGTGTCACTTCTCAAGGTCAGGCGGCTGCAGGATCAAGCTGTCTGAGCCTCTGCTCAAGGTGTGACAGACTCACAGCAAGCAGCAATGCCGACAGGCTGGGCATGCATCAGCAGAGCAGCGGAAAGAAACGGAGGTCATTTTATGCTGTACTCAAGGACAACGAATCCTTTGCTTCAAGACATGCATCACAGACTTGACTCAATGCTGCATGTTGGCTTGCCAGTGTTGTTTGCAACAGGGGATGAGCAGCAAGGGTGCCAGCGGTGGAAGGTGCCCCTGCACCAGCAAGACAACAAGGCACTGTGTTTGAACTCCGCCCTGCTCCCCATCTCACCCATACACACACACCACTCTGAGCTGAGGGCAAAAAGGGCTATGCCTCATGTTTCCTGTCATGTCTGCCTGGTGCCCATCTTTCCACCTGATGCACACCTACTGATCCAGCTTTCACGTCTGCTGCCGTATCCACATCCTGTCTCAGTCTCGCTCACATGCGCTCCATGTCTCACCCGCCCTGTTTGGACTCCATCCCATACTGACAGTATGATACTGTCCACCCTTGAACACATGCCCCACACAGTTTCGGCCTGTGCGTGATCTCAAGGAGACGCTGCTGCATGAGATGATCCATGCAGCACTGTTCCTGGGCAATGTGAGAGATGATGGGGACCATGGGCCCAAATTCCGCTCAATCATGACACGCATCAACAAGGCCACCAGCCCTGACCACCAGGTGTGTGTGTCTTGGGGAGGGAGGGCGGCTGTAGAGGCACAGAAGGGGGGACAAGGCTGACAGGATAAGAAGCAGAGTTGCTAGGGAGGTAGATGTGGCGTGACCTGTCCTGCACTAGGTCCGATTGCTTGGTGCTGTGTACCTCCCTGTTGCCGTTGATGTTGCAGCGGCCGCCTGGTGGCTACAACATCACTGTGTATCACACCATGCACGACGAGGTCAACAACTACAGGACACACGTGTGGCGCTGCACTGGCTGGTGAGTGACCAATGAATGACAGGTGTCTGTCTGCAACCCATTGTCCCCTCCCCTGCGTCTGTGATACCAGAATATTCTGTGTTGATACCACAACAGTATTGTTCGTGTTGTTTGTTGTGCTACAACATATTGCATTGTATCACACCTTGATGCTTGTACGTACTGCAGCGGCAACATGGTTCGCCGGTCGATGAACCGGCCCCCTCAGGAGGCTGACTGCAGGTCTTTCAGCAAGGCGGCAGCAGCAGCAGCGCCAGGCAGCGCTTACTGCAGGGATGAGCGCTGCTGGTACCACGGGCATATCAGGACCTGCAGCGGTCTGTATGAGAAGGTGAGGCCAGTATCAATGTGGCATCTAGACGAGTATCAACATGGCATGTACAAGTATCGATGACGGCACACAGCAGTGGTATTGGAGTTGGCGGTGTTGCGTTGGAGTTGTTGCAGTACATGATGTGTTTTGTTTACCATTAGAACAAGCTGTTCGTCAGAGTTTTTTAAAAATTCAACAAATTATTGTTGATGGTGTCCAACGTGTTTATCGTTCTCAAGGGGTAAGCATTACTGATAAACATTTAGAAGTTTGTTTTTTTATCCAAACCTGAAAAAAAAGATATCTTTTGAAAAAGAGGCTGAAAATCTTTCTTTTTATTTTCTTCAGCAAACTTTGATTTTTTATCCATACCATAGCCAGTTTTACAAACTGAACACATGTTCTGCTGCACCAGCTGTACTTCATCGCAGGACACTGTACTGCATTAGCTGTGCAGTACAGTGTATCACGCCGTGAATCGTGGGCGTGAAAGGCACTGCTCACAGCCAATTGTGGACTAGGGTAGCCTCAGCCACGTGCCTGCACCTGCAATGCTTTTTGGCTGGCATCCAGCAAGATCACCATTTCCATTTTCTTACTGGGCTGTCTCAGCTACATGCAATGCCAACATGGTGATGCATACGTACCTGCACAGATACCAAACTTCACCACCGTGTCTCATGTGTGCCGCCCTGCTGCAAACGCAGATCGCAGAGCCTGAGAAGCAGCCACCCCCTGGCAAGGCAGCAGGCACAGCCGGCAGCAAGCCCAGCAGCAAGCATCCCAACGCACCCAACAAGCGGCGGCAGGCAGCGGCAGCAGCAGGCGCCCCAGCGATCACGAGCTTCTTCCCCAAGCGGGGGGCAGTGTTGGCACAGCAACCGGGAATGCCACAACAGGAGCAGCGGCGGCAAGGGCAGCAGCTTCAGCAGTTGGGGGCTCATCCCCAGCAGCAGCCCCAGCAGGCCACGTCAGAGCCTGTTCAGCAGGAGCAGCTAGGGCAGCAGCAACAGCAGCAGGCGCAGAAGGCGCAGCAGCAGCAGGCGCAGATGGCGCAGCAGCAACAGCAGCAGACGCAGGCGGCGCAGCAGCAGCAGCAACAGCAGCAGCAGCAGCCCCCTGGGGCAAGCCCAGCAGAGCAGCTGGGCAAGCCACCAGACCCCAGGGCAGCTGCTGCAGCGGCGGCACTGGCACGTGCCACAGCCACTCCTGTTGCTGCTCCTGCTGATGCTGGTACTGCTGGTACTGCTGGTGGTGTGTCCTGCACCCAGCCTGGTGCAGCAAGGCAGGGGACTGCACAGCTGCTGCAGCAGTTGAGTCACCAGGAGCAGCAGCGCAGGCAGCAGCAACAGCCTGGTAAGCCAACAGCAGAGGTGGTCGACCTTCTGTCATCAGACGATGAAGAGGAAGCTGCACCAGTTGCTGCCGCTGCTGCTGCTGCTGCTGCTGCCAGGACACAGCCGCACAGTGGGCCCCTGGACAGCCGGACAACGTACCCACCCAGGCATGTAGCTGCTGCTACTGCTGCTGCTGCTGTGGCCGCTGTGTTGATGTGCCCTGTGTGCTGCTTAGAGTTTCGGGAGTTGGGTGCTTTGAATGCACACCTGGATGAATGCCTGCTGTAGCAGCAGGGAAGAGGTCTACGTAGCTACGGACAGGGCTCCACCACTGCCAGGGTGTATATTAGCAGTGCAATGGCCGTGGGGAGTGTATGGTATGGTGTGGTGAGTTTGAGGTATCTATGCAGGCCAGATCGTGTTCAGACTGTGTGTATCGTGCGGCTGTGCGTCTGTCCACTGCAATGTGGCAGGCAGCCTCTCAGGGTTGGCGTGTGCTGCTATTGTACATAGCAGCCACAGTAGTTCTGTGGCGGGGTGCAGGCAGATGCAGTATGCAGATATGTCCAAGACACCTTGGTTTTTCAGCTTGCAGCCGCAGACCCTGCGAGCCAACAAAGCAACTTGGCAGCTGTTGTGTATGTTGAATGCCCAGGCTGCTTTGAGTGTGGCTGTGTCTTGTGTGGGAAAGAGC
The DNA here is from genome assembly GCA_007449985.2 of Desmodesmus armatus. Classification (NCBI taxonomy): domain Eukaryota; kingdom Viridiplantae; phylum Chlorophyta; class Chlorophyceae; order Sphaeropleales; family Scenedesmaceae; genus Desmodesmus; species Desmodesmus armatus. The sequence continues at coordinate 322,762 of VIIQ02000059.1, read as the reverse complement.
CTGCAAGGTTTCAGCGTGTTGTGGTGAATCACGCGTTGCAGGGGTAACAAGGGTTCACCTGCGTCTAGAACATGTGCTAGCCTAGCAGCAGTGCTGCTTGGCCATGCTACGCCTGCCTTCGTTTGAATGCTTGCTTGCAGCATCAACTTATTGATGTCCATTGTGAGTCACAAGCAGGGCTACGTGGCAAGCCAATGGACATGCCTGCATGTTATGGGGCTAGTGCCCTGCTGTAACAGCCCAAGCTTGAAAATCACGTCAGGAATGCCGCACGGCACTGCAGTTGCAACAAGGTGTAGCACCACCACAGCACCACCAAAAATCTCGCCAAGCCAGGGGACGCTGTCCATCGAAGGACTGCAGCATACGCTGCCGGCTGCAAGAACCAGCAGATCAGCAACTCCTGACAAGGGACAGCCCCAAGCAGTGCCGGGGACCGCATCTACAGCCATCACCATGTCAAGGACCAAGCGCTTGCCACATGAGCGTCGACTGCACATCATTGGCAATGCGCCAACCTTCACCAGAACTTACACCATGCAACGCTAGTGCTGAGACTGCAATGCAGGAAATTGTTGCATCCCGCCGTCGCACGTCACCGCACAAGTCATGCCCCAAAATAGATCCATAAGCCAGGTGCAGACCTGCCAATTTCATACGTTTCAGCCAACAAAACTAAGGCCAGCTGTTGAGGCAAAGGCTGCCCTGGCCAGGTTGGGCTTACAGCCAGCAGCCGCACAGCCCATGCCCATCGGGCACAGAATCAGCCAGTCTTCATCAGTAGTATGCATAAGTCAGTACTGTCATTCCTCAGTTGGCCAGCATGCATTGATTTTGCCACTCATCTGTGCTTCACGAGGTAATAAACTGTGGATAAAAGCACTAGCAACATCAACGCCATCATGATGATCACTGCACGTTCATTCTGGCCTTCTGGCCGCCAGCTATGTTGGTCACCAACATCATGTGCCAGCTATAATAGCTGTCAAATTGGCTTCAATGGCAGCTCTTGCACCAAGCTTGCGCCTCAGGCGGCTGGCACATGGCAGCATCAATTCTTGTCGAAGGCGGCAGTAGCCTGGTTGCAGTTCCAGTCGACCTCGCCTGCAGACACATTCAAACAGGCAGCGCTGATTGGTGCATTGAGACCACACACTGCGTTCAGGTACAGGTCCTACCTCGGCCGGCTATGCCCCACAACCAGCATACGGCTGTGGGCTACCTAACAGCAAGCTGCGTCATTGTGCACCACCTGGGCTGCTGCTGCTGCGCCATTGGGAGTACCCAGCAGTAGGAAAACACCACTGGCCCAACAGCCCACGCTGCAGAGGAAACTCTGCTTCATGTTGACCATGCTTCTCACAGGGCGCGTCCAACATGACTAATGTGTTCGATTCCCAAGCAGCACCCCGTCAACAGCCCCATCACTAGCTAACAGGCCTGTATCTCACTGGTGAGGCTTTGCCTCGGGCCCCTTGCAGTTGGGATTGCCTGATTGCGCTGTGTGTGGCCAGCCAGTGCAAGTCCACCCCCCCCCTGGTAACACCCAACTCCCCTCCGCATTAACCTGGCCCTGCAAGCAACCCGCTGCACATTTACCAACACGCTGGATTCCCTGCAGATACAAAGGTTCAGACAGCCCATATGGACTCCATAGTATGCATGCGGCATGCTGGCCCCACACAAAGCTCACCGGTGTAGAAGGCCATAAAATCGTCCTTGCTGCAGAGCTCCCAGCCACCGAACCTGCTGCCGCAGGGCGACTGCCTGCTGTCCATGGCCTTCGCCTGGCAGACACCATAGGCTGCATTGCCGCATTGTGCTGGGGTCAGCAACAACCAACCACGACAGCAGCCACATTAGCCACAGCAGCAGCAGCAGCAGCGAATGGACTCAGCAACTTGCACAATTTGACACTGTGAAACACGTCTGGGGAAGGCTCGTGTCTTGGGACATGTGTCCTGTACAATATCCTTTTTTTGGTGGGTACAACGGGGGCGGACCCCCACTGGCTGGCCACACACACACGAGCCGAGGCTGCCGGGAGCCCAAGGTCTAGCCTCACACCGATGAGAGAGGTCTAGCCTCACACCCAGTATTGCAGCCCTGCCTGCAGTGTTGGCTAAACACTTCCAGCAAACAGCGAGGCATGAGGGATGAGCTAGCCAAGGCGGGATGAGGCTGGCATGATATTATAATATATCATATATCATACATGGCTGGCACTTGCTGCAATTCTGGTGGTTCTGCCCTTTTTGGTCAACCCGGTGTAGGTGGTGCAAACCACCGCAGGGGAGACAACTTGCGAGGTTCACCTGGCTCGATCCTGGTGGGCAATGCCATTGTTGCTTGGCGAAAATGTCCATGTAACATACTCCCCCATAACATTATTATTTTTTATCATTATGATGGCTCACCCAGGGAGACCTTGGGGGGGTGCTGTGGGGCACCAAAGCTGCGCCCGCCCCTGGGGCGGCAGTATGTCTGCGGCAGCGAACAAAGCAACGGCAGCATGGCATCGTTGGTGCATTTGAAGCATGGAGTGACATGCCGTCCTCATGGCATGCTTCAGGCCAGGATACCACATGGCATGCATGCATGCTGCAGTGCAGATACCATGGGTGCTGTTTGAATGCTGATGCCGCATCATGCACACCTTCTTATGCGTACTGCCCTTGAGCTGCATAACCTCAGACATGTGCCATGCCGCATGCTTGTTGTTGCTTTCCCATAAATCACACGCTTGCTGTCACGTGGAGCCGCGTGACGGGCATCCGGAGACCTTTTGGCCAAGCCACGTTACAGTTGGTAGCGGAGATTGCAACGTGGCGTGGCCAAAGGGGTTCCGGATGCCCGTCACGCGGCTCCACGGGACACTTGCTGTAGCTCGTCACACTGCCCACACCTGTGTCAGGTCACATGCTTGCTGTGCCGCCTTCCAACCGGCGTCATTGCCGTAGGCCTTGCAGCGCTCGATGTTGATGCCCTGCTCCTGGTTCTTGCAGTCCCTCTTGCAGTTCTTCCAGCACCAGTCGTCTTTGCAGTACTGCGTGTAGACAAAGGAACAGTTTGCACAGGGTTGACTGTGACTTGCTGACCAGTTCTGCCAGCATCAGTTGTCCAATGCTGAAAACCGCAGCATCATGGCATGCCTGCGACATCATCCTGCTTTACAACCAGGCCCCTGTTGTAAAGGGTGTCGTCCATTTTTGTACAGAACATGTTGTCTGCTCCCATCCAAGTATGAGACCGCAAGTGCTGCAGGGTTTCCATACCTGACACTCCACACACTTCTGGTGGCCATGGCCGTGTCCATGGCCGTTGCCGTGGCCGTGTTTGCTGTCCGCGAAAGCCACACTGGCAAGCAGTGCCACAGCAAGCAGCACAGTCACGCAGTATCTCATCATGCCTGCAGCAGACAGGTATAAGATGTGCGTCAAGATGCGACACATCGTGTGCACGTGCCTGGCATCAACGCAGGCTGGCTGGTGCACACGCTAGCGCACCTTTTGATCACTTGCTGACGGGGTGGCGGGATGGCAGAGAGAAGATACTAGGGCAGCGTCACGTTGCTGTTGGATGAGCGATGGAAGAATCGGTGCAGGTAAGCAGGCACAGGTACGGTTTTTGCTGGGTCAACATCGTGTCAACTTGTCACCAGGGCTGTAGCAGCGCGGTGCACGGCTGGTTTGCTGACGGCCCATCCATCATATTTACCTTGTCAGTAGTAACCATCGTCTGTGGGCGATGTACTGATGGGTCTGCAGTGGGGCTGAGGGCGATCAGTGATCGTCCCCCTGGGGTCAGCCCTGCAACTTTCTGTCATTTCACCATTTAACGCTAGAGTCCGCGTCCGAATTATTACATCACTGGTGTAGCTGGCACTGGATCAACCTTTCTCATTCAGTTGTCGGTTCTACCTTGGACTTGATACGGCATTCCAGTGGCTTGCCATGCACTAACGCTCACAACAAGTAACGGAGCACCACCACAAGATAGTTTCTTGAAATCTTGCATCAGTTATGGGCTGTTGTAAAGGCAATGCGCTGTTTGTGTGGTTTGATGCCCTCTCGTGCAGCCTGTAGCCTAGCTAGGCCGATACCAGGTGCAAATCAGCAAGTGACGTGTTTGTCAATCTGAGGCAGTGGCACAGGGCCTGCACAGCTGACAGGTGCAACCGATGCTCATCAGTGATCTGCTTCGCATCTGCGCTCTGTCAGCTGTCGTGCCCGCTTGCAAAGTGCTCGACCCAGTTGCAGTGAGCCTGCATCTCCCAGTTGCTGCTCTTCACCCCCATAGCCCTACATCGACACACGTGCAGATGGTTGCGTCCTCGAGTGAAGCACGGTGAATAAGGCGTTTTCACCCCCCTTGTCTCGGCTCAGAAGGTACGCTGGATGAACTCGCTGCACGTGTTGACTAGCTGGCTGGCAGGCTGGCTGGCTGGCCTCTTCTAGGCAGCCCAGTGAATACTCTTATGGGTGGACCCACAATGACTCACTGGGAAGTCAGCAATACCAGTAAAGCACAATACCAGCAGCCACAACAACACCGACAACAGCAGCAGCAGCAGCAGCTGTGTACCCTGGTTTGGGGGCACCCCCCCCCCCCCCCACCCACACACACCTTGATGGGACACACCCTTGTCCAGGAATCGCGACCTATGCCTACAGGGTGTGTGTTGATGTCAGGCCTAGATATGTGAAACCAGAACACCAGCAAGCAGCAAGCATAGCAGTAGGTTGGCAGCACTGGCTACCGTCTTATTGTGTGCCCCTCCACCAAGCTGACATGAATACCTCTGCTGCCCTGTGCTGCTGCAGCTGGAGTGCACCTCGTTCATGGCAACATGCTGGATGCGCAGTCAAAGGGTTGACGTGCAACACTGACGTGGAAGGCTGAAGCACACACAGCAACATCAACATGTGCGCACATGCTGTGTTGCATTGGCTCTTGGGCTCGTAATGCAGCATGTCATCAGCCATGGGCGTGTGCGGCAACAAACGCAAAAGCATGCATACCAGAGTTGGACCGTCTGTAATGAGCTCATCACACTCATGCTGCAGTTGCCTCCTGCCACAACATGGTCATGCAGAATGCTGCCACCACACTTTGCGCGCGCATCCTGCTGCACACAGAGTCCCATAGGCTGCGCACCCCTGCCTGAGCGCACGGGCACTGCCATGACCCTACCCTTGCCATCACTTGCCTGCACTACCACCTGCAGGCTTTCAGGGCAGGGTGTCAGCATGGACTGGCGGCCGGAGTATCCCCGCAGTATGCCTCCAGAGTTCAATCAGCAGCATGTACACGACCAGGTATGCACCAGGTATCTTCAGCACGCCCATCCTGCGCAGTTGTTGGGTCAGCTTGCTTGTCCTCCGCAGGTGTCACCTCAAGGAACACGATTTTCAGGGTTGCCAGCCCATGATCCCCTTGCATCCTCTCTGCTCGGCCCTGCTTGTGTGCGCGCACCTAGCAGGCATGGGTGACGGACTATGCGCAGTTGTGCTGCAGACTGACAGCTCAAGGTGTGGATGTTGCAGGTGCTGCATAGCCCTTTGATGAACAACCAAACCGGGTACACACCCACACACATAACAGCAGCACATGCCTTTGGCACTGGCTACAACAGCAGTGACAGCAGCACAGATGGGCTCAGTGGCTGCGCGGGACCCTTGCCTGTCACAAAGCACCCAGCTGCTGCTGCAATCGAGCTGCTCAGACGCGCAAGCAGCAGCACGCTGGGACGCACAGCATCCTGCACCAGTGGTGCTGATGCTGCTGCTACCGATGGCAGCAGTGGCAGCAATGCAACAAGGCAGCAGCGTCCACTGGGAGCAGCAGCAACGCCGGCATGGCACGGTGCTGGCAGGCTGGATGCTGCAGCACTGAAGGCGCTGATGGCAGCATGTAGTCCCAATAGACGCGCGCGCAGCAGAGCACTGCAACCCCCTCTTGAGCAGCAGCACAGCGCTTCTGCAGTCCTCGAGCAGCACCACACCGCACCAGAGGTGTTGCAGGGCCGTGCTGCAGCGCACCCTACACCACGGGAGGGCCCCAGCACACGCCCCATCCTGCAGGAAAGGGCGCCTGCTTCTGCCTTGCCCTCAGCACGGGGAGCACCTAAGACAGCGGGGCATGCTGCATGGCGTGCTGGATCTGTACCACCAGGCTATATGCAGGCCGCTGCTGCCGCAGCTTTGGCAGACGCAGATGCTGCACAGGCAGCAGCAGACGCGCATGCAGCCCGCCTGCTGTCACACAGCAGCGACCCTACCTCAGCTGCTGTCGGTCCTCGGCCAGGGTGCGGAGATGAGACCCGCGGCATCACTAGCAGGATCACCAGCACCAGTGTGCGTGGCACCTGCTCTGCACAGCTGCATGCTCCTGCAGATGCAGAGCAGGCTTCCTGGCCACAGCATGGCGCCGCACCACAGCAGCAATGGCTGCAGCCGCTCCATGGTGATGCCCGTGCTGCAGGCAGGCCAGCGCTGCTGTCGCCGCTGCTTGACGGAGGTGGTAGCAGCCGCAGCGTAGGCAGTGGCTTACACCTGCAGTCGCTGCCGACTGCCAGCACGGGCCATGCAATACCCATGGACATGCAGGACGCGTGGGCAGACGCGCAGGACAGCGCGCTGCATGGTGAGCCTCCTGCCAACGGCTGGAAGCAGCAGCAGCAGCCAGAGCGGTGGGATGGCAGGCTGGCGATGCAGCAGTCGTACAGCAGTCCTCCTGCACAGCAGCAGCTTTCTGGCGCAGCGCGCTGGAGCACACCCATGGCCATCGACCGCTTCCCTGGCAGCTTCAGCAGCAGGAACGGCTACAACACCATGAGCAGCAGCAGCGAGCAGTTTCCTTGCAGTGAGGGGCACTGTGCTGGCATGGGGCCATCTGCCCACAGTTTTCCTGCAGCTGGCATGGGGCCGCCCTCCTGCAGCTTTCCTGCAGGCAGCAGCTTCCCGCCAGGCAGCCGCGCAGTGCGTGCTGGGGGCTGGGGGCCTGATGAGGCGATGCTGTCAATGGAATATGCCACATCAGCACCCTGCGATTGCTGGGAGTGCCGGGTGGCCGTATCTCATGGCCGGCTGCCTCCCAGCGCCTTCCCACCTCCTGGATACTACCCGCCAAATCATGCTGCCCCAGGGTTCAGTGGGCGAGGGCCTTTCTATCCCGGGCCGAGGTTTCCTGCACAGTACGGACCTCAGCACAGCAGCAGCACTGTCAGGCTTGCCGGGCCAGACTACAACAGCAGCCCAGGTGCAAGCTACAGCCTGCCTCAGAGGCGCATGGGTGAAGATGGGGGTCCGCAGATGTATCTGGCGGGTGCGCAGGGCTACTGCACGCCCCGGCGGCAGCAGCCGCCCAGCACACTGCACCTGCAGGATGGTGCTGCATCTGCAGTCTTGGGTGCACCACGTGACAGGGCTAGGAGCTTGGCTGCTGGGCCAGATTCCTGGACAGCGTGTGGTCCAGATTATGGACCAGATGCGGGTTATGGCCCGGGCCCAGTGCGCACCAAGTCTCTGCCTGCTCACACGTTCAGCCCAACGGGTGCAAGGAGCAGCACTACCAGCAGGACACACCCCTATCCCACCAGCGCACGCGCACTTCAGCGCACGGGCAGTGGCAGCACCTTGGAGCTGCGCAGTGGGCGGGCAGCTGGGTTTGACAGCAACAGTGGCAGCATTGGGGCTTTGGAGCGTCAGCCATCAGCACCTAGCCCTGTGCGCAGCTCAATGCACATGCATGCTCCACAAGGTGTGGGCGGCCCCAGGGTGCGGGTCTCAAGCAGCAAGGGGTCAACCCCACCACCACCTGCTGGCATGCTCAGCGCTATGACAGCACATGCTGTCAGCGCAGGCCTCCCTGCCCCAAGCAGCAGCATGCAGCAAACTGCTGGGGGCGCTGCAGCTGCTGCAGGGGGTGCGGATGGCTCAGCTGCATGGCAGCGCCCCTTCCTGTCAGATCAGCAAGCCGACGCAGCTGTCCTGCGCGCGCAGCAGCGAGCAGGTGCATCCAGCAGCATGCAGCTGTCACAGGCCAGGAATATGCAGCCTGTGAGCTCATCTGGGCAGGGCAGGCCAGCACATCAGGAGGCAGCATTAGATGGACTGCATGGCTCCCAAACTGGCGCAGCAGCTGCTGCTGCAGCGCGCAGAGGCAGAGCGCTGCCGAGCAGTAGTCTGCACCCCGCCACGACCTCGCCTGAACGTCCCCCAAGTGCCCCAACTGCTGGTATGGAGCCCCCAGGTTTGTGCCAATGCTGCTGCCGCCTCTGTTTGCTGCCACTCAGCATCCGAGTATTCACCGCGTACAAGTATATGCTGTGCCCACCACACACATGCATGGCTTTGATTGTCTGCTGCAATAGCTGTCAGATGTGTTGAGCCCTTTGACTTGTCCTGTGTGGAGAACAACTCTGCTGATGACATGCATGCTTGTTGCCCACTCCTTGCACAAGGAGGAATGCACACACAGATACTGCACATGGCAGCAGGATGGTGTGCTCTATTGTTTCAATGGTTTGTTTTCCATGTATGTGCTTGCCGGTGCTACTGCAGGAGCCAGAACCTACAGGCAGCCAGCAGGGTACACACAGGGCACAGTGCAGCACAGCCAAGCTCCCGCGCCCTTGAGCCAGAGCAAGGGGCCTGCAGGCAGTGGGCGCACCACCCCGAGCGCGCAGCGCAACCAGCAGCACCAGCATGTTATGGCGCAGCAGGGGATAGCCCCATGCACTGCACGCAGCGACAGACCAGCTGCAGCACGGGTGCAGCAGGCGCTGCCCCCGCAGGAGGGCAGCGGCCCCGTACAGCCCGGCGCTGCTCGCCCCACAGACCACACACAGCAGCAAAGCATGCAAGCGCAGACACTTTCAACGTCCCTGCCAATCGGTTCAATACTTCCAGCACACCAGCCCCAGCACCAGACGCAGCAGCAGGAGCCCTCCCAGGGGCCTGTCGACAGTACAGCAGACCAGCACACCTTGCCAGGACATCCTTTGCCAGGGCAGCAGCGCATGAGCGCGGGCCCCCTGACCATCCTGCAGGGTACTGTTGTTGGCAGCACCGAGGTCTCTCAACCACCAGCACAGGCAGCTCCTGCAGGTGATGCCCCAGCAGCATCTGCTCCTGCACCTTCAGGACAGGTGGCCACAACAGCTTTGGCAGCAACAGCTTTGGCAACAAAAGCTTTGGCAACAGATAAGCAGGAGGTGTGGGACTTTGGGGGCTCCATGGCTGATCTGCTGATGGACCTGGGAGATGAGCCCCTAAACCTGGAAGAAATTGACTCACTGCTCAGTCCTTTTGACATTGAAGCTGACCTGCTGGACATGGACTGACTGTCTGGCACAGGGCCTTTGAAGGTCAGCACACACAGCACAGGGCAGGACAGCACAAGACAGAACAGCACACACGGGGTACACTCCACCGGTGGAGGATGTTCTAGGCCTGTGTGCAGGGTTGCTATTGTCCCTGTCTGTGCCTGTGCCAGGTTTGGCGAAAGCGCTCATCTGTCTGGTTCTTTTTCTCATAGCTCGGGAGGCAGTTGGGTGCTGTAGCAGCGACGACTGTTGTGCTTGCATGTTTTGGTCGGTGTGTGTTGTCTGCGCAGCTCATGCACACAGCAGAAATTGTGTATTCCTGCATCCTGCATCCCTCATAGTTGTGCTGGCTGATTTCGTTCATGCCGGCCGTGGCAGGTGTGGCATGCGATCGTGCTGTACATTTTGCTGTACGTACACGCAGTGTGTTGCAAGTGCACGCACGCTGCGTTTTCTCACACTCCTGTGGGTGTCTGCTGTGCTGCTTTTGCATCTGCGTTGTCATAAGTGCTTGAATCCAAGGCCTGCCATAAGCTGGGGTCTTTTGAGCAGCTTCCCTGCGTTTGCTGTCACATGGGTTGGTCATCATCCGGTGGTTTATCACTGTGACAGTGGTAGTACCACCCATATAGGGTCTTGTTCATATGTTACGTATGCCCTGTGATGCAGCGTTTCCTCCAGCTCTGCCATTGCTATGTGGCAAAGTGTTTGGTTGCATATTCCTCCCGCTTGGGGAGATGCCATAATGCACGCCACGCCTGTGAGGGGCGTTTGCCGGCGGTCGGCGTGACGCTACCGCCTGATCTGCATGCAGTGTGGCAGAAGGTTGCTTTTGCAATGATGGGAGGGGTATGAGCTTGCTTTTCGGACGGATCTTCCAGCAGTGTTCCTGGGCAGTTGTACCCTACCTTCCCCCGCAGCTTCACTCGTTGTTATCAACTTGGGGTTGAATGGGTCCGTCTGTATCATCACTATGCTCACAGGGGGTGATGCACTTTGCATGCAGTTGTGTACATACTCCCAAGGTTGAACACCCAAGGGTGGCACACAAGGCTGCTGCCTAGCGCCGTCCGCACCAATCATGTTGTTCAGAGGTTTGAAGAACCATGCATGTGCAGTGGCCTTGCAGTTGCGTGCTGAGGCTGCGCGGGTGTGCATCATAAAGCATGCATATGGTCCTTCTGGGGCATGCCTTCGATGTGTACATTCGTTCATAAGTCACACCAAGGGTTTGGTGCCCCAACGGAGGGCAGTGTCAGTATGAGTGAGCTTTCGGGGCAGGGCGGGGTGGTACAATAGTACTGGCACTTTCTAGCAGAGCCATGCGAATGCAGGACGGCAAGACCAGGATCCTCGCCTGGCTTTTCCTCTGAGGACACTTTTTGTTGTTTGTCTTACCCAGTCGTACTTTGCTGTTCCCTGTATTTGGTCAAGGGCGCCCTAGGGCCTGCATGCCTGCAATGCTGGTGCCAAGGTGCACTTTGGGCGGTTTTGCAGGTAGCAGAAGTTGATGGGAGTTGCGTACTGCGTGCATGCCCTCTGGTGTGTGGTTTCTTGTGGTGACTGATGGGTGTGGATATTTTGTGGTTGAGTATGAGCGCTGCACTTTCGGCATATGTGGCCAGATGCTTCAGGAAGCGTCAAGCAGCTTCCTGTTGCACAGTAGCCCTGTTGCAGGGTTGTCATTGGGGTTCAGCGGATTCCAAGGCAGCACCTGCGCGCTGCTTTGCCAGGTTCATATTTGATACCATCAGCACTGGTGCCCTGCTAATCGTTGTTGGAGTGTTTGTGTGTGCAGTCAACTCAATCAGCTGCCAGGTGTACTTCATGCAGCGGTTGCAGGATGTGTGCGGTTGCCCACCAGTTTGAGGTCAGGGCATCTTATCTGCTTCGTGTCATCATCATGAGTCATTCCCTTGTTGGTTGGGTTCAACCCAAGTTTGGCCGAACAGCGCATGCACTACTTTTGGTTACGTCCCGTGCAGTGCCGACGCGCCGCAGCAGTGTGTTCAGATACACAGGCAAGGTGGGCGTTAGGCTATGCTTGGCCGCACCAATGGGAAGATATCACTGCTGCAAGGCGAATGGGTGCTGGCAAAGGGGTTGGTGTGTTATTTGATTGCGTAGAGGGTGTCTGCAGGCACCCTTGGTGGACAGATCATTGACAGTGCCTCATCGGCTTGCTGCAATTCAAAATCTGTGCGTGGCGAAGCCAGCTGGCTTTGCAGGCCTGGCCAGGCACACTATGGGCATCAAGCATGCCCCTAAAAACCGTCAAAGGTCCGGGATGAGGAATGGGTTGGGGGGCCGTCCCTCGTGCGGCGTGTTGTGAGTATGTTGTGCGAGGCTTATGCCATGGCTGGCCATGTTTCTGCGAGGTGTGGTGCGTGTAGCTGTGCTGCCGTGTGGTTGTTTCTGTCACATTGTTGTGCTGTGTGTGTTTTGCAGGCATGGCCTGTCCCATGCTGCTGGATCAGTACTAAAGTTGAATTCAAAATTGGCAGTACTATCTGAGCCCCAGGGTGGGCCAGGCACTGGAGTGTTGCTTGAGCATTGCTGGCTGTCGTTGCTGGGTTTGGCGCCGCCCGCTGTTTGCGTTGGGCAACGCTGCACCTCTCAACTTTCATCAATGTGGGTGCGGGTGAGGGTATGGGTGCATGCTTTGTTGACGACAGTTGTGGGTTCAGCCAAGGTGTGTTGTGATGGTGATGCAAGGCCCCCCAGCGGCCCTGCTGTGGTGTGCCCCTAATGGTGGGTTGCAGTGTTGCATGTATGCAGCCAACCGGGCTCTGATGACTGGTGAGCCCCTTCAGCAAGGGCAAAACCCATCTCGGTAGCTAAGTGCCTGCAAGTTGCATGCTGGGTTGGTGACTTGAAGGTATGGAGGTCAATCTCCCCCCTTTCCGCCTTGTGAGAATTGCCAGGTATACCTGCTGGTGTGTTAACTGTTGCTACAGTGTATGCAGCCAGCTGGGCTCGACTTGCCATGTATGACTTGCTTTCCACCTTGCAACCACCAATGTTGGGACACACTTTTGTCTGCTTGTGGATTGCACCCGCTGTGGGTGCTGTGAGAAGGACCCCCAACCAGCGCAGCTGGTTCATCAGAGCCCAGGTTTGCTTGCCTTTTTTCAGCTGGTGCCGCGTGGCATTCCAAAAAGGTATATGGTTCCCCCAACGCTGGTTCCACCAGAGCTGGTTCAATCAAAGCTGGTTCAACTATTGGGTTGTCCGAGCCCACTCTGCTTGCTTTTTTTTGCTGATGGACGTTGGCGTATCAAACATCTTTGGTTGAATCAACGCTGGTTGCGCCAGGGGCGGTTCAACCACAAGGCCCATGGCATGTGCCACACTGTTGGCTCAAAGATAATTATTGCAGACAGGCATTCGACATGTGCTGCACCCATGAGCAAACTGTGGTTGCTGGCTTGAGCTGGGGAAGAATCAGGCCCTGAGATATCAGTAGTGTTGGTTGTAGTATACACGCATGCATGCTTCTGCAGGAGGGTGTTGACACGTCGCCCAGATTGGCTGTTAGTTGATCAGAGCTCCTGGGTTGTCACAGCCCAATATTGCTTGCTGATGCGGCAAATGGCCCTTGGGCATTACAAACGTCCAGGCATTTGTAGCGCGTAGTACCCTGCCACACTGTTGGCTCAGGCTAGGCGTATGCAGACAGTGTTGCGCATGCAGCTTTCTGCAAAGTACTGTAGGTGTTGCCAGGAGCATTGATGTGTTGCCAGGAGCATTTGAGTTGCTTGGCTGGAAGTTTTTTTGCCGGCAGCAGTGCCCGGCAGCAGACCAAATTGACTGTAGGGTGACTTGGTGGTCCTGCAGGTGGGGTTGCAAGGTCGTTCGTGGGCTAGGAACCCAGTGGTGAGTGGCAGGGTTTTGGGCTTGGGGGTTTATACTATCTGAGCCGATTGGCCCAGCCACTTGAGGAGAGAGAGAATGAGGTCAGGCATTATGGGTAGTTGTGAGCATTCAACAAAATGTTGGCAACGGTAGCTGGTTTGGATCGCTTCTCGTGTCAGCCTTGGGGAGGGGTGCTGCACCCCTCACCTCGCATACACATTTGGGTCCTATTCCTGGTTCTATTGGTCAGCTGCCGTGTGCTTCTGCTTTTGAAAGAATGTTCTGTCCGGGCTGTGCAAGGCAGGGCAGGAGTTCAACGGTCAGTGTGCCTCTTGTCAACTGCATGCAGCATGGCAGCTGTGATAGCTGCCATATGCTATGGTTGGTACTTGCTGTTCTGTCTGCAGAGGCCCCCTTGTTTGTCAATCAGCATTTACAACTGACAACCAGCCACACTGTTGGCCCAAGGATGGCAGTTGAGGGAAGAATGCTGTTGGATTCAGTGGCAGTCACTGTGTAGACACGCATGCATGTGTGGTGCTGTGTGCGGGTGTTGCCAGGAGGTCACCTCCTGGCTTCGGATGCCCTTCTTGACCTGTACGAATTGTGTGGTTGAGGAGTTGTTGCAGAGCAGCAGCACCTCCTGGAGGACCGGTATGATTCCAGATGCCCAACAGCTGCAAGTCTGTCGGGTCTTTGCGCGGAATGGGGGCATGTGTGTTGCTGTATGCCTGGTCGTTCTATGGTTGCGGCAGCCAGCTGTCACAGCAGTGCTATGTTGCATTTCTGGCTGGTGTGCTACATGCACAGCTTGACTTCATCAGAGACGATGTATTTGAGGCTCTTTGTACACTTGGGCATGCGCGCTGGCGTTTGCGGCCGCTGGCAGCATTTGTACAGGTGGCTCAGCTCATGGTGTCTGCAGTGCAGCGTCTGAACTGTCCAGGGCTGCTGCTACGACAGCTGCCTCAGGCATCGGCTGAGCATAATACAGCACTCAATGCTGCCTGCTGTGCAACCCCCTGCAGGCCTCTTGCAGGTTCATCTGGCAGATGGTGTATAGCATGTGTGTGCCTGGCCGTGGCGTGGGCACATTGTCGTGCACACCAGCACCTTCCGAAAGCAATCTGAAAGCAAAGGACTTGGGAGCTGTGGACTGGTTTCTCTAAACAAGAATAAGTGCGGGGCTGCAGTGTCGTCTCCACTCCATGCATGTGCTGCATGGTCCCTTGCGGGTATGTGCTGCTTCCGCCACACCCCCTGCACACCCCGCCCCTTTTGTAGCTTGTGTGTAACCTTCGACCCAGCATCCACTAGCTAGGGTTGCACAGTCTGCTGCTATCTATGTGTTCCCAGTGCTGCGCTGCTGCGGAAGCAGTTTGGGGTTGCTCTCAAAGTTCATCACAATGTGAATAACGGATGCCATGTTCCGACGGCATTCTCTGCTGTGTGTTGCACGGCCGCACGTTTGTTCTGCATATTTGGCTACCTAGGCTGTCGTTTGGGCCTGGTGTAGCTTCGCTTGCCATGTACCTTGCCCTGAATTGTAATTGAGTGCTGCAGTGCGCCTCACAGTTGCCCTCCTGCAGACCGGACTCCCACCAGTCCGTAGTCTCTCATCTCTGGCTGAGGTTTTTGACAGCACAGGTGCAGTACGACTGCACACCATCTGCATACAGCAACATATGTTCTTTCCACTGCCACATGATATGGCAGGTCAACCAGTAGCAACAGGCTAGCCCCCCCCCCCCCCCCACCCCCACCCCCACTAAACACAGCATCGGCAGCACCACGTGGTGCACCACCTGAAGAATTACAGTGTTACTTGGTGCCGCTGCCAAAACCTCACAATATAGCCCCCACGTGACTGCATTCATTCATCACAGTACAACCTGCCAGCAGATGCTGGGTTGCTGTACAGCAAGCAGTGAGCCGGCCAATGAACCATAAGTACCCCCAACCAGTACATTCAAACCTAGTCAAAGCCACCTGTTCATGCAGGCATCCACAACACCCACAGTGTTGCTATCCAGCAGTAGCACCAAGGCCATGCCACAAAGTGAACCGCCTTGTGGCTGCCCTGAGTAGTGGCGGTGTACAGCACATGCTGGTCTTGGGCGCATAGGCAGCATGGCATCCTGCCTGACAGTCTCATTGTTGCCTACGCTGCATACAACCAAATTCAAAGCAATGGATCCAGTGTGACAGGTACTAACTGACTTTTCAACAGCACCACAACAGCTGCAGCACCACAATAGCTGTGGAGAACATCCACACTGCTTCTCGTTTTGCAAGGGCCCAGGGTCCTGGTTGTCAGCAGACCGTGCCAAAGCAGTCAGTGCGACTGCGGGCGCAAAGCACATGCACCCCACAACAGCTGCTGTGCGACGTTGTCACTTACAGCTAGCTGCAGGGGAACTGCGCGCTGTGAAGCCTAAAGTCAAGAAGCACCCCACGTACTATCGAGTGCCTGTCAATGCACTCAAGTGCCTTCAGCAAGGCGCAGTGTGTCTTGGGAGCTCCCAACAAGTCATGCAGTACAATGCGCTGCCGCTCCTCAACACCGCCAATCATGCAGCAAGTACAACCGCTGTTGCTCCCTGCATCCGCCATCCATAATAAGGCAACTCGCCCAGACACTGTCTAGTGCCGGACGACATGTCACAGCAGTATGTGATGATGCCATCCTATATTCACGATGGCACGGCTGAAGCATGCAACCACTCAGAGTAAGAGTCTTACTTGAAGAAGAAGCACCGCATGCGCAGCTGGACTCCCCAGCAGCATTCAGACTCTGTGACAAGCGCTCCTGCAGCCACCGTTGCAAACGTGCAGGGGCTGCACCAAGTCATGCAGCAGGAAGCAGCATCTGCAGGATGGTTTGTCTACGCTCAACACGCTGCTTTGTGCGCATTGCTGCCACAGGGCGCAAGCAGTGCAGCACCAGCACACATCAAAATGTGAAACTCGGCCTCACACCGGCACATCACAGCATGGTGATCAGCCTTGCACACAGTTAGCTGTGTGTGCTCACCCAGGTCTCACAAAATGCACCTCAAAAAAAGTGATGGAGCGTGTATAGATGACCCAGCTGAATGAAAAGCCATGGCAAAGGAAGACCAATGTCAACTGTGTCACTCAAAGCCTTCAGCATGCCAGGCACAGGCACTGTTGGCACCCTTGCACCTGTGCTGGTACTGCTGTGGCTATAGCCCTGCTCGAAGGCCCATCACTGGCACCTCAGCATAAGGCATAATCAAACACACAAAGAAGAAGAGACCCACCCTAATACCCCCAGAGACGAAGTGTAAGGAAAAGCGAGAGACATGAAAAGGGAAATAGATAGATTTCAAGTTGCAGCCCCCAGCAAATGCAGCTTGCAGTGTGCCATCACACCAATTGACTGCAGAGAGTCTGCCGCTGTGCAGTGGTGGTGTCAGTGGCATGTAAGGTCACCCTTGAAGGACACTCTGAACCTGCCAACATAGAAACACAGAAGAACAGACATGAGAAGGGCATGCCATGTGCCTCAAATGACTGTACCATACAAAAGCCGGAGCATGGTCAAAGCTGGACAGACCATCAGGGGAGCAATACGCTGTACATGACCCAAGCACACACCATACATACGCACCGCAGACACGCATACACAAAGTAGAACAGGCCTCAGGCAGTAATAAGACGTAAATGACCCAAGCACACAATAGCCACGCGCCACAGCGTCACACAACCATTACTGTTCAAGGGTGGCTGCTGACTGTCGCAGCCCAGGTCATGTCTGCACAAGCAGAGGGTTGTGGCTCAGAGGGTCGGACACTGCCAGGCACCTGATCACCACTTGCAAGACTGCAACCCCACAGCAACTGTCTAGTGACTGTGCAGCAGAGCAGCCCAGCTTAGCATACTGTGCAGGTACATGTGCCAACTGTGCAGGAAATGTGATCCACGATCACCGACGCGGAGTGTCAAGAAAGTAGCTTGAGAGAGGTATCCAGAGGGGCCGGGCAGCATTCAAGGCGCACCAACAGGGGCAGCAAACTTTCAAACAAGGTGTGCAGTCAACCTTGTGTGAATGAATGAACCAGCCAGCAGTGCTGAGCGCACCTGGCTGGGTACGTGTCAGAAATCATGGCGCACCAACAGGTGCAGCCCGCATTTCACACAAGGTGTGCAGTCAGCAGCCACGTGGCTCATTTGCCACATCAGCCCCACACATGTGTTGGGGTCACAGCTGGCCACACACACATGTGATGTATGGCCCTCTTCGGCCTTGTAACGTCTGTCCTTCTTCCAAGTGTCTTACACACTGTCGACAGTTCAGCAACACTGAGTTGGATCCCACGCCTCACTTCAGGCACCCTGATCATCTCAGCACACTGCCGGCCATGGAACAAGCACACTCCTTGACGCGTTGAGGAATCCAAAGCGTAGCAGATAATTGCCTGCTGCCCCCTTCATCCTTGGCGGGACAAACAGGAGCACAGCACACACTACCACTTGACAGTGGCATTACAGTTGTCAGGAGGCGGGAGTTGCTCTAGCACTGCCCTATCAGTGAGGCTGGTATGTACAATAGACGGCAAGGGGTGCAAGCGGAGTTGCGCACAGCACTCCACAACAAGCGGATCCCTGCGCAACACTCCGGGACATCCGCATGCATAGCGCGCACAAATGTAGCCATGCGTTACTGTAGGGTCCAGCCTGCAACTCTCACGCCCGTATCGACAAAGCGCACCATGCAAGGCAGCAAAGGCTATTGAACGGCCAGGAACATGCCAGCCCGCACACCAGACACAGCACGTAGCAACGCGCTGCATGAAAGGCACCCGTGCGCTTCCCTCACCAATCTGCTGAGATCCCATGCAGCAAGCATGTCCATACACACAGCGCAGTCCCTGCCCAGCAGACACCCTAGCTTGACCCGCGACGGAAGGTGCATAAACTTAGCAGTGGTGCCCAGCACCAGCAGCATCAGTCCAAGTAACAACAGGCTGTGGGAAGCATATATATACTCAACCAATAGTGGTGCGGAGCACCAGCAGGATAATAAGTTACCCAGTAAGTAACTAGCGGTACTTATCAACAACAGGCTCTGGGTTCAACAAGCCTGAGCTTGGAGCACCCTTAGGCCCTTACCAAACCGCAGCAAGACTGTGGGCTGATAAACCCTTGCAAAGTACAGGACAGTCTCCTGTGGCCCGATAACAGCCGGCGGCAGACAGGCAGGCAGGCCACTGCTGAGTACTTGCATCAGCTGTGGCCTGCTGCTGTTGACACCAGCAACCACCATTGCTGCTTGCAGTACTAAAAGTGCTCTACCATGCAACCCACCGAAGGCACTGGCTGCTGGCATACAGGAGGACGACCACTAGCATCGGTTGGAAGAGGCAACAGACGCCGCGTCCCCGGTGTATGCAGGCCTGCGGCACTCTGTTGCAGGAACAGAGAGTGCAGCATGTGCACAAGCAGGACCACAGGGCAACTAGGCTTGCCTGGTTGTCACATGCTTCTCAGGTGCTTTTGAGACCACAAACACACAGCCAGTTGCCCAACAAACAAGTAACAATATTAGCGTTGAGCAGCACCAGCACTCCCTCTACATACATCACACCAGCAGACGCAAATCGCTCTGCCAGAAGTCCTGACAAAACCCCAAAGATGATCGCACAAGCACCAGTAGAGTGCAGTGGGCAGCAACAGCCCACTGCCAACAAGCTCAGCGTCACGGGATGACACCACTGTCGGAACATGCGGCGTCCACACGCAAGGTTAAAGCAAAGTAACTCAACATCAGGCCTACCATGTGCTGTGGCGCCTCAGGGGCTGCAGAAAGCCAGGAGCGAGCAGCCTGCCAATGACTGATAAGATGGGATGCTGGTGCCAAACGGCCTCACTTCAACTTGAGTACCCGCCAATTGGTAGTACCCGCCAATTGCAGCCTGCAACCCTCAAGGGTGCTGCATCACAAGACCATTTGTTGACCGATACAAGGGCCGAATGCACGATGCACGAAACACCAATACTCGAACTTCCGGCCGCTGTTGTGTTTTGACACCAACCGTCGGCACTGTCGGCAGTTGCCAACGTGTGGAAAGCTGCGCGACCACCAAATGGCAAACCTGAATTGGCTGGAGTCACGAGCAAGGCCACGGGAGTGTGCTGTTCACACACCGTTATTGCCAGGTGGTGGTGCCCCCACGCTGGCAACTCACTTTGTCACCCAGCAGCAACGGCAACAAAGGCCTTGTAGGCGCTTGCTGCTCAGCAAGAGTTATCACTTCCACACAAGGGCATAACGCTCAACTCAGGCACCACCCACGCATAACTGCTACCAAGCTTGGCCAGACAAAACCGCAACCAATTCCTGCAAGTTAAGCAGGCCACTGGTAGGTCAACAGTCATTGAATGACGGCACCCACAGGGCAATAGTCAGTGCTACCGAATCTAGTCAACTGCATGTGTCGGCACACATGCTCAAAAGACCCCACAGAGTATAACCTGACAAGTGTGTCCTGACTCTGCGACCAGTCACCCCTGAGGACAAACACGTTGCACCATCAGCACCACACAGCAGCGTGCGCAACCGACGTGCACGCACGCACAAGCAGTAGCACGAGAAGGCTTGTTAGCCCAGGACCCCTTGCAGCCACACGCACGCACCCTCAGACAGCCAACAAATAACAACCATCGACACGGCCACCCGTCCGTTGTTCCAGGAATAGCCAGACCCCACTAGCGGCGAGTCTTATGCGGTGTAGTGGTGAGAGACACGCCCCTCCACGTACTGCCGCTGCCAACACCAAAGCAGCTGTGCAGCCACATATTGCACCACATTCCAAGGCTAGCAGCCCCGAGAAGGCAGCTGCAGGAGCAGGCTGACAGGGCGCCTGTTATGAGTCAACTGGCAGTTGCCAACTGTTGACTGGCAGTCAACATACCCAGACAAACGTGCAGCTGTCCAAAGCTGTCAGCAAGACACTGCCGGTGTAGCACCACCGCTGTATAAAGCACACCCACACCTCAAAACCACTTGCTGTGCTTGGTTGCAGCCCCAAAGGTGTATCGTCTGCATACAGCCATGCAAAGACTGGCATACTGTGCTTCTGGACCTGGTGTTATCCATATCGTACCTGATGCTTGTTGAGCTGACAGGTACCTGCCTCATAACAAAGCCGTGTACAAGGGCTGCGCCGCCACGCAAAGTGGGTCCCATGAATGACTTAGAGAAGAACATACAGGGCAGGCAAGGGCAACGCACGCTGGGACAGCTCCAGTGCAGCTGATTCGTACGGCACGGCGCGGTGGAACTTGCACACCAATACACACATACACAGTAGCCCCACGCATACACACACCCAGAAAGAATAACAGGAGGATGCAGTGCCGCCCCTACACATGTGCGCACACTGCGGGGCTGCAGTACTACAGGCCCGTGCTAATAAATCTTGCAACCCAGTCCAACATCCACTAAGTCCCCCTGGTAAACCCAAAAAAAAACCATCCACTAAGAAGCAGACTTTGGCAAACTACCACAGCACACCAAAGACACTCTGCCATCACCATGCCATCCTGTGTCAGACTGATCACAACCAGCACAGGTGACCCCAGCCCCTGCTCGCCCCGTCAAACCCTTCTGCAACAGCAACACAGAGCGTAACCATGCAGGCAACCTGTGCTCCCCGTTTTGTTGCTGCTGTCTACAAAGATCATGTCACCCTGTACAGACGCCGCAGCGGGCCAAGGCAAATCACCAACACTGCAGATACCTGAACCACCCAGCGAAAGGAATTGACGCCTGCAATCACCCCGCAGGCGGAGCATGCAGATCGCTGCACGCGACGCGCAAGCGCGCAGGGCTGACCCTCAACGATCTGCCTACAACACCAATAGCATGTGTGACAAACACCTCACGCTTGGAGTGCCCTACCTGGTGATGCGGCCACCTCGTGCAATTAACAAACCCGCCGGGACGTGCGTCACGCATGGTTATTGTGCTCGTCCGATCGGTGACGCAGCGTGATTGCGAGCAGCCAGGCACGATGTGTATCAGGCCGTGCCACATGGTCGAAGGCCGCACAGCTGCCTTGCGATGTGCCTTGCCAAACACTTCAGCTGCGCATCTCAGCTGCAGCACTCAAACTGGACGTGCTGGAAACACAAACGGGCGTGATGACTAACGCCAGCATATATGCCAACAGATCGGCAGCACACCACACAACAAGCACAGCCTAGGAAGCACTGTTGGACACACACAAAACAAACAACATGCAGGAACCTCGCACAAACACGTCTGATCCTGCACACACACCCCAACGCTTGCGCTGGGCTGGGGGCAGACCCACAAACCCTGCAAAATTTGAACACACACAATTCAAGCCACTACCAAAATCAACTGCATGCAGCAGCCCAGCAGAGAAGCCTGACCACACCTTTGCCTGCCAGTGCAGTAACCGACACCTGGCACAGAAGCAGTCTGTTGAATTTAAGCAAACCTGTACTATGTGCACGATGCTCTCAGCGGCCCCTGGACACCATCCCGTATAAACACCCGGACCACCAAGCACCATGCAGGGCAGGAGTTGTGTTCAGCACTGCAGCCACCTTCTGCTGTGAGCTGCCTCCGCTGCCCACACAACGATGTTCACCCAAGACACAGACCACAACGCATGCGGAGCGCGCCTGCAAGATTCGGCACGCGTCACAGCTCAGGCCAGAAGCAACAACAGCAGCTGATGTACAGGTACAGCGCGTCCTGCGCTGCTGTCAGCACCGTATCATGCATGCGCAACACACATGCGTGCGCATAACCCTCGCACAGCTCAGCACACTCCTGCACAACTATTGCGTTCTAGCAGGATACCATGCAGCACACATGTCTTCACATGGTGCAGGCCATGCCATGCCAGGCGGCCTGCTTGACCAACCCATCGCAGGCAAGCGCCTCTGAACAGCAGTAACTAGCCATCACGGCACCAGCACCATGCGTGCGACCTGTTAGTCACACACTCCTAAAGGCCCCAACAACACCGACCCGTCCTCACAGCCCCACAAGCCCAGTGCGCACAACTCCTGCACCATGCAGTGCCTGCAGGACACACCCCAGCGCAAGCTCACATGCTTGGATGGCTCACAGGCAGCCCACGGAACCCATTAGCAGCAGTGGCCACACTGCCAACTGCGCCAGCAGCACCTGCTGCAGGCACACCATGCTGCATCTGCATGGTCAGCTGCTGAACACTCTGTTGCACGGTCTGCAGCATCTGCTGCAGCTGCATGAGCTGAAGCTTGTGCATATCTGCACTACCGCCCTGCATCCCGCCCTGCACCCCGCCCATGGGCTGGCCCATGGAGCTAGCACTGAAGCTGGGGACTGCAGGGGCGGCAAAGCCTGTGTGCTGGAGTAGCCCGCTGCTTTGGCCGCCAAGTGGAATGCCGCCGTTGCTGTAGGGCAGGCCGGGACCAAGCATGCCTGCAGTCATGTGAGGCAGCACTCCTGAGCTACCCACGGGACCAAGCATGCCTGCAGTCACTTGAGGCAGCACTCCTGAGCTACCTCCTGCGACAGGGGCCTGCAATGCCTGTGGGTGCCACATGGACAGCTGCTGCTGCGCGGGAAGCGCCTGCGCTCCTGGCGTGGTGGCCGCTGTACCTGCTGCGGCATCAGCACTGTGAGCAAATGCCGCCGCAAACTCGTCTCTGAGAGCATCTTCCACTGACTGATACAAGTTAGAGGGCATGGTGAGAGGGTCAAACTCGTCACACACGTCCATGTCGGGCAGAAGATCGTCCTCCTGCATGTGCTCATCAGGGCTGTTGCCGCGGGCGAGCAGCATCGACAAGCTCTTGTGCCGCTTCACGCGCGCATGCGCAGCTGCTGGCGCTGCGTGGGAGGCTGTGGCAGCAGGTGCCGCTGCAGAGCCGTCGTAGGGCCAGCCGCAGCTGCCTGCTAGGGCAGCTGCTGCTGCTGCGGCCGTGGGCGCTACACCCTGCTCCTGCGCCTGCAGCTGCTGCCCTGGCATCATCATCACCTCTGGGGACAGCCCTGGTGCTGCTGTAGGTGTCATGGCGGTTGAGGCAGCAGCTGGCATGAACATGCAGTTGCCAGGCATGGCGCCCTGCTGTGTGGCCTGTGCTGAGGCGTCGCCCTCTGTTGTAAGGCTTCCTGCAGGACTTCCTGTGCTGAAGTTGTTGCTGGTTGTGCTGGGGCCGCCAAAGCCCGGTGTGCCAGTGAACCCTGCAGAGGCACCCAGCCCTGCAAGCATGGCAGGCGTCAAGGTGCTGCTGCTTGGGCTGCCCCCGCCCTTCAGCCCATTCAACTGGGTGACCTCTGCCTGTAGCTGGGCCAGCTGCTGCATCAGCACTTGCTGCCGGTGCTGGAGGGTGACGGCTGCAGCACCGCCGGAACCAGCAGAAGCAGCAGCCGCAGCAGATGCAGCGCTGGCCTGCTGCTGCTGTTGCTGTTGCAGCAGCATCTGCTCCTCCTGCAGCAGCTGCTGACGCTGCGCCTCCAGCAGCATCTGATTGTGCTGCCGCTGCTGGTACAGCTGCTGTAGCTGCTGTCCGGCCGTAAGCTGATGCGGTGGGTACTGCTGCTGCAGCAGCGGGGGCACCAGGGGTGCGCTGATGCTTGAGGTGCTTTGAGAGGAGGAGGGTGCATGGCCTGCTGTCCAGGACTGGGAGCGCCGGGGTGGCAGCTTGCGCCTTTGAAGCATTGCCCTGCAGCTCCTGCACAGCACAGCACAGCACGCAGCAGAAGGGGTTGGCTGGTGGAAGCACGCAAGGAATAGAGCTGCCACATGTCTCTGGAGAGGCTGCTGCTCTCTCTGGCTGGCTTGCCAAGACAAGGCTGGTGCTCGTTGAGCGCTGCTTGCTGTGCTGTGTAGGTGCGGGAGATGAACATACACAGGTTGCCTCACGACAATGGGTGTGTGGGGCTGGCCTCGCGCATGCTGGTGCTGTTCCCACTGCCTCCATGCTTGTGATACTGCAGTCACACTTGACTGTCACTCATACGTTTGGCAGACCACCTGTGCCCCGCCTACCTTTTTGGCCCATCAAACTGTGCCAGAGGCTCCAGCTTGCCACACTGCAGCACAAGGCAGCAGCAGCCAGCATGGGACAGTGTTGCAGTCATGTGCACAGCACGTGCTTCCTGGCGCAGCCATACAGCGAGCGATACACTGCACAGCTTGGGAAGCTAATCCTGTCAGCGTGAGCTGCCGCTGCTTGTCGAGGTATGCAGGCGGAAACAGCATTCAGGCTGCTTACTTTCTTTCGAGCCTCATCATGAGTCATGAGTCATGAGAAGCCCGGCGTCATCTGGCAGCTTTTAGCTTGGTGGTTGGTGAGGGGGGTTACGCAAGCATGCAGGCCGCAAAGAGCAGCGACCACTCCATGATTCGCTGTGATGGCATGTTGCTGGATGCGCCATGTGACATTTCGAGGCTTGACCAGGTAACATAATGGGGCCGCTGCTGGGGAGCTTACCTGGAAGCAGAACCTCCACCACTGCCCCGTGGGGTCCCCAGGAACCATGATGGCCTCTGCCCGCATGTGGTAGCTGCATATCCGCTTCTTCAAGCAGTATACCTTCTCCTCAAGCGACAGGTCTGCCGTACAGCCCTCAACCTGCAGCAATCAGCACATGTTCTGGATCAGTTGTCACCCCAGCAGCAGACCTGCGGCATGCAAGGCTCTCGCGCACACAGTAGGCCTCAAAGGAGCCAATACCAATGGATAATATGCCTATTTAGAGTACGACGCGCTCTGTGGCACTCCGTAGCACACACCTGGCACCAGGCTTGGGGAGCTATCCTGCTGCTGGGCTGCACACGAGCTGCACCATAGCCATGTTCTTGGCAGCTTGTAGCGTCTGTGTACGGCGACAGCGGGAGGTTATGAGTACTGTAGCAACGTCGTACATGGAATTCCTCAGTACACGAAGGTCCTGCACAAGATGGCTCCGCGGCCCTGACACCCTGTACAAAGCTCTGTTGTGCCGATGTGTGTCCCTATGTGGGAGATCAGGCCCTGTCTCTGCAGGTGTGGCTGACAGCAGATGCAGGTGGGAGCAGAGGTGCCTTGCTGCTGGGACTGCGCACCTGATACAGGCAAGCGCCATTGCGCTTGCTCGTTGAACATGCCCCAAAAGCACGCCTGGGGGCCCAAGACACTGGTAGAATTCACGGCTGCTCCCGGCAGAGAAGAAGGAAGTCCAGTATCAAGAGTGCGCAGCGAGCCAGCAACGTCCGGATACGTCTTTGGCTGTAGCTAGTTAGTGATTGGTTGATGTTGTTGAACACGATACAGGCCTGAAAGTCCGCTGCCACCTTCGGTCCGCCTGCTCAACTGACCGACTGCTTAGGGTATTTGATATGGTGTAGGTTCTCCTATCTTATGTTTAGCCCCTATGCACCTCTAAACGCTGGCAGGTCCTCCCTCTGGTTGACACTACCGCCCACAGAGGCAGTGTCAAGTTATAACAGGATTATTTCCGTGCCTTCATCTTTCACGAGCCAAACAGCCCAGCAAGGTCCCAATGTCCTTTGAATGGTGTCTTTGTGAGGAAAGAATGGCTGGTGGCAGCATGGTGTGCATGTTGGGTGGCAAAACCAACGGAAGCTTGGAGGCAGGTCTACACAGTCAAGAACAAGACTGAGCCACTGGATCATGCAGATTGACTATGGACTGCAGATACCTCAAGGCAATTGGCCCTCTTTTTGCCTGTTGAAAAGCGCTGCTCAGTGTGTAGCATCTCATATCCATGGTCACACTCATGGAACCCTCAAGGTCGCTGACCATGATGGAGAACTCCTTTTAGCAGGTTACAGCCTGTGCCTACAGTGTTGGGCATCACGCCTCGCAAGCTTCACGGACAGGGATCACAGGTGAAAGTTACTGCTAAAGACTGTGCCTACCCTCACACACCAGCCACTGGCACATGGTGTGCAACAGAGGGATTGAAGAACCACTGCATTACACCCGCTGCAGTCGCATTGTCCCAATCAATCAACCAATCAATGTTACACCTCTGGATATGTCACTACTGTGGGAAAGTACTGAGTACTAACCCACACAGCTGCGCTACATGCATGTGCGCAGCAGGGAAACAACCATGCTGCTGCAAGCCTGCGGGGCCCCGCACAGCTCAAACCTGTTGTCTCCTAGCACCCTAATGTGGACCACCATACTGAGCAGTGAGCCCCCAAAGGGGAATGGAAGGTGGTAATGCAGCCCTGTTGTGCACAAGCACACAGGGGTTATATGTGCCAATACGGCAAGAAAGGAAGCATGCAGGGGCAAAAAGTTGCTCACTAAGGGGTCATAATAACCTGCCTGACAAAAATGTAATGTGACAAAGATCTCACAAACGGACCAGGTAACATGGTCACCCCATAGCTCAGCACAGTGCTGGCTCACTTCTTGCCCTGGCCCCACAGGGGCTGCATGGGGGGCATAGGGGGCAAACCAGGCAGCAACTGCATGGGGGAAGAGCCCCAGCATTGCAGGGGCTAGCAAAACCGCTAGAGGTGCCAGCAGCAGCAGTAGAGCTCGCAACAGCTGGCTGGCCGTCGGTGCCGGTGGCGACAGCATCAGACTTTGCCACTGCAGGCTGGCCGCCGTTGCTCACAGCAGTGCTGTCAGACTTTGCAACGGACTGCTGCAGCTTGCGGCCCCAGGAACCACTACCGCTGCCAGCACCTGCGGAAGCCCCAGCCCAGCTGTTGGCGCCACCACCCCAGGGACCACCAAAAGAGCCGGAACCAGCATTAGCCTGTGCCCAAGAGTTGCTGTTGCTGAAGCCGCCACTAGGGTTGCCTCCCCAACCCCCATACGCACCCCACTGCACCTTCTGTGCCCCGTTAACACCCATAAGCTTGCGACCACGACCCCAGCCACCGCTGCCAGCACCTGCTGCTGCATTGGCAAAGGACTGACTGCCGCCATCCCCCGGACCACCAAAAGAGCCAGAACCAGCATTGGCCTGTGCCCAGGAGTTGCTGCTGCTGTAGCCGCCACCAGGGTAGCCGCCGTAGCCGCCGTATCCACCCCACTGGGCCTTCTGTGCGCTCTGGACGTTGTCTGCGCCCATCAATTTGCGACCCCAGCCGCCCCAGCCACCACCACCATAGGGACGGGAGCCACCACCAAAGCCACCTGAAGACAGCAGGGCACAGAAGCAGGGGGCAGGGACTGTCAGGCGCAGAGCAAGGCAGCATGTCTATGTGCATGGTAGTGAGCTCACTTGGCAAGTCTCAGGAAAGCTTAAGTGCAGCTGCTGACTTGCATGCCCAGCTCAGCCTGAGCTGTTGTGCAGCTATTGACGCAAGTCTTCTACAGCAAGTGGTGGGCTCAACGCTGTTGGGAGTATCACTACTGCGGTGACCGAAACAGCTTGAAGAGGGAGCCATTTATGATTGTCACTTACCTCCAAAGGACTGGGACTGGGACTGTGCCTGGGCTTGAGCTGCAGGGGCAACAGCAGGGGCGGAAGAAACAAGCACACATGTCAGATTGCTGCCTCAGTTTTGGGAATTCATGGCGGCACGGCATCACAACCTTCAACCCTTATGCAAATCACGCACAACCAGGCAAGCTGAACCCTTTGGCATGATCACAGCCTCACAAACTAGCTTTGTTCCTAGCCAGCTCCAGGCATCATGTGCTACTACAGCGCCACTGACATCCAATGAGTCATGTCGACACAACTGTTGCAACAAGCCAATGGCTGCCAAACAAGCTGACTTAGGCTGGACTGCATGCCTGCGCCTATGTTCAGCCAGGCGCATGTATCCCAGACAAAGTTTGACGGTAGGGTCAGCCATGCGCCCCAAAACAATCCAAGCACTCACCCTGTGAGCCGCTGCCGCCCCAACCACCCCAACCACCGGACTGTGCATGTGCCTGAGCCTGAGCCTGTGACTGGGAGCCGCTGCCTCCCCAGCCACCCCACTGCAGGAGGTTTCGAGACGCATCAGAGGGCTTGACAGCAGGGGTACTTGTGGCCTCGGTTGCAGGGCTGTTCTTGTCAGCAAGGGTGGCGGCCTCCTGGGGCCTTGGTGTTGGTTGCTTGGGGGTTAGCTTGGACCCAGGGGCAGCGTTGTGGGACTTGGGCTTGGGGGCACTCAGTTTGGCAGACTCTGTGAAACAGCGGTAACACGGAGGAGAGAGAGCAGCAGAGGCAGCAGTACATGCGTCAAGCAGGAACACAAAATATGGGGTCGGGTCTGGTATCAGACGTGCAGCAATGATGCGGTGTTGATGTGTTGGGGCATACGAGGATAGTGCAGCAGGAAAGTGCAGCAGGACTTGCGGTAGCCTTCTCACCATGGGTTGCAAGCTTGACATCAGACCTCTGGGCCAAATCTTGGGCATATGCTGCGGTGGCCAGGCCTGCAGGTGGCAGTAGGTGAACATGAGATGTCAGATATGTGACCGTCCTTTAAATGTAGCTGATTGCATACTGCATAGGTTCATATTGTTGTTGTGATCTGAAGCCAACCAGTAATTGCTGGAGTAATTGAGCACAAATTTAAATTGATCAAAGACACATTCAACAGCTTTCAAAAGCTGTTGATGATTGCATTCGGGAGGACTTACCAGCCACCAGCAATATGACCAAAAGCTTGCTCATTCCTCCTCGAGCTTGCTTTTTGTCTTGTGCTGTCATCATCGGTTAACCGACGTTGTCTGGATGAGATCGCCAATGCAGAGCGGCCAAACTGAATTTGCCAAGTTGAGCGTGGTTGATCTGTTCGTTGCGTCAGGGCCAATATTGTTGTTGCTTGCTCGTCAACGTGCGTCCTTGCCCTTTTGTAGCCCTTGCAAGTCAGACGGATCTATCGAGTAAGCCATGCAAGTAGCCAGATGACAGAAGGTGTTATGCGATGTACCAATCTAAAAGTGCACGCGGTGTTCAAGGATTCACAAACGCACAGAAATTGAATAACCAAGCCTTATGCATGTACTGCACCTCTGCCCAGTACACCTTCTCAAGCGCGAGACTCACGCACCTGCTGGTTGTAGGAGACAAAAAGCTTCTACTGTTGCGCAGGTTTGCATTGCGCGTTGACACAATGGGTGCACCCTTTGTGTTGTGGACAGAATGGGCGGCAATCATTTCGTCACCCTGCATGTCTACGTATTTCCCAATCACATGAAAGACGCTTCATAAAAATTTCAAATAAAGCTGTGCGGGAGCCGAATCATGCTTGTTGTGGCAGGGCAAACATGATGTAACAGGGGGCTGCACGTGGTCCCATCAGGGTGCTCAGCCAGACAGCATGTAGAGCAGCAGAAGCACCAGCGAGGCTATACCATGTGGCCCAGTCGCAGCAGCAGATGTTGCCTGCAGG
This sequence comes from Desmodesmus armatus, assembly GCA_007449985.2. Classification (NCBI taxonomy): domain Eukaryota; kingdom Viridiplantae; phylum Chlorophyta; class Chlorophyceae; order Sphaeropleales; family Scenedesmaceae; genus Desmodesmus; species Desmodesmus armatus. Next base: position 293,224 of record VIIQ02000059.1, on the reverse strand, counting down.
ACTGGGTGCACCCAGCCCTGCGGGCAGCAACCCGCTGCTGTGAGTGTGTACTTCCTCTGGCTGATGATGGACGTGTGTACCAGTGCAACTGTGTTGAGTGCAAGGCATGCACACAGTCCAGGGAAGACATGTACTGGCAGGAAATGCGCTGCTAGCAGCCACTGCACTCATGATGAGGGCATACCCTAGCTGGCTCCCCAATGTAGCTGCATGCAGCTAAAGCTGCCAGCCACCAGAACTGTGGCAGGTCAGCTAGTAGTCTGCCAAGTGTACATTTTTAGCACTGCCAGCCGTTTGTATTGTGGACAGACAACTGCTACGTGCCGCACCCTTGCTGGCCATTCAATGGCTACCTGCCAGGGTTGAACTTGTTACCGTTTTTCAAGCAGCAAGTGGTGCAGTGTGTTGGTGCGGACCATGCATGCGCAGTGATGTGCTGACCTCATGCAGTGTGTCAGTTGGGCCGCTGCAGGTGCCACTAGAAGGTGTCCTGCTGGCGAAGTCTGCAATGATGCACTGTACATTGATGATTTTGGTAACAATGTCGGATTACATAATGAATGCTACTAATCCTGTGTCTACAAAGCTCAAGAGCTTGTGCCTGACAATCACTGATTTTATGGTGAGGGGCATGTGTGAGATTCTTTGCCAAGCTGTTGTAAAATGTGGATGTGATTTGACCAACAGGAGCTGACTCAGTAGCTGCCTGCGGCCGCTGCTGTTGCTTTGCAGTGGCAATCAAACAGAGAGGCGGCATGCTGGCACCATTTCAAATGGCAAGGCTTGCAAGTAACTGCTCGGGTCAGCTGTAACATTGTAGCATTGCAGTCTATTACAATCTACACAATCCTCAAAATCCACCTCACTAGAAACAAGCACACGGAATGTACAGGACAGACCTGGGTGTGACACCCAAGACACCCACACAATCTATGGGCTGAGTTTGTAGCAGCTACAGCCCATGTTGCCTGAACCAGACTGCTAGCCCAGTACCTGTAACATTGCAGCTACAAGTACATAGTGTGCACTTTCTGCATCACAATGCTCGAAATCTTCAACACTGAAGTATAAGTAACGTCGTTCCCCATGAAGTGCCAATGCACATGGCGATGATGCAGCCCTGTTGCTCAACAGCACATAGGGAATGGAGTATGCTGAGGGCAAACTCAGCTACGCATGCAGCATGCAAGGGGGCGCACAGTGCACCATGACGAATCACATCAAGATGGCACAAGCGGTCACCTGAGATCTGCTGAGTGCAAAGTCAGCAAGAGGGGAAGCAGCTCACAACGCTACATACAGCTTCAACCACAACACAACACAACGTGTCACACGCCCAGGCTAGACTACTATCAATACTGTCAGTGGGTAACAGAAGACCCTACAACAACAACAACAATGATCGCTCTGAACACAGCGAGTACAGTCACAGGACCTCAGTAGAAGGGCCATGCAGACAACTTCACACAGCTGAGCTAACAGCAGGTCAGCTCACTTCTTGCCCTGGCAGGGAACCCACAGGGGCTGCATGGGGGGCATAGGTGCAAAACCAGGGAGCGGCTGCATGGGGGGAAGAGCCCCAGCATTGCAGGGACCAGCAAAGCCACCAGAGCTGCCAGCAGTAGCAGTAGAGCTAGCAATAGATGGCTGGCCGTTGGTGCCGGTGGCAACAGCATCAGACTTGGCTACTGCAGGCTGGCCGTTGTTGCTCACAGCAGTGCTGTCAGACTTGGCAACTGACTGCTGCAGCTTGCGGCCCCAGTAACCGCCACCGCTGCCAGCACCTGCGGAAGCCCCAGCCCAGCTGTTGCTGCCACCACCGAAGGGACCACCAAAGCTACCAGAGCCAGCACCGGCATTGGCCTGAGACCAGGAGTTGCTGTAGCCACCGCCCCCACCAGGGTAGCCTCCCCAACCCCCATACCCACCCCACTGCACCTTCTGTGCAGTCTGTGCGTCATTCGCGCCCATCAGCTTGCGACCCCAGCCGCCCCAGCCACCGCTGCCGGCGCCTGCTGCTGCATTTGCAAAGGACTGGCTGCCCCCACCCCACGGACCACCAAAGGAGCCGGAACCAGCATTAGCTTGTGCCCAGGAGTTGCTGCTGCTGTAGCCGCCACCAGGGTAGCCACCGTAGCCGCCGTATCCACCCCACTGGGCCTTCTGTGCGCTCTGGATGTTGTCTGTGCCCATCAACTTGCGGCCCCAGCCACCGTAGCCTCGACCGCCATAGGGACGGTAGCCACCTCCCCAGCCACCACCACCATAGCCACCTGAAGACAGCATGGCACAGCAGGCAGGGGGCAGGGACGGTGGATGGCAGGGTGGGGGTCAGCATCGATTCACAGATGCAACGTCTTGCAAGTGTGCTGTTCAGGCGTGTGCGCACTGCGCACGCGTTGATGTTGGGTGCTGACCAGCAAGCCAGGTAAGCATGAAGCAGCATGGAGTTGTGGCAAGAGCAACGGTGCGGCTGTTGACTGTCAGCAGCTCTGTAGCTGCTGGTGTTCGAAAATGCACGTTGTGATGAGCACTAAGCTCTCTGCGCTTCAGCTGGCAACCAGAAACAGTATAGTCCCTCAAGAGCATTTGTCACCCACCCCAAAGGACTGGGACTGTGCCTGTGCCTGGGCTTGAGCTGCAGGAGCAACAACAGCAGCAGCAGCAAGTAAGGACAAGAGCACAAGTTCCATCAAAGGGCGCAGTCTCTGATAGCGGCAATGCTGCACAGTGTGACACAGGCAGGCCTGCTAGATACCCAGAGCTTCAAGCCCTGCAGGCACAACATGCGTATGCTGTTGAAGATCACCTCAAGCCCTGCACACTTTTTGGATGCAGTGCGCATGTTCAACAAAGTCCAAGCTACACTTGCAGTAGCAGCTAGCACTGTCCACTGCGCAACGGCCATGCTGTTGGACCCAACTTTACTCACCCTGTGAGCCGCTGCCGCCCCATCCCCCCCATCCACCAGACTGTGCCTGTGCCTGGGCCTGAGCCTGTGACTGGGAGCCACTCCAGCCACCCCACTGAAGGAGGGTGCGCGACGCATCAGCAGGCTTGACAGCAGCGGCGGACTCTGCAGGCAACGTGAGGCGAGAGACAGCAGAAGCGAAACAGGCAACTGGCATATCAGTTATGCTCTTTGTAAACGGCGTATGTTTGAACATCTGGAATCTGGCCCGGGAGGGTGCGGCGGCGGGGTCACCAGCTGGTACTAGTACAGTACTGCTGCATCAGCGGTGCTGTGCTGATTCTCTGCTGGCCTGGGGTACCGATTCGAGTGCTGCTGAAGAGCATGTTAACCTCTATCATGTGCACGATATCGACTTTGATTGAGCCCCAGGCAATGCATGCTAGGGCTGCAGACAGAGGCTATGGAGTGAGTTGGTGGTACTGCTGCAAGCAACAGCGGTCACCAGCTGGTACAAGCCTGATATCAGCTTGATTGCTCGCACCTTCAGCCCATGCTGCAGTGGCCAGGCCTGCAGGGAGCAGCAAAGGAGGCTTGTAAGGTCAAAGGATCGCGACAGCTGCACAGCCCTTTTCCAACCGCAGCGCATTGCTGCCTGCAAACAGATGGTAATGCATGCTCGAATAGCAGTGTCTGTTGTCGGACCTCATCGATGGCTTGAGCTTAGAAGAGACACCCTTAACCAACGGAGAAAAGCTGCTTCCTGGCCAGTTCAAAAGCTTACCAGCCACCAGCAGCGTCGCCAATAGCTTCATGAGAGCTCTTTCAGCTCGATTGGCAGTTAGCTCCGTGGCTACCAGGCTGCTCTGATCGGTGCAGAAGAGGGACCTTGCTGGATGCCAGCAGGAACTACGGTTTGTTGTCCTTTGTTTAGCAACCGGTGTGACGCTGCCTTCTGACAGGCCGACGTTGTGATTTGTAGCCCCGGCAACATCGACGGATAAACATATCAGATAATGCGTCTGCAGGGGTTATGCAGGGATTATGCCATCTGATGTGAAATTGCGTCAACCTCAATTGAATCAGCTCGCGCTGCACACCGGGCAGCCCATGCCCTGCAAACCGGCCTTCTGGGACTGGGACTTACCCGGGACCAACGTAAGCAAGGGGTGCAGGGATGCAGGGATGCCGCTGCATGTGCAACCCCATGTATTTTAGCTTCAAAAACAGTTTGTTTCACTTGCCTCAGGCTTTGTGACACACGCGGCACAGAAAAGGCATAGGATTGGTCACCCATGACTGTATGGCATTTCCAACCTCTTTGTACTTGCCCGTTGCATGCAAGCAGGTTTGCATACCATTCTTGACGACTCTGCAGCAGTACGTGAGGCTCATCATACTTGCAGACGTAGGAGAACAGTCGGCCAGATGATCCTATCTGCCGTGAAGGGTGACAGCGTTCGTCTCTACCGGTAGACACATCCACACCACAGCGCACCACTTTTGCTATAGCTCCCAGCTTGAAGAAAGTCTTGGTGACAGGCAGATAGAGTGCAGCCATCTAGCAAAAGCTTGGGGGCAGCAGGGGCTGATCCTGCTGAGCACTTCACCTAGCTGTCAGCTGAGTGGCAAGTAGCCATCTACCGTAAAATCCTGCAACTGACACTGAGTCACCGTACTATGCATGGGTGGTACTTCCATGCAGCCAAACAGCACAATGTGCCGATTTGGCCCAACATGCACACATCACAAACAGCCGCTGAACAAGCAATTGAGCATGGTCCTACCGTTTCAGTGGAAGTGTGACCAGCAACCCTATGTAGGAGTGCGTTGAAGGCTGCTGCAACTGCAGCGGCCAGAAGAGCAGCAGATATTTCCAGCTGTGATTGACACACTATACCAGTACTGCTGCACACATGCGGGGAAGTTAAGATTGCCAGTGCTGAACTGCGGCTGCAATACTGCAGTACTGCACTAGGGCCCTGCAGAATGCCCCGCACTTCAGCTTGCTGTCAATGAGACTGCGGCAAATGGGTCTGGCTGCGACGTACATCCAAGTACAGTACAGGAACAAGAGTGTGCGTGCTGCCCTGCCGTGTTTGATCAGATCAAAGCCTACCATCTGGGACTCACTGACAAGCTTGTATGCAAACAACATGCTGCATTGTATGACTGCCACGGACATTTCTAGGCTTGACACCAGGGTGACCATTGGTGTGCAGTGTGGCTGTAGTGCAAGGGCCCTATGAAAAGGCAGGTTGCAAGCCTCATATTGCTGCTGCTGCTGCTTTTGCAGCAACAGTGCTGCTGCTGCTGCTGCTACAGATTGGCAGATCACATCATCGTGTGGCTGATGCAGCATGTGGGTGCCGTCAGAACTGTCAGGTTGGGCCGACACTTCACACATCGCTTGTAACTTGAAGTAGAACTTTTACATAAGTCCCAGCTGGTGGGATTTAGTCTGAGCAGACCGGGCAGGGCGGCACGTACACAACTTGTATTTCATTACCTCATATGATACACATGTTACTGTTGTGATACCCTTGAATGGTATCGCAGTGCTCTGCACACTTGGGCCCCATGTTGGCAAACATCAACTTAGCTTGTGCCTCAAGATAGGGCCCTGTTAGGGCGATCACTGTGAGCACTGCCCCAATTGCAAGTGGCCGCTGTGTACCCATCCATGGACAAAGCTACAATTCACAACAATTAGAACAAAACTTCTAACCTCGACTTGAGGTTTTGGCACTACCACTGTTAGAGCATCAGGCAACACCATCAGAGTGAGTGGGAATGGGGATGATGCAGTGTGCCACACCCCACAATAGTGGTGCACACAGTGGCACTGCTGAGATGCATGCAGGGAAGGATGCTTCAGGCCCAAACGACAATGCAACCTGCTTTGCAGCAGGTGATTTGAGGCCTCAGGAAAATGGTGCAGCAAAGGCTGCGGGGCGACTTGTGCTGCGATGCGACAACTTGTTGACCTACTGTTGTCAACAAGTTGCGCCATACATGCCATGTGCTGCTCAATGATGCAGGGTTCTGCCGTTGTGACAAGTCATTACTGAGCCAATCGACCCCGTGCAGTGCTGCAGATACCAGCAGCGCACAACAAACATGTCTGCCGCACCTTCACAGGCCAAGGCATGTGCACGCCATGCAATAAGACAACAGCTGTACGGAGCGAATGGCGGAGGAAGCATGCTTGTTCCCCTGTTGGTGGACTCTACCACTGTGACAGAGTCCATGGTGCAAAATGGAAGCCATGAAAACTGTAGAAGCCTGAGGGATCCTCTCCTGCTGACAATGCAAATGAGCCTGCAGGAAGTCAAGCTGCTGGTGGTTGAGAGGGTCCAGAAGGATGAACATGGCAGTGCATTGCCAATGCGGCGGCTGCATTTGCACATGCATGACAGCGACACTGCTGCCGTGAAGACCAAGCATAATGCACAGGATCTCAACAAGGGGTATGCATACCCCCTGCCACACACATATGTGTGTGCCCCGCATCTATTGGCAAACACAAGTGCGTGCTTGCTCAACTCATGCACAGAAAAAGTGTGAACTATGTGCCATTGAGCTAGCGCTGCACTGCAAAACAATCACACACAACGAGGTGCAACCTCAAGCCTGCAGATCTATCATGAGCATGACAACCAAAGTAGGTGACTGCGTCTTCCAGTAGGATCTGCAACTAGCAAACTCGACTCAAAGCTAAAAATGGTGTACAGGTTGTGGGGCCGCCCGATTGTGACAATCCAATTGTGACAATCCACTTGAAAGCACATGATTGAGGCGCAAGTGGTGAAGCCCCTTGATGTCAGGGCTATTGGGATGTAGCACATGCACCATACAATTGAGGGACACATCCAGGTTCTTAGCACAACCAGAATAAACAGCAACCGTTGCTGCCACGTTGCTGGAGCAGAGACGACATGCACGCCCGGCCATGTTGGCAAAATGAACAGGCTCCACATATCAGGAAAACCTATGTCAGGTTCTGTACGAGCACACCAGACCTGCAAACCAGGCCAATCGATCAGGCCGGCATGCCAGCACATGGCCCCAGTGGGGCAGCTGCCAGCTTTGAAACAGCAAGCCGATGTATGTGTGTGAGGTCCTCGTGTATGCTTCGAGCTCAATAAGCAGCAGGCCTCACAGATCTTGAGTCACCTCTGTCTGTCTGACAAAGAAGAGGACCAGGTCTTCAGATGGTGTTGGATGGTGCAGCCAAGGCGTCTTGTGCGGTTGAAGCCCCGGCCCTGAGTTTAGGGCTGGCTGGATCCTAGCCCAGCCCAGCCAAGAGCTGGCCAGTGGTGGTACCCTAGCGGAGGGCTAGCTGACTCCTAGCCAGAGGGCCTGGCCAGGGGCAAGCCTAGCTGAGCCAGGGGTCCGCCGGCCTAATGAGCCCCAGCCCTGAGTTTGCGGCCCCAGCCATAGCCGCCAAAGCCACCGTAGCCTCCCCCAACTGCATGGCGCAACAGCAGCATGACAGAAACGCATGTTTGTGAGTGTTGGTCCCTACAAAGACTTCAAGGGTGTGGCCGGGTGCAGGGTACCACCATACACCATCCACTATGGTAGTGCTTTACTGTCTGGCACCAGTTGCAAGCAAGTGGTAGCCACTCTTTTTTGAGAACAGAACAAGTGGTAGCCGCATGTGAGCTGTTTGCAGAGAGTGTATGGAGGAGAAATGCACCGGTGTGGGAATGACAGGCAAGACAGAACTCCACGGAATACCTACATGACTGAGATTGGGCTTGAGCTTGAGCTACAGCCAAGCAAAGAGCAGCAGAATGAAACCAATTTAGTAAGCAGTAGCTGGAGTCATCATGATGATCACTCATGCAGGGCTGTGCACACGCTGTGTCACGCTGTGTCATGCAGTGCACTGGCATGGCATGACCGTACAACCTGACAGATTCAATCTGACCTGAATGATTCTGGATTCCACACAAGTGGCTGCTAGTGCTCTATGCCATTTTTGCAGGTGTTGCCAGCTCACCTTGGGCACCCGACCAGCCCCACTGCAGGAGCGACCTCATGCCAGGCTCGTTCGCTGCCTTAGGCATGCCACTTTGGGTCTTGCTTGGTGCTGCAGACTCCTTGGTCGCATGGTGGGCGCGTGCAGCTCTGTTGAAGGCGTCGGCTGGGCCAACATGCGTCGCTGATGCAGCTAGGAGGTTGCGCTGGGCGGCTGTGGGAAGGTGAGTAGGGGCTGTCTGTCCCGGGGAGACACCGGTGGTCTTGCCGGTCCTAGAGGCTTCCTTGGTGGAGCGGTGAGCACGGGTAGCCTTGTTGAAAGCATCAGCAGGACCAGACTGGGCGGTGTTGGCGTCCAACAGGCTGCGCTGACCAGCCGTGGTCGGGTCGCTGACTGCTGTTTGTGGGGAGACACCGGTGGTCTTGCCGGTCCTAGAGGCTTCCTTGGTGGAACGGTGAGCACGGGTAGCCCTGTTGAAAGCATCAGCAGGGCCAGACTGGGCGGCGTTGGCGTCTAACAGGCTGCGCGCACTGGCCGTGGGAGGGTTAGTGGGTGCTGAAGTTGGGGACACACCGGTGGTCTTGCTGGTCTTGGAAGCCTCTTTGGTGGAACGGTGAGCTCGGGTGGCCCTGTTGAAGGCATCGGCAGGACCGGACTGGGCGGTGTTGGCACTCAACAGGCTGCGCTGACCGGCCGTTGGAGGGCTGGTGAGTGATGTCTGTGGGGGCAGACCGGTGGTCTTGCTGGTCCTGGAAGCCTCCTTGGTGGAACGGTGAGCACGGGTAGCTTTGTTGAACGCATCGGCAGGACCAGACTGTGCAGCGTTGGCATTCAACAGGCTGCGCTGACCGGCCGTGGGAGGGTTGGTGAGTGATGTCTGTGGGGGCAGACCGGTGGTCTTGCCGGTCCTGGAAGCCTCCTTGGTGAAACGGTGAGCACGGGTAGCCCTGTTGAAAGAATCAGCAGGACCAGACTGGGCTGCATTAGCACTTAACAGGCTGCGCTGACTGGCCGTGGGAGGGTTGGTGATTGGTGTTTGATTTCCCATACCGGTGGTCTTGCTGGTTCTGGAAGCCTCCTTGGTGGAGCGGTGGGCACGGGTAGCCCTGTTGAATGCATCGGCAGGACCAGACTGGGCGGCGTTGGCACCCAAAAGGCTGCGCTGGTTGGTGGAGGCTGCTGGTAGGGCGGATGGGCCAGAAGTGGGCTGGATGCCAGCTGCAGCAACCGTGACATCAACCTTGGAAGGCTTCAGGCTGTTGTTGCCAGTAGGGGCAGCACTGGCAGTGCCAGCAGGGCTCACGGGTGTGAAGGGGTTCAACCCTGGCAGGGTCTGTTGACAACATGCCGCAGCGGCAGCAGGGTTGACCTTGGGTCCCTTGTGACTGGAGGTGGAGTTGCGGCGCACGCGGTGCTGCCTAGTAGCCTTGTTGAAATTGTCAGCAGGGCCATTCTGGAGGGTCAGTAGGCTGCGCTGTGCATCTGTGGTGGTGTTAGGCACGGGCTTCTGGAGCCTGTTGTTCACTGAAGCAGACTCCAGGACCTCTGGCAGGGGCCTGACAGTGCTACTTGCCTGAGAGGCACCTGACTCCTCTGGCTGGCAGTTGTAGCTGCTTGGGTGCTCGGCAGGGCCGGCCTCGTTACCAGTGGTAGAAACAGGGGTTGTGGGAGGGAACTGGCCTGGGACTTTGCCGGGGAGAGACCTCTCCTTTGTGGTGTGATGGGAGTGTGTGGCTCTGTTGAAGGCATCTGCAGGCCCTGCTGCGATTGAGGAGGCTGACAGGAGGCTGCGCTGTGGCACACTGAAGGGCGGACCTGCATCCGAGGGGGGGGGGGGGGGTGCAAAACACCGTGTGTTGGCTTTTGATACATCCTGTCCAGATGCGTTTGCAGCAAAGAACATTCATTGTAGCAGCTTGAGACAAGCCCAAACCGTCGGGGAGTGAAACAGCCTCGCATGTACATGTATCGGTAATTCGCTGGCCCCGCAAAGCTCACCTTGTTTGTCACAACGAACAGCCTGATGGACGTCAATATTTGCATTAATTACTGCAAAGCATCCTGTGGCGGAAACAGCACAACGGACTCTGTTGGTCACCGCGTTGTGGCAAAAGTTCCATCCTCGTGCCTCATTTCAACATGTAGCAAAGTATGCAACCAATGGGTGCGTCTCAACAAACTTGAAACTGTCCCTTGCTCTTCAGCTCACCTGCCACCAGCAGGAACAATAGTTGTGTGCCTGGCATTCTGATGGGGACTGTCTGACAATCAGTATCGTCCTTTCTTATTTTCACGATGCAATCAACCCTCTAAGAAGTAAAACTCTTCTTGTCAGAGAAACGTCCTGATTTTGGCGCGCTCCTGGGAGGCAGAACAAATCAGTGAAACGAAGCTGATGGCCTGTGTTCACTTACAGAACGGACGGAATACGCTCACAAGGAAAGGTCTGACGACTTTATCGGTGCCCAGTGTTGTCGCATAATGGCGGTCAGTTTCAGCTGGCAGCGTCCCTGCGACATGAACAAATAAACAGCCCAACGCAACCTTCTTTATCTCAAACAGTACCATGTTTATTTCATTGCTTTGTTGGTCCATATTGCCACTCATCAGGAGCGCAAGCCATCTGGTTTTGGTCCTCAATCACTCATCTCGTCCATCACAATGCACTCAACAGGGGGCATCTGCTGCCTATGTACCCTCTGCTGAAGTATCTGTACTTGCTTCACAAACAGCACAGTGAAACATGTACGACAGAAGCTGAATGCCAATCACCTGCTTCACCTATGCCCCTGTACCCTCCTTGTGCGTTTGCCAAAAGCTTCGATTGCAGTCACACAGTCGATTGCAGTCAGACAGTCATAGCAATATTGTGTCTGGCTGCTGTTATGATGTTGTGATGAACTGTAAGCCTGCCAGTCGCTTCTCTTCGATCTGATCCACCACGTTACCAAGGTAACCGTTTGTACAGAATCCAGCAGCAGCTGCAGCACCACTGCACGAACAAAACCCAGCGAACAAAGTACTTCAGCCCCTCACTCTCTCACCCCTGTTGATCAGGGGCAGTAATATTCACTGGATACACCCGCCTGGTGGGCATACCCTGTATGCACATATGCACATGCACCAACGATCTGCAAGCCGTTTCATCAACATCAGCCCAAATCCTGTACAAGGCCTGCCCACAGTCCAGGTGGCTGCAGCAGCCACCAGTGCCAGTACTGCTCGCACGCTCAACACCTGCAGAATGGGCTGTTAGTGCCCAAGCTATTCGCCTGGGCACTGCAAATCTCACCTCGCTGCAATACCCACACGGCCAATGCCCCTCTGGCAGCACACACACCTGCTTCTCGAGCGTGACTGCGCATATGACATGCGCAAATCGCAAATGCGCAAATTTGCAAAATGCGCAAATAAGCTTGACGCATGAATGCAACACACCCTCCAGTACCAACAGCCTGTCAGGCTGTTGGTGTTTAACTGTCAGTGACAGACTGCATGACGAGAAGAGAAGAGGCGGCTGAGGACAACCAGGCTTCTTTCTTCTGCTTTCGCAAGGGGCATGTGGACGAGGGGCGGTGGTGCACACACCAGCTTTCAACCGGTGCAAGGGTGATCGATGCAGTGAGCTGATGGTGTGGGGATACTACGTCCCACTGCGGTGCAGCAATGTGCAATACAAGCAGCAGTGCACGATGCCAACTGATATGTGTACACCGAGGCAGGCATGCCTTACAGCAAGCATGGCAGGGGCACCCTCACTGCTGGTCACACCAGGTCACTCAACCGCAACTATTTTTGAAAACCCATGCCACCCAAGCCCCAAAAAATGGACTCTCTGCGTGGGCTCACAATGTAACAGGGGTTTTGTGTTGCAGCAGTGCCAGGCGAGCAGGGCAAGCACTGCTGCAAAGGCAACACCGTCGGGCTCTTCAAACCCTGACCAAGTCAGGCACAACCATGGCGTTGCCAAGAGCAAGAGCAGCAAGCCACCTGCAACAGCGCCCACACTGCAACCGAACAGCAACACACCCCCAAGAGCAGCAGTCTGCTTCACACAACGTATTATCAGCACGCTCGAAAGCAGCTGCCAGCAGAGCAGAGTGCAACATAAATGTGTCCAGTGACACTATGACAAAAAGGGGCCCAGAAGCACCCAAACCTTGACTCTCAGAGCTTGATGCACCCTCCCAGGCAGTCGAACAACAGCCTTGAGCGTTTGACCGGCCATGAACAGCCAAAAAATCTGCTCGCTGCCCGAGGAAGCAGTAACAGATGCAGTGCTGGAGAATCCCAAGCCTCCCGCCACCAACTACCCAAGCTTCCTTCCCAACCACAGCAGAGAACCCAAGTGCGAAAGCAAGCAAGGAGCCTGCAAGGGGGCCACTGCAAGCGCACCGAACCTCTGTGGGGATTGAAACCCCAGAGCTTGCTGCACCCTCCCAGGCAGTCAAGCAACAGCCCTGGAGCATTTGACCAGCCATTTGACACCCCAAAAAGCTGCTGGCTGCCGAGGAAGCAGGAACAGATGCAGTGCTGGACAAACACAAGCCTCCCTCCAAACTACAGCAGATAACACAAGCGCGTAAGCAAGCTAGGAGCCTGCAACGGGGCCACTGCTAGCGCAGTGCGCATCGTTCAGGGACATAGCCGAGCGAGAACCCCCCAGACAGTCGGCAACACCTTTGGCCGCGCATGGCAGCTCCACAAACCACATACAACAGCAAGCATACCATGCGCTGTGTTAGACAGTGCGCTCGAAGCACACATACAGAAAAGCCAGCAAGGGCAACTTGGAGCTGCCGCCAATTGGCATGCCCCAGTAACAATGCCGCGCTCCAGTGTTTCGTCCCGCTCACGTGCGCCTTTGAACGCCTCTACTGGTAGTACTACCCTCACATGACCAGGCAGACATACCACACTTCTCTCAAAAGAAGCAGTATACGCGCAACAGATGCCATTCCGAGGCCGCTCCACCCGTCACTGACTGTGCTTGGGAAAGCACACAGGAAGCCTGCGCGCAACACACTGTGTAACTCTCGGTCCCGTGCGCACCTGCAATAGCAATGCGCAGGGCCACGACCGCACAGAACGGTGCAGAGTCCTGTGCAAGAGGCAAAAATACTGAACAAATGGGACACACGACCGACGCAACCCGCCCAGCAATGCCAGCACCCAGCCGGCTCAGCGCATGCCATGGGTCTCTCGCCCTGCAAAAAGCCCTCCCCTTGCATGCACTCACACACCCCCACCTCGGACTCAATCGCCCTGAGCCTCACACCGGACACGTGCGGTGTCTGTGGTGGCTTTACAAAACAAGACCGGCAAAATACCAAGTCAGCTGCAAAGCCAGGCACCGAGCAGCTGCGTGATAACCACATGTCTGATAGTGATACACAAATGGCCTAGCGTTCTCAGGCTAGGTGAATTCCAAAACCCTTGCTCTACTCCCAACACAAACCCAATAGCCCGCTACCCAAGCAACATCAGATGCCGGGGGAGATTCAAATCCAAAGAACACGCATCCCGCGACAGCACATACCCCGACAGCTGCGCAATACGCGCGACAAAGCTGCTGTCTGCACTCAACTGCACCCTGCCACCGTGCGGCAACGCACAAAGCTTGTGCCGCACCTTGCAGGATAACCAACACCATGTGCATGGCCGTCAAAGACACACTAGGGGCTGCAGTTCAAACCCCTGAATGTACAATGGCAAACATGACATTCCATTGCAGGGCTGTCAACCAGGAGGGATCGTGTGTGCGCGCATGTCATGCGCAACTCCTCACTACTCCTGTGCATGAGACTGCCCGGTCACATCACAACAATTGGGCACTATAGCCACGCAGACGTGCACCCTGTGACACGCAGCTTACATGCAGACACAGTGGTGCTACACAAAACTTGCACATGGACGGGTCGTCAACAGATGATGCACCATCGACCATCCCCTGGTGGCACGAGCGCCCAGCCAGTATCCTGGCCACACTACCATGCATCGCCAAGTGACCCTGGCAGTGCCACATGCCCCAGCACAGCGGACCAGGCACAACAACATGCAGCGGACAACCAACTATGCAACAGCCGCCTTCGCAGGCAAGACAGAACCGCACCGTGACAACAGCAGCACCCGCCTGCACGCCACACACTGGGACAAGCTGTGTGCCTGCCTCAACGCACAAAAGGCATCACCGGCGATACAAAGTGCACTGGGACAACAGCTGCTGAAGTGAGCTACTGGCCTGGTGTTGAAGCACCCACAGCAGCAGCAGCCCCAGACCCTGAGCCGCTGCCAGCAGTAGCAGGCGCAGTGCCGCCACCAGACTTCTGCCCAGAGCCCATATTGGAGCCGCTGTTGCTGCCGCCGAGGCCAGAGTTGCTGTTGTCCTGCTTGCTGTTGCCCGCTCCAGCGGCTGCTGACGGCGTCAGTGCCTGTTGCTGCTGCTGCTGGGGTTGCTGTGCCTGCGCAGCAGCAAGGGCAGCGCCCAACGCACCGGCAAGCCCCCTGCTTCCGAACGCCCCAGCTGCTGCAACAGCATTTGCTGCAGCAGCATTGGCAGCAGCTGCCATGGGGTTCTGCAAGCCTGCAAAACCGCCAGGTGCGCCATTCACCGACAAACCCCCAAACGAGCCTGGCGCAGCAGCATTAGCCCCCAAAAGACCCATCGCACTCACAGCCTGCAGAAGCATTGCAGGGTTCATACCACCAGCAGGGCCGCCAGCAGCAGCCCCAGGGTTTAGCACAGTCCCCAGTGCACTCCCCAGCGACCCCAAGCCTCCACCAAACCCGGCATTGGGGTTTGCCAAACAGCCCAGCCCGCCCCCAAACCCTGGCAGACCGCCGAGCCCTCCCAGCGCGCCAAGAATCCCAGGGTTTAAGCCCTGGAAAGCGCTGTTGTTGGGGTTCAGGCCCTGGAATGGAGGCTGGGGGGCTCCCAAGCCAGCAGGCGCAAAGCCCCCCTGGACCCCCAGCGAAGCAGCAGCAGCCGCAAGACCTGTAGGGTTGACAGCAGCTGCTAGGGCTATCAGCGACTGCGCAGGGTTAGCACCAGGCCCTCCCATACCGCCGCCTCCGACCGGTGCCAGCAGTGCTGCCAGTGCTGCCAACATCATGCCGTTCTGTCCTGAACCCAGCTGGGGACCCATGCCGCCTGCTGCGCCCCCAAAGCCCTGCTGCGATAGACCCTGCATCTGCTGTAGCAAGGACGCAGCCCCAGCCAGCGCTGCATTAGAACCGAAGGGACCCCCAGCTGCAGCGGCAGCTGCAGGAGAAGCGGGCATGGGAGGCCTATTCATGCATGCGCCAGGCGCTGCGGCGCCTGTTGCCGCTGCTATCAGCTGCTGCAGCAAGCTACTGCCGCCCAAGCTGCTGCCTCCAAGGCTACTGCCAGTCATCATGCTGCTGTTGAAGGCACTACTGGTGACCACGTTCCCGCTGCCACTGCCGCTGCCACTGCCGTTGCCGCTGCCAGAGCCGCTGTTGGTGCCACTGCCGTTGCCACTGGTGCTGGTGCCATTGGTGTTTTGAGCCGCTGTACCACCAAAAGAGCCGTAGCCTGCCGGCGGGGCCGGTGGCGCAGCAGAGGTTGCCGTCGCTGCTGCGTGCAGCAGCGACTGCAGTGCCATAAGTCCCCCGCCTGGCGCACCCCCTGCTGCTGCTGCTGCTGCGGGCGCAGCGGCTGGCAATCCCATGCCGAACCCGCCTGCGGGAACCCCAAGTGCACTGATGCCACCTATGGACTGTGCAGCAGCGGCCAGGGCCCCTTCCAGTGTGCCTGCAACTGCAGGGCCGGCTGCTGCTGCTGCTGCTGCTGCTGCTGCTGGGGAGGAGCCGCGAGGCACAAGAGATGCCACAGCACCTGCAGGATCTGCTGACTTGGCTCTGTCACACACTACGGCTGTAGCAGCAGCTGGTGCCGCTGCAACCTCCAGCCCTGCGCCATCCTCAGCACTTGTAGCACTTGGCGGTGCTGCAGCTGCTGCAGCGGCAGCAGCACTGCCGGACTTGGTGGGTGAGCAAGGTGCTGCAGCAGCTTGAACAGCTGCGGGCTGCTGCACCCCGGATGCGCCAGTAGGTGCAGTCTCCAGCGCTGAAACCGGCGCTGCAGCAGCAGGAGCCGCTGCAGGGATCGCAGCGGCGGCTGGGAGTGGCGGGGGCATGGGCGGCAGCCCAGCAGCTGCTGCGGCTGCTGGGTTGGCAAAGTCAGTCGCGCTGCCTGCCGCTGCATACGTCATCGCCTGCATGCTGCCAGAGGGGCCGAAGAAGCAGACGCGCTGGCTGTGCATGGCGGCCTGAACTTGCTGCAGGACTTCGTCGGTCAGGGGCGCGTTGGCGGGGAGGCCGGCCACGCGCTTCAGGTACAACCTGTGGGTGCAACAGCAGGGCGGCAGCGGCATGCACACATCAGGGAATGCATTGTTGTTTGACAATGTCACGCAGCCCAAGGCCAAGGTAGAAGATTACCTGTGGCGGGAAGGTCACCCGCAAGTATGAAGCAAGTACGAAAAAGGCAAGTGAGCAGAAGATGTGCCGCCTCTCCTGCAAGGTCAGTCCGCTGGACAGTAGCAACAAACCTACTTGCCATACAACTGCCTCACCACAACAGAAGTGATGCTGTACAATCTGCAGTATAACAAAGACCCAACTGACCGATCTTGAAGTACATATACTGATCAGATTAGTCCTGCTCAGCAACTTGGTACACCCTTGATACTGCTCAGCACCCCCTTGCCTCCTCACCTGTACTTCTGCAGGTGGCTGGCCACATTCTCCCGGGTCATGCCTTCAACTCCCATGATGGCCAGGATGTTTTTGGGCACGGCATTCCTGATGCCCAGCTGATTCACTGCCGCCAGGAAGCGCGCATGCAGGTCAGGAGTCCAGATCAGGCGCTGCCTCCTGTTGCCACCAGCACCCCCACCCTGTGACAGCATCCCGCTGCCGCCATTGCTGCTGCCGTTGCCGGACTTGCTGCCGCTGCTGCTGCCGCCATTGCCCCTGGCTCCTGCACCGCCACCCTGCTGCAGACCAGGAGTGCCGCTGCTGCCATTGTGGGCTCCACCGAAAGCAGCAGCAGCACCAGCCGCCGCTGCTGCTGGGTCGTAACCCCAGCCCTCAAAGTCCTCATACTCAATGCCAGACTCCATTGCTTCTACCCTGTCAACCTCTTCAGCAGGCATCTGTTGCTGCTGCTGCTGCTGGCGCATGACGGACCCAAGGGCTGAGGTATCCTGGAGGTCTGCAGCTGCTGCAGCTGCCGCTGCAGGGGCTGCGCCAGCCTTTGGCATGGGTGGCAGGACAGCGCGCGGGGCAGCAGCAGCTTCTGCTGGGTCCATGAAAGCCTCTCCACGCGAGGCTGCCAGCATGGCTGCTGCTGCTGCAAGCATATCGGCATCTGGCGCCTCCTCCTCCTCCTGCTGCTGCTGGGGTTCAGGGTGAAGTTCAGGCTGGTCCTGCATGACAGCATCCTCCTCCTGTCCCTGCTGCTGCTGCTGCTGCTGCTCGAACAGCTGCTGGGGGTCCTGCTCCTGCTCGTGACCCTGCTCCTGCTGCTGGTCCAGGCGCTGCCTCTGTTGGGGGCGCGCAAAGGACTCGGAGGCTGGCTGCTGTTGGCGGGAGCTGCTGGCGTCGCAGCCGGCATTCTCCTGGCCAGCCGCGCTGGCGAGGCCACCTGTAGCTGTCTGCTCGTCCCCAAGGCCTGCCTGCTCCCAGCTGCGCTTCTGAGCCTGGTGCTGATGGTGGTGGTGCCGGTGGTGGTGGTCATGCTGCTGCTGCATGTGCTGCTGCTGCTGGAGGTGCTGCCAGAGCAGCGCGGCCATGTCTGGCATGTGCTGGTCCTCCTGCTGCTGCTCGCTGTGCTGCTGCTGCCTGCTGCAAAGGCTCAGCAGGTCATGCGCCTGCTGCAGCAGCTGGTGCTGTTGCTGCTGGGAGTCTGCAGCAGCGCCGACTGCTGCGTCAACGTCCATCTGCGCAGCATCTGGCACCTGCTGGTCGTCGGCGGCAGTGCCAGCAGCAGCAGCGGGGTCTTGCGCAGGTTCCCTGGGGCCCAGCCCTGCTGCTGCTGCAGAGGTCACACTGCTGGCCCGGTTCTGGCGGTGCTTGTGTTTGTGCTGGTGGGGACGCTTGTGCGGCTGCTGCTGGGGCTCCTCGGCTTGCTCGGCAGGCTGCTGTGGGGACTGCTGCTGCTTCTGGGCCTGCTGCAGGGCTGTTGATGCAGATGCACCGGAAGAGCCATAGCTGTTGTGGGTGGGAGGGGTGCAGCCGTTTGAGCCCTGCTCCTGCGTCTGCTGTTGTTGCTCCTGGGCGTCCTGAGCGTCCTGAGCGTCCAGGAGTGCGTGTAGGCTGTCCAAGCGCTGGGACAGACCCAGCTGCTGGCTCAGCAGCAGTGCCTGAGCCAGAGTGGCAAGGCCCGAGGAGGGCACTGGGGCGCCAGCACTACCATACAGCTGTTGCTGGGGTTGCTGGGCTGACTGCTGGTCTGTGACATCACTGTAGGGGTTGAAGGGACCCGCCACGCCGGGTTTGGCTGGCTGCTGGGCAGCAAGGCACTGGCCCTCACCATCTGATGGGGGTGGGCAAGCTCCGAGCCCACCACCAGGCGCTGCCCCGACGGCGGACTGGTCGTTTGGAGCGACGACAGTGTCGTTTCCTGTGGCCAGACCGGCAAGATTGCGTGTTGGTGAGTGGATGTGACCAGAATCAGAGCGCCAATGTGCGCCTTTGCGCGCCTTTGGTGCAGCAAAAGCTTAATAGCAAGCTGTGCAAGGCAGTCGCAACCCTTGCAGGCGGGATGGACCGCCCACAGCCAACGCACCTGCAGCACTCAAAGGCGCTTGGCCCTCTGAGTCTCCCGCTAGCTGGTCATGAGTCGACATACACTAAGGCGTTCTATCTTTGTGGCGTGATTCCCTGATGCGGGCACAATGGTAGCAAAAAGGCCCGTTGATTTTGGCGGAGAGTAGAATAGGTGCTCGTAAGACACAAGTAAGAACATTGGGACTAAGATCGCATTGATGGATTGTCTTCTGGCTTCAGCAGGGGCCGATTGCGACCTCTAGGTGCAGCGAAATCTTACCCTTTCGTGTGACCACAAATAACGAATCAACAGAAACAGCAGAATCAGAAGCAATCAGGCACGGTAATAAGCTCATGTGCGTAACACAAAACGTGACAGGCTGTGTGGGGTCCTGCCGTCCACTGTGGGCTCCACTTGTCACTGCGTATCTAACACTGACATGAACACGAGAAGCACGATCACAGCCTACTGAACCTTACATTGTTCTACCTTTTACGTGTGAAAGAGAGGTTGAAGCCGCACGTCCCAGTAGGGGAGCAAATGATCGATGCCCCGTTCCTCTCAGTGTCTGCTGGTCACACTTCCTACTGCAGGCAGGAATCCCCCATCTTTTAGACCGTTGGGTGCATCTATGGTCAGGGCATCCTGAGCAAGTTGCGCCCACCGACCATGCCAGGCCTGTCTGTCACATGATGCTCCCCGTACCTGCTGCCCTTCCCCCCCCCCCCCTCCGGCCTGGGCTGTACCTGGCTGTACCTGTGGCTGGTATCTCCGGCAGGCAGGGCCATGAGTTCAGACTTGGCACCATTATTGAACAGCCGAAGTGCCAGGATCACAGCACGGTTGAAGGCTGCTGCTCGGGTGCCTGCCACAGCCCACAGTTTGGGTCCCAGGCAATTCTGCATAACGCCTGGCCTTCAAAGCTGTTGACAGCTGTTCACTGCCCTTTGCACTCTGTCCCGTCCCAGCCGCGTTGGGTTCTGGCCCCACGGGCACCTGGCACCAAGTTGGCGCATCATGTGCTGGGGAGCACGTTGCGCCTGCCACCCCTATTCCGACACCCCCGGTTGATGTCATCCCGCCCCTGCAGCACTGGACAAGCTTTGAATCTTTCATTTTGCTGCTGGTCCACACACATGCTAGCTACTCAAGTAATCCCTGTGCTCACACAGACTGTGATGGTGGTGTGCCTGGCTATAGTGTGGCCGCGTGGCAGGAGGGGGGAGGAGGGTGAGCGCAGGCGAGGGGGTGGTGGTGAACCAGTTGGGTGGTTGAGTGCTGTAGTGCGTTTACATGAAGGACACACAGTGTGTGTGCTCACAACACAGCCCCTGGCCTGGGCCCCGGGGGGGGGGGGGGGGGACTGGGGGGGGGGGGGGGGGGGGGGGGGACTGGGGCACCCCCCACTGGGGTGTGGGGGCAGCGGTTGGAACGACCACAGGGACCTGCGACAGGATGAAGGAAATCATGAGGTATTCCCCCCCTGCTCGGCAAATGCTAGCCAGTGTGAAGCCCCTGATGAAAGTGTGAAAGAAGAGTGAAGGTAACGGTCACAAGTGACGTAGCAGGCTGTAGGCAGCAAGCATCGTGCAGTCAAAACCAGAAACTTGAAGAAAAGCTTTCAGCAAGCCAATGAGCCGTCTGCTGTTGCACCACGTGTCCAGTTAACGACTGATTTTTGACAGCTGTGGGAGAAGTGATCGCTTTTTCCAGCTATAAGTTGAACTCGTATTGCACATAAACGTCTGAAGGTCCCGTGGATAGGGTGGTGTCCTTCACACAACCCTAGGGCTGCCAGGAGAGATGGACTTGATCAAGTGAGTGCTGACTGTTGTCAGCACAACCCCAGTAAACAACATGCTACCTGACCACTGCACAACTGTTTGTGTGTGCATCTGATCGAGACCCCTGCCTCCCTACCTGCCTGCCTGACCAGGGCGTTGCTGTGCGGTGGTGGCAGCACAGATGCTAGCGGGAGCAGCAGCGGCACTATCATCACCAGGCCCGGTCTCTTTGACGCCAGTCCTGACGTCACGGTTAACCTCCTTTCGCCAGGGCCCAAGGTGGCAGTTGCCATCACTGGGCCAGACAGGGGTGTCTCTACCCTGCTGCAGCAGCAACAAAGGCAGCAGTGCCAGCAGAGCAACCACTCAGTAGCAGGTGGGGTGTATACGATCGTGCTCTTTCGCTGCTGTCAGCATGGCAGTCTATGATTGTCTCTCTTGACAGCAGCTCGTGTAGCATCCTGCTGTCTCGCTGCCATGATTACCTGCTGTCCATGTGCACACGGTAGTACTGCTGCCACCCCCCAGAACTGGTCAACTGCACGGGTCACTTCCACACACAAATTTGTGCACAGGTTACCTATACACACAGCTTTGAATAATTCCAAGCCTGCTGCCTGGTTTGCTGATTGCTGACCCTCCATTGCCCTGTTCATTCCCCACATCCATGCCTGCCTTGTTCGTTGGTCACTCCACCTGTACACCCCACACACAGGTTGTGACATCTCCTGGCGCTCAAGCCCGCCTCAACAGCAGCAGCCGCAGCAGCAGCCGCAACAGCAGCACTCCCACAGCGGGCATCACCAACAGCAGCCGTACGCACACCCGCCGCAGCAGCAGTACCAGCAGCAGCAAAGCATCCAGCAACGGCAGCAGCACCAGCAGCACGTATGGGGCTCTGCAACTTCCCTGTATGATATGGACCCTCTCACGGGGAAGCGAAACGGCGACCCAATTGCCGACTGCTTTGCTGCTATAGCGTACCAGCAGGGGGCAGTACTGGCCCTAGCAGATGGGGTGAACTGGGGCGAGAGGCCGAAGGCAGCTGCGAGGGGGGCAGTACTGGGCTTCTGCAGCAGCTTGCACCAGCAGCTGGCGTACGCACAAGGTGGGTGCGCGCTCTGTATATGTTTTGAAAGGTTCCCAGGGGAGGGGGGCGCACCCCCCACCAGCTGGCCACACACAACTCAGCCGGGTGTACAGCACGCCCCCAACCGCCAAGGGCGCGCTGTACGCACTGGCCCATAAGTTTGTTGTCAGTGCTGGCCGCAGCTGCAGGGGCAAGTGCAGGCGTGATGGGAGTGCTTGTATTTGTCGTGGAGTAGCTTGTGTGCTGCTGAGCAGCATGCATTACGCCGTCACGCCATTACGCCATTACGCCATTACGCCATTACGCCACCACACAAGGCGTGCCATGTTGCGACCACCACAGCTTTCTATGTGCTGTTCGGCCCACACGACCCTGAGTGACCCTCTCCCTGAGTTGCTGCGGCGCACAGAGAACGCTGATTTTCCAAAATCCCCAAGATTTCCATTCTAGGTCCCCTCACCGTCTCTACACTGGTTCGTTGCTTTGCCGTTGCTTTGGCGCAGGTGGACGCAAGCTGACAAGTGCAGCAGCCTTCACAGCCATGCGCACAGCAGTCAATGCAGCACAGCAGCAGGTGCTCCAGTCAGACGGCACCCTTACTACTTTAGTTGGAGCCGTGGTGTGCCCCAAGCGCTGGGGTGGTGGTCATGTGCTGCTGGCGGTGTGCATTGGGGACAGCCCCTGCTTTGTGTGGAGGGCGGCGACGGGGACTCTGGAGGAGGTGACGTACATGCCACCACTGCATGGCTTCCACAGGTAAGAGGTGCGGTGGGTTTGGACCCAGGGGCAGGGGAGCAGGGCAGGATGTTGTTGTATGGTATGTGTGCGTCTGAGGCTACGCGTGTTTCTGCATGTAGTGACTGTGGAGGGGGTGACTTGCAGGCCTCCTCTGCATGGCTTCCACTGGTGCGTGTTGCAATGGGTTTGGACCCAGGGGCGGGGAGCGGGGCAGCCGTGCCAGGATCGCAAAAGTGCTTGCAAGCGCAGTGCACACATCTACGAAGGGGGCAGCCACCTGTACTGGAGTGTAACAGTGTTATGTGTGTTTTGGTTCCGTAACTGCGACCTTAGTGGCAGTCGAACAGTGCTGCTGCTGCCGCCACTGCCACTGCTACTGTTGCAGGGACCCGCGTGTGTGCCCTGGTTGCCTTGGCTATGCTTTGGGGGACCAGCCAGACCTCTCCAACATCACATACAGCCTGACACACCTGCAGCGAGGTGCGTAGTTTGGCAGTGCTTTGCATAATTGAAAGTGCTTTGTATATTTGAAGTTCCTACCTTTGAAATAGCAGCAGCACAGGATGCTCACGCATGTATACGATGCCACCAGCCTTGGTGTGCAAGGTTGTTGCACAACTCAATTTATTTGTTGACGGATGGCGCAGACACTGCACACGCCTCCCATGTGCATGCACCTGTGTCGTGTGTCGTACTTGCAGGTGATTTGGTCATCCTGACGAGTGATGGCATCGCGGACAACTTTGATCCCGTCATGCGGAAGCAGGTCCTGGCATCCTCCCTCCCCAGCAAGTCCCCAAGGGCCTCTGCAGCAGCACAGGCAGCCGCAGCCTCAGCACTCAACGGCAGCGGAGCTACTGATCCCATGGGGCAGCAGTACGCTGATATGTGTTCACCTAGCCCAGCGTCGTGTCATGCACGGGCTATGGCAGACATGGCTAAGGTCTTGCGCAAAGCATGCAGTCCGCAGCAGCCGCCAAGCCAGCCGCCGCAGCAGCCGCCGCAGCCGCCGCAGCAGCCGGGTGGGGTGAAATCAGTCCCAGCTGTCAATGGCTCCGCGAGCATTCAACTCGGAGTTTTGGTACCACCGCATCCTGCAGACGGCAGCAGCTTGTTTGGCCGGGCCAGCACAGCAAGCAGCGGGGGCGGCAGCAGCGGGTTGCAGGCGCTAAACACTGGGTCGGCGGGTGGCAGGAGCAGCGGCGGAGAGCTGCCGGCTTTTGTTGCTGGTGCCGACTTGACAGCAAAGGCAGCAGTAGATGCGCTGATGGCGTTTGCGATGGATGTTACAGATGCACATCGGAAGGTGCTTGAGGATGCTGCTAGCAAGGGGAAGTTGAGCAGACGCAGTCCGGAGATTGCGGAGCTCCTGGCTGGGTTGCCAGGCAAGCTGGATCATGCTAGCGTTGTTGCATACAAGGTCGGGTAGGGGTGTAGGGTGGGTACAGGGTGGATTTTGTGTTGTGGGGTGTCACTTCCACAGGCGGTATGCCTGAGGCAGAACAACCAGGATGTTTTGTCGTTTGGATCTGGACCTTCACATTGGGGTTTTGGGTGTTCGCAGACAGTAAGTACATTGACAGCTTTTGGCCCTGGCGGCGGTTGCCGCTGCTGCAGCACTGCCAATGTCCCAGCAGAAATCGGCCTCACTGCCGCTGGTCATTCCGAAGTATTTTGTCAAGGCACCCAGTTTGTGTTGGGGCGTGTGGCAGCACTATGAGCACTGAAGCAATTGCTTGACAACTGGTTATGATTGGTCTCCACTCCAGCTTGCCTGGAGCAGTGTTTGCAGCAGGTGTGCGGCTATGCTGTCTTTGATCTGCTGTCTGTGCGTGTGTCGGGTGTGCTGTTGCGCCCTGATGCTGTACTCTGCTGTCTGTGCTGTTGTTGATTGTGCCGTACATACATTGCTGTACATACATCCCTGTGCTGGTACGCTGTGTGCATCTGTCATCTGCTGGGGTATTGTGACTCTGTGGCTCCTGCTGTATGTGTCATTGCAAGCAGACCTGCACAGTTGTGGCCTTTGTTTTGACTCGGAAGATATTCAAGATGCTGGACTCTTGCTGATGCTGTCGGACACACTATAGTCTGTAGCTACATGCAGGGCCTTGCTGGCATTCCCAGCCATGGCGCCATACATGTGACATGTACATTGTACCTTGGTGCCGAAGTTGCAATGGTACAGAAGTATTCCGTACGAAAATTGGTGTGCAGCAGCAAGACGTGTGAAACCATTTTGGGACAGTTATGCATGTGCTAAAGTCTGCAAGCATGTGTGAGGGAAGTTGACATTGTGTGGTGTTGAAGTTGCCGGTGTGCAAGTCCTGGGCCAGAGCCTGCTACCTTTCCAGTTGCAGCTGCTACTGCTCTAATCATGAGCCTCGTTGGCTCCCTACGGGGTGTTCAGGCTCAGCCTGAACCATGTAACAGTAACAGTATTCATCATTTACCCTATCGGACAAGGTGCAGGAATAAAGGACCCTGCTGCTGGGCCAGCTCTGCTGTTGGCACTTCGTGAGTGTTGCCTGTGCTGAGCATCTCTTGCGGTCTCACGTCAGCCAAAGGGTGGGATTGCTGAGTGAGACACATGGCACGTCATGCTGAGTGGACAAGAGGCAAGTTGTTCCTGCAGGATTGAGATACCGGCTGTGTAAAGCAGCTACTGTCTACCAACATCTTGCAAAGCTTAGGCCGGGGTTGGTCAGTCCCCAGACATTGTCAGGTGATGCTTGTAAGGTCAGGAGGGCCAGCTCCCCCCAGAGCACTGTGTGCAGCTGTCTTAGCTGTGCAACCTGATAGGTATGCATAGGCCAACCTAGCCACTTAGCCGACATGTTCTGAGCTTTCTTGCAAACAAATCTGGGTTACCTGCTGCATGCTGCATGATGCAACAGCTGATACTGAACTGATTGCGAGTTAGTAAGCCAGCACATCCCCTGGTTTAGCAGTGTGCAGGCAGGCAAACCCGTCTGCTGCAGATGGCCAACACGCCACAAGAAACCCACTGCCATCCTAGGGTTCCAGGTTTTTACCCAACATAGGGCCCATGTCCTTCACCCCACCCCACACGCTCACCCTGAACCACATGATGCAGGCCCTTGTCCGTCTGAGCTGCCTCAGGCAGTGCTGCATGTGTAAGCAGCTGCTGCTGAGACAGTGCCCGGAACCGGGGAGGTAGCAAGGTTTCCTGTGGAGACACTGGGAACACACAAAGATGGGAACACAGAACACTAGCACTGGGTCCCCCACCGCCACCCCAGGCAACGAAAGCCTGCTGCTGTTGTAGTAAGATCGCAGAGGCTGAAGCTGTCGTGTCTGTCAACGAAAAGAAGTGGTTAGTGATGCATATGCAGGTGCAAATGCGGCTAGACGAGCTTCGGGGCCCCCAACCCTTGGCTCACTGTGACATGAAGGTGTCAGCTGCTGCTGTTGTTGCCACTGCTGTCTGAAGTGGATCC
The DNA here is from genome assembly GCA_007449985.2 of Desmodesmus armatus. Lineage (NCBI taxonomy): Eukaryota > Viridiplantae > Chlorophyta > Chlorophyceae > Sphaeropleales > Scenedesmaceae > Desmodesmus > Desmodesmus armatus. Next base: position 267,458 of record VIIQ02000059.1, on the reverse strand, counting down.
TTCCGGTGTAATGTACTTTTGCTTGAGTACAACAGAAATGCAATGCCCAATCCGGACACCAAACACATGAGATACTGCTGCGGGAACGGGATCATCATGTTACAGCACCAAAGCACACCCAGCACACGCCTGGACACAGCTGCCCCTGCAGCTGCCGCAACCAGACCACTGCTGCACACTGCTGCTGCAACCTCCAGCCGCCAGCGTCACGCAGCAGCTGCTGCTGCTGCCAGCTGCGGCCACACCCGCTGCTGCCCAGGACACCAGCCGCACTCGCGAGCGCAACTGCTGCTGCTGCTGCCAGTGGAGTGGCCGTCGCTGCTGTCTGCTGGGCAACTGCCACTGCTGCCACTGCTGCTGCTGCCAACAGTAGGTAAGAGCTGCTTACTGCAGGCCTTCCTTCACGATATCGTAGGGGATGGCAGTGATGGTCTCCATCTTGACGTTCTCGAGGGAGAAGGCACCGCGGGGGCCCTTGGGCAGGCGCTTGGTGCTGGGGGGAGCAACTGCAGGACGTGCGAGAGGGGTGGAGCGCAGCAGGGAGGGTTGTAAGTGAACTGGGGAACATCTTGAGAGTCCGCTTGTCTTAGACAATTCAGGGACAACGCAGAAGCAGCATGGGCGCCCTGGGCAGGCGCTTAGGGGTGGGGGAGGCAACTGCTCCCTATAGAAGGGTGAAGCGTAGAAGGGTGAAGGTGTCAGGTGGATGGGAAACATAATAGGGGCTGGAGACACATGCCGACAAAACAGCCACACACTCCCTGCTGACTCCCCGCCTCACCTCCTGCCACCTTTGCCTCGTGCTTGATCTTGTCGTTGGTCTCACGGCGGCGCAGGAAGTCCTCGCGGCAGCGGGAGGGCTGCACGTGCTCAATGCGCACGTGGATGCGCTTGCGGATGATGCGGCCGTTCACCTGCAGGTGCATGGATGATGACGATACAAGCAGGCAGCAGCAGGAGGCAGGCAGCAGCAGGGGGGATGCTTAGCAGGCGCGGAGTTTGGCCCAATCTGCAGCAGGACAGGATGCTTTTGGCGTATGATGCTGCCGTTCACCTGCAGGCAGAGATGGTCACACAGGAAGCACAGACGCACAGGCAGACCCCGAAGCAACGGCATCAGCAGTGGAGGTTGGGGATGCATAGGGGCTCACCAGCAGGCATGCAGCATCAGCAGGACCACAGGCTAAGCTGGGGTGAAGGAAAAGGCGCAAGTGAAGCGAAGTGGGAAAAGGTGAAGCGAGGGCGGGTGGGCAGGAGGAGTGCCAGAGAGAGCGAGGGGGGGGGGGGGGGGGAGAGGGCCCAAACGACTTAGGTGTGCGGCTGCTGCTACAAGCACTGCAGCTTGCTGGGTAAGGCAAAGCTGGCTGCCGCTGCTGCCCCTTGGATCTATGGCCACCTCTTGCATTGCATTGCACCAGCAGAATCTGGTGGCGATCCACCTGACCCCTGGCCGTTCACTGGCTTGTCTACCCCCTTTCCCTGGCGAAGTCTGCCGATGCTGGCCCCACGCCCCACCCAATGGTCACTGCAATATTTGAGCTGCGACCCGCCCCACCCTTCTGGCTGGCCCCACTGTTGCCCCAATCTTGACGCTGCTCCAACCCATGAGCAGGCCCCAATTGCCAAGCACACCCAGACCCACCCACAGCCCGATGCCTACTGCTACTACCCTTGCCACTCTGGCACATGCTGCTATGACTGTCACTTCTCTGCGCGTAACAACGGCTGGAAGTGCAGCTGGCAGCTGACCAGTGCTCAAGGCAACAGCAGGGTATCATTGGGGCAGGGTGGTGGAGACTGGTTCACCTCGAGGGTGCCAAACTTCGCGCCACCTTGCCCCATCAACACCCTGCTGCCGCGACAAGCCTGTCTGCCCTGGTGTGCCTGCAACTTATGCAGCACTCAGCTGCATTGATGCTGGTCTGCTGCATGTGGGGAGCCCCTCCGACATGCTGCAAGCGAGCGCAGCTGCCCCAACAATGTGCACACGGCCGTGCCGTGCTGCAGCTGCTGCTCAGACACCGTGTAAAACGTTGTTGTTTGGCGAAAATGTCCATGAAAATGTCCAACATACTCCCCCAAAACAGCGGCGGCGGCAGCAAGTGTTGCCTGACTGTGCCCAGCGTTGGGGGCCTACAGCTGGACTAGTACGCTGCTGTTGTCAGGCCCGCACAGTGGCGCGCTGGGGGCTGTTGTATGCTGCTGCTGTACTGCTGCTGTTGCATTGCTGTCGCGCCCCCAGACAGTGGCGCTGCACCAAGGCTGTTGCCGCCCCTAAACCACAAGGTCTGCATGCGGGCATGCTGCTCCAGCTTGTGCTGCTGGTGGTGCATCTGCTCCAGTGCACCGCATTGCAGCTGAGCAGCATTCGCCTGGTGTAACTGACCAAAACCGATGCACGCTCGGCTGCTGCCGGCACTTCCTGCAGGCAGCAAGGGTAACGCCCAGCACGCCTATCCCTGCCCCCCTTCCCCTATCCTCCCTCACCTCCTCCTCCTCCTCCCTCACCCTCATATACCACACAGCCCTGGCTTCCCCTCTCTGCCTATAGGAACACGCCCCCCCCCCCCCCCCCCCGGGCCCTCACCCCTCTGCTCCCCAGTGCCCTGCCACTGCCCAGGTGCAAGCGTACTGGCCAACATACACTCACCGTCTTGTTCACCTCCACACCCACTGCACGCTTTGTGACGTTCCAGACAACGCCAGTCTTGCCGTGGTACCACTTGAAGGCCATACCCTGTCAGTACAGGGAGCAGTTACAACAGCAGCAGGTGCAAGCTTTCTGAGCTGCTGCGGTGCAAACGTGAGGAGGCACACAAAGCCGTGCTGAAGGAAACACCATTCACACCCCTGGCCCCTGATTGCTGCTGCAGGAGAGCTGGATCAACTGCATGTGCCGCTGCTGCTGCTGCTTGGTGGCTGATGCCCTGGGGATCAGTGGGCAGGCCTGTGCAAGCTGCACAGTTGCAGGTATGCTTGCCTTCTGCTGTGCGGGGTTCATCTTGATGTCCACATAGTCGCCCAGCTTATATGTGCGCAGGTATGTGGTAAGGGGGATGAATCCCTTCTGCCTGAAGCCGCGCTGGAACAGGTCGCGGGTGCGGTGCCTCAGACCTTGACCACCCGGCATCTTGTCCTATCTGTTTAACTGCAGACGGCAAAGGAACCGCACAACAGCAGCAGGCACTCAGGCTGATTGCAGACGCCAAGCTGCTGCGTTTAACGGGCAGGCCTACGAGAAGGCGTCCCTCACCTTCAGACGTCACACAGGGTGGGAAAAGGACCCTACCAGGCACCGACGCGACGATTGTGCACAAGCTTGGCCAGGTTTAGCTCGAGGGTTTGTTTGAACTCCGTGAACAGAGGCGTTGTTTGCCATACGGTAGTGCTTTTGTAAGACAGCACCGTATCGTTTCTTCTTGCCTAGGACACAACCTGTCAACCATGCCCCGTCTGTCTGCCTCGGCGTGAAGCAGGAGCAGCGGCACTGCGACGGTTCCTGTAAGCCGTACTTTCATTGCGTTTGACAACAGTTACTGCTGGGTTGCCCAGCAGCTGCATGCTGCAACAGCAGGTGTGCAACAAGGAACAAACAGACATCAGGAGACCTGTCAGCCTGGGCTTTTGCTGGCCCATTCAAGCACACAGGTGGCTGTGAAGGTGCGTGGCCAGCATGATCCAGGCATCAGCCAGCAGCATCGTGGCACACATGGCATGACCACTCCTGACTGTGTCCAGAGGAACAGCAGCAAGACAACGACCGAACAGGGACTGGTGCTGTCTAGCAAAAGACCTTGACGTGACCTGGTGCAAATATCCACACGCAGGTTTGACTGGCCAGCAGCAGCATGCCAGTGGAGGTGAGGCAAAAATGCTGCAGTCGGTAGCTGGCGGTGTTGGTAGCTGGCGGTGTTGTCAACAGCGGGAGCATGCTGTCAAGACGAGCACACAGCACTTTGTTGATGCATGTGCAGCTTAATGTGAAACTTATGCACAGGTTCCATGTGTGGCAGAGAAGTGCTGGCAACACATGATGCAAATCCTGTGTGCTGATGGAAAGGTTGAAATGACCACTGCTGCAGGGTGGCGATGGTTCTGAACTGCAGCAGTCAGTGGACTGGAGTTTACGGAGTGCTGGGGTACGCAGCAGCGGTGCAACAGTTTGGCCTGGCCATGACACAGCATGTTGATGGCAGCTGCGCTTGTGCAGGGCAGGTGTCAGTGGCTTCATGTCAGCCTCTGCCTGGATGCAGCATGACCGTGCTGCTGGGCAAGGAGACTGCGCTCAGCCACAGCAGCCGCGTGATGGCAACTTGTAGCATCATTGCATGGTGTCAGCGCAGCCCTCAACTACGTATCCTCTCCCACCACTGCAGGCACCGGAAGGGCCAGGCTATCTGACCCCGCCCCAAGCAAGTCGGCGGCTGTCGTCTCTCTCTGGCCATGAAGAGCAGTTCCAGGTTGGCGGGGAGCTGCAGCACACTTCGCTCACAACAGCAGCTCGCGGAATGCTTTGACACCTGAGTTGTCTCCAGCCAGTGTGAAATCACGAGGACAGTCAAGGACGAGTGCATGTTGCTTCCATGCATTTGTGTGCAGCAGTTGTCTGCCATGTGTCCTGCCAGCGCAGCTGGAGCGTGGTTGGCCCTTGACCACAAGGAGCGGGGTCTGTGCTGTTGTCATGCCACAGGTGGACAGCTTCAACAAGGCCCTGCAGCGCAACACTACCACGGGCAAGCTGACAGCACTCTTCAAGAACAAGATGCTCAGCCGCAACAACACCACCGGCAGCAGCCCGCAGTCCTCCAGGAGCCCCAGCGGGGGAGGCCTGGGCAACCCCCTCTCCGCAGACGAGATGCTGCAGTGGTCAAATGTGAGTGGGGGGGGGCCAGCATCCTCACAGGCAGCAGCTGCGCATGCCCTACACCCATCTGAAGCTTCAGCCAGCCACTGTTGTGCAGCCGTCCATGGCAGCAGCCGCATCAGCAGCGCACGTGCGTATTGACCGAAATGGCCCTGCATGGTTTTCAAGCACACCATGTTGACGCTTCGGGGTTTGCGTTGCTTGATGTGTGCAGGAACCCATCCCCACATCACTGCTGCGCCTGGCTCAGGACCATGTCAGCAGGGCGGTCAAGATGTTTGCAGGTACGTGCACACAGCAAGGCAGCAGCCCAGCAGGCATGTATGCAGCACTGGCGCAGCTGCGATTGCAAACCTGCGCCCTGCCACTGCAAGCCCAGCCTTGTTCAGGATCAGTGAGGATGGTCGGTTGCACCACAGGTGGCGGGGGGTATTGTGCCCATGGCTGTTGCGTGCTCTGCTTGGCTCTCCCTGGTGCTTGCAGGCATCCTGCGCTTCTGTGGTGACATGCAAGGCAATGAGCTGCCAACACAAGCAGTCGCTGTTGAGACAGCACAGAAGCTGCTGCACCAGGTGCGGCTGCGCCTGCACAGGCCGTCAGCATTGTGCACAGGAAGCTGAAGGACCCATCATCACTGATATGCTACATGGCAGCAAGCAACTACAGCCACCTTGCTGCTTAGCAGCATGTGCAGGAAAGGGTGTGCACACGCTGGAGCTGCACATACATCCCAAGCACCATATCTGCTCTACACATGTTGTGCTGCACCATCCTGTCTGTGTCTGGCAGTCACTGGCTTTGGTTTGACTCCCGCATGCCCCTGGCTCTGGTGTGGAGTGCTTGGTGCTGCCGTGGCAAAGTCTGTAACTGTAATTGGTTGGCCGTCGCCTATGTCGTTTGTTTGTGTATCCGCAGGGCCTGAAGCGCCAGGAGTTGCGGGATGAGCTGTACATGCAGCTGGTGAAGCAGACGCGCAGCAACCCCAGCAGCACCAGCAGGGCACGCGCGTGGGCACTGTTTCACTTGGTGGCCAGCGCAATGCCGCCCAGCAAGGAGTTCACGGGGCTGATCAGCGAGTATGTGCACACAGCCCTGCAGGTCAGTGGGCAGTACAGTAGGTGGCCATGCACTTGCATGGTGGTGGGGGCTTTGGCGGTCTGGGGCCGCTGTGGATGGGGTGGTTGGAAAGCAGCATGCGGGGCGTGGATGAACGGCTTGTGTTGACCAAGGCATACCAAGCAGCTTGAACGCCAGCAGTTGGGCTGGCCGGCATGGCATGAAAGGCCACTGCCTTCTATGCCATGCCGGCATGGCATGGCATGGCGGTTTCGAGTGCCATGCCATGCAATCAAAACTGCAGCAGCAGCAGTTGTCGTAGTGATGATGCAGCAGTCATTGAAGGCAGGACTGCAGTGCCACGGGGGAACACCAACAGAAGCAGTTGAGATCTGGTGCAGAAGTGCAATTTTTGTGTGATGCCCTTTTGACCTGACGCTGACGTCGCTGCTGGTGTGTGCAGGACATGGATGAGCTGGACGAGGCCAAGCCGGCAGCAGCAGCAACCATGGCAGCCCTGAAGCGCAGCGCAAAGTGCGGGCCCAGGCGGACGGTGAGTCTGTGCGGCTTGCTGCCTTGGGCATCCCTCATGGACTCCATCATGGCGCTGTGCATGGCAGCTGCTCCTGCAGGATGCAGTTCAAGCGACTGCCGCCGCCAGTTTGACGGGTGGCGACAGCGTGCCGACTGAGTGGGATTGGCAGCTGTACGAGGCGGCAAGGGCTACTTGCAGCAGCATGTCAGGGTGTTGGCAAGCTCACATCAAGTTGTGTACGGCAAAGCTTGCTGGGGTGTGAACTGGGCGCTGTGAGTTGCGCATGTATCGCCTGAGGGTGTGCTGGTTGGTCTGCCTGTTGTGCTGCAGCTGCCGTCTGTGGATGAGATCAGTGCGCACATGGCCAACCAGAAGCTGACCACCATCATCTTCTTCCTGGATGAGACCTTTGAGGAGGTGGGTGCAGGGGCTCATTGGCTGGCGAGCTGGGTATCTCAAGCTGTGGGTTGGTGCACAGCCGCGGGCAGCTGGGCCTCCGGAAGAAACCAGTCAGCCTGCCTGGAAACTGCTCAGTTCGTTTGCACATGCTGTGCCCAGCAGGATGGAGCGCGCTAGAGGACAAGGCATGTCCACCTTGCTGTACTACGGATCCAGGGGCTTGTCAAACACGTCGCGGCTTGGTCCGGCCCAGCCCTTGCCCCAACACTTTGTATTTGTTTGGTTCACCGCCAGGTTGCGTACGACATCACCACCAGTGTTGCTGAGGCGGTTGAGCAGATGGCAGCCCTGATCAAGCTGACCAACTACCAGACCTTCACGCTGTATGAAGCCAACCGTCAGATGAACTTCAAGATGGTGGCAGAGCCGCTGCCAGAGGAGCACATGCTGCTGGATGAGAACAGGTGTGTGTGCTGTCAAAGGATCAGCAACGGCGGCTGCTGCCTTTGCTAGACCTAGCTGCCGAAGCTGTATGGACCTATGGGGGCTGCATGGACCTGAGCAAGCTGCAGTGTAGCGCAGCAAGTACAAGTAGCTGCCTGCACATGCGTCGCTTGCGTTGTATTGTGCAGTCCTGTTGTGAACACTGCTTGGTGTTTGGACGGTGCTGTGCAAACAGGTACATCGCTGACATTGTTGCTGAGCTGAGGCACCCGCGCACGGCAAAGGAGGGCATGCAGACGCGGCTGCTGTTCAAGAAGCGCATGTTCCGGGAGACGGACGAGAACATCTCAGAGCCCCAGTTCATCAACCTCAGCTATGTGCAGGCACAGCACGACTACCTGGCAGGCAACTACCCGGTCGTGCGGGAGGATGCAGCGCAGGTATGCCTGTTGATATGCGCGCACTCGTGCTCGTGGCGGGACGCCTGGTTCTTGTTCCCGCACACAGCCATTGTACGAGCTGGCTGCATGGGGGTTGGTTGCATCGGGTCACGTGGCATGGTGGACTGAAGGCAGCAGCTGCAGGCGTTTACCTGGCTGTGCAGCACGGCCATATGTCGTGGCGCTGCCTGTCTTGCACAAGTGAGCGTCTTGCTGGTGCATATGCTTGCAGATGGCAGCCCTCCAGGTGCATGCTGAGTACGGCCCAGGCCTCGACAGCGACGACCCAGAGGACTTCAGTGCTGCCCTGGAGCGCTTTATCACACGGCAGGTGCTCATGACACGCCCCAAGGAGGAGTGGCGGGCTGACGTGGCCACCAGGTACGTGGTTGGCAGGCAGTGCTGCGACAGCAAAGTGACAGCCGCGAGTGACTTTCAGGGCCATGCTGCAAATCTGGATTGGTTTGGCTCGACCTGTAGCAATGCTGGTGCTCCCGTGCAGGGTGCTTGTTCTTGCCATGATGTGGGCCTGAGCTGATGCTGTTCAGCCTCTGCATGTATGCGGCCAGTGGTATGGCTGGGAGGACTGTCCCACGTGGCAACAGTAGGTGTCCTGTTGGGCTGTGGGTGACCTGCCATTAATCGGACGTGTATGCGCACACAGGTACAAGGTGCTGGCGCAGCAGACCAAGGAGGACGCACGCTGCGCGTTCATGCGCATCCTGCGCACGCTGCCTTACGGCAACGCCACCTTTTTCGCTGTGCGGCGCATTGGTGAGCAGCCGCTGTGTGAAGCATGTTGGACTTACGTTGCTGTCAGATGCTGCTGCGTGGAGCAAGATCACGCCTGAGAGCTGGCATGGCTGGTAGGAAACTGTCAATAGGTTCTGGGTCTCATACGCCCCCACCAAAGGTAGCAATCGCCTCCTTCACCCGCAGGGCAGCATCCTGAGCTTGCACGTCCCCATGTTTACTGGCCCTGCATTCGCTCAGCCTTCAGCTGCTGCCGTTCCCTCCCTGCTGCAGAGGACCCTATCGGGCTGCTGCCCCCACGGCTGATCCTGGGTATCAACAAGCGTGGTGTGCACTTCTTCAGGCCTGTGCCTAAGGAGTACCTGCACTCAGCAGAGCTGCGTGACATCATGCAGGTGTGTTAAACACATGAGTTGTGTGTGTGTTGGGGGGGATGGGGAGTGCTTGCGCACGTGTGGATGTGGGGCGAATGGATGGACGGCCTTGTGTTTGACAGGAAAGGAGACGGCAGAAAGCATCGAGGGTAGAGCCAGATGGGGTGCGGTCCATGTCGGCAGAAGGCACAGTGAGGGCGCCCCACCCTGCTTGGCATGCCACGCACCTCATTGGCTGTACTGTACTGTAACAGAGGTTGGCCCGCTGGGCACCCTCATGAGCCCTTCGCTCGCTGGCTAGTGCCGAGGTTGGGACTCTGTCCCCAATTGCTGTACTGTACTGTTTTTCATGGCATGCAGTTTGGCAGCAGCAGCCAGGCAGTGTTCTTCAAGATGCGCGTGGCAGGCGTGCTGCACATCTTCCAGTTTGAGACGCGCCAGGGCGAGGACATATGCATGGCGCTGCAGACGCACATCAATGACATCATGATGAAGCGCTACAGCAAGGTCAAGGCAGCCTCCGAGTCACGCAATGGCGATCAAGGTGGGGTGACACAGCCAGCTGCGCGCAGTGCAGCATGTATTTGGGTGCATGCAGCTGGCGGTGGGAAGTGCAGAGCCAGCAGGCTAGCGCGCCTGTCCCTGTGTGGGCTGCTAAAGCTTGGGGCTCCATTGTCGCTGCGGGTGGCATGCGGCTTGCCTCACTGCTGGGGGTGCTTTGGGATGCTGGGGTGTCGCTGCTGCAGGCGCGAGTGTGCTGGGTGGTAACGCGGCTTACACTGCAAAGATGGATGAGCACATGAAGGAGCAGCAGCAGCAGCTGGAGGCAGCGCAGGCAGCTCTGTCAGCAGCGCAGCAAGCAGAGGGCATGATCAGGTGAGGAGGCCAGGCACTGGTAGGATAGGGCAAGTGGTGAACTCATGCAGGCAAAGTAGACCTCTCAGTGGCGGTTGCTGGGGTGAAGTGCTGTGCACAAGCTGCAGTAGCAGCAACGATGAAATGCACTTGTCACCCCACAGTGTTGCCTCGACATCAAACTGCAGCATGCGCCTGCTGGCTGACTTCCCACTGCCCCCTTCCCCGCTGCCTTCCCCCCCCCTTATCACCACCACATGGGTGTCACCTGCTGCTGTCAGGACTGGGAAGGAGGCGCTGCCTACCAACGCACTGCAGCATGTGCTTGCTGTCTGAGCTCCCCCCCCCCCCCCACACACACACACACATCACCCTCGCCACCCGCATGTGTGTCACCTGCTACTGTCAGGGCTGAGAAGGAGGCGCTGGCCAACGAGCTCAACGACCTGCGTGAGATGATGGCAGCAGAGGCCACCAGCAGGGCAGCACTGCAGGACGCACTAGCTGCAGCTGAGCGGCAGCTGGGCGAGGCGCGGAACGAGCTGGACATGACCAAGACGGTGAGCAGCTTGTGCCCCCATTACGAGCCTGGGTGCGGCAGGCGGTTGGGCGGGGTACTGTAATCTTCATGCTGTACTGTCGCATGATGTCCAGAGGCAGCAGTGGGGCGCGCAGGCAGATGCGATGCTCATGTGTCGTGCTGCACTGTTCGAGAAGGCGTCATAGAAGTCTCCTTGTTGTGACCCCACAGGTTGATTGCAGCGTTTTTGAGTGCGCACTGCTGAACACCTCTCCTGCTGCTGCGTTGTTTGGCATTGCGCTCGCAGGCCTTGACAGCTGCCTCGGCATCAGCAACAGAGCACAGCGGGCGTGCTGAGGTAGAGCACGCCCGGCTGTCAGAGCTGGAGGCCCTGCTGGAGGCCAAGCACAGGGAGCTGGAGGAGGCACAGGTATGGTGTGCTGTAGCTGGCCGCCAGCTGCACAGTGTGTATGTTCTATGCAGTGATTGACCACAAGCTCCCCTACACCTCTGGCGAAGCCAGGTCGCTCTATCCTAGCCATGCCTATGCAGCCCACCGAAAGCAGGTACAGGCTGTCAGCAGCGCTGCATGTGCAGCTTGTGCAGGTCAGCGTGGCGCTTGCGTTTGGCTCTGGCTGTGGATTGCAGTACCCTGCGCTTGGCGTGTGAACACGGCAGTGCCCAAGTTCATGACCCTTGCACACATGAGCATTGGAGGGGGTCCCATGACTGAAAGTACAATAGCCATCTCAACGTATTGCTGTGACTTGCGGCAACATAGCGCTGAGTGGCTTGCGTCTGCTGGCTGCACTGCTGTCCTGGTGCAGGCGCGCTGTGCCTCGGCAGCGCGTGCAGCTGAGGCTGCTGCTGCTGAGCGGGAGCAGCTGGAGCGCAAGGTGGCCCGTCTGGAGAAGGCCAAGGAGACAGAGTCGAAGGGTGAGTGTCTCCAAGGAAGGCTTGAACTCAGCAAGCGCCGTGCTGGGTTGGCAAACACCTCCGCACATGTTTTTGGTCACTGATTGGCACGAGTTACCTTGTCCCGCATACTACAGGCGCAACAATCATTCGACTGCATCGCTGGCTGCCGCTGCTGCTGCTGCAGAGCTGAAGGACTCCTACGAGGCCAGCGTGGCGGACCTCCGCTCCCAGCTCAAGGCGCGCACCGACAAGCTCAACAACATGATGGAGGCCGCAGCGCAGAGCGCCGCGCAGATCGACGACCTCAAGACGCAGCTGGAGGCCGCACGGGTGGACGCTGCAGAGGTTGAGGAGCTGCGGGAGCTCAAGAACGACATCGAGCGCAAGGAGAAGCAGCAGGCAGCCATCATTGAGGGGCAGGTGCGGTTGGCAGGCTCTGCACAGCTGATTTGGCAGGAGGCTGCGATAGGACAGCGCAAGTCGTTTCTGTATTTTGCTCCCAAGACATCTATGCGGATAGAGCACCAGCTGCCCTGCTAGGTGGCCGCTGGGCTGAACAAGGGCCACAGTGCGCGGCAGGGTCCGCAGGCTGCACTTCCCCTGCATGGCTTGCCTTTGTCGAGCCATCCGATGTCCAGCTCGGTGGCGGCTGGAATTCAACAGGGCACTGTGGCAGTCAGAGACATGAGTTGAACCTGCTCCCCCCCCCCCCGCCCCGCCCACTTACCATCATCATCATCACCATCATCATTGTTGTGATCTGCAGGCCAAGCGGCTGGAGGAGCTGGACCGGCTATACCGTGAGGAGGTGGTGTCGCGCAAGCGGGCCCACAACGCACTGCAGGACGCAAAGGGCAAGATCCGCGTGTACTGCCGAGTGCGCCCGCTGCTGGAGTTTGAGGCAGCAAAGCACCAGGTGGGGATCTGCACACAGCACCAGGCAGGACACGCACTTGGCAACACATATGGCAAACACACGTATTACATAGCTTGCAGCTGGAAGGCCTGCAAATAGGTGTGCAGTGGCGACAGCCCACACAGTCCCCTCCCCGTAAGGTGAACGCCCATCATGCATCGGCTGCTCCTCTGCAGACGCCAGCCATCACCATCCCGAATGAGCTGACGATCGCCCACAGCTGGAAGGATGAGAAGAAGCCACGGGAGTATGACTTTGACGCGGTGTTCGCCCCAACAGCCACGCAGGTGGGTCTTTCAGGAACCGCAGCAGACACCAGCCCGCCAGCTCACATTGTAGTGGTGGCGCTGTAATGGCAGTAGCCAACTGCCCACTCACAAGCAGAAGTTTTTGGGTTCAGCAAAAGCAGAGACACGGAATCCAAAAGAAGCCTTTGTTGTACCTGTGCAGGAGGACATCTTTGAGGACACCAAGCACTTGGTGCGCTCAGCTCTCGACGGTGAGTTGGCCCTGGGTGTCGACACAACTTGCGATCTTGTGGACTTACTTGTCTGGATTGATTTGAATTCATTGTGTCTGAATTGGTCAATCTCCAGCTGCCGTTGGAGCATTCGTGAAGTCAGCAGCTTGTCAGGTGGCCTCCTACAAACACTGTCATGTGTCAACACTGTGGCACACACGCGCTCTTCTTCTTGCGTTCACAGTGGCTCACCTGCCCACGGTGTGCTCTTTCTTTGCACTTTCACCCCATGCAGGCTACAACGTGTGCGTGTTTGCGTACGGCCAGACGGGCAGCGGCAAGACGTTCACCATCTACGGCAGCGCAGACAAGCCCGGGCTCACGCCGCGCGGCGTGACTGAGCTGTTCAAGCAGATCGAGGCAGATGCTGGCAAGGCCAACTACTCTGTGCGGCTGCAGATGCTGGAGCTGTACCAGGTGGGTCTGTCGGTTATCATCTGTAGCTGCTGAGTGCTGGCTTTTGGTTTGATTGTATGTGTCAGCGCATGTCCATGTGTATGTTGAGGGCGCCGTCCATGTGGACATTGGTGGAGGGCTGTGGGGGGGATGGGTCTTCGCGCTTGTAAACTGGCCTTATAAACCTTAGGGATAGTGCCAACAAGCTGCTGGCAGCTACTGCAGTTGATGTGGGAGTCTGCCAAATGAGTTGCAGTTGCTGACAAGGCAAGCCAGATCCCTCAAGGCCACCTGCCTGTTGTGTGTGAAAGAGAGGTTTCGAGAGGTGTCTGACCCAGCGTGTGGCTGGCTGTCAACTATGTTGTGGCTGCAGGACACTCTGATGGACCTGCTGCTGCCTGAGGTGCCACGCAAGGGCAGTGTGCGGCCTGCAGACGTCCCCAAGCTGGAGATCAAGCGTGACGCCAAGGGCCTGGTCAGCGTGCTGGGCGCCACGCAACAAGCAGCAACGTCGGCGCAGCAGCTCATGTTTGCCATTGAGCAGGTGCGTGCAAGCACCTTTCCTTACTTCTGCCAATACGCCTGCCACCAAAACAGTGTGTTTGCATGCTGCACTGGTGTTGTCCCCTGTCCCCTGGCAAAGCTCTTCAGTAGTGTTGTGCCTGGCTAGCGGTGCTTCCCTCCTTCAGGGGGGGGGGGGGGCGATGCTGCATCACAGTATGATGCAATGCATCGTGTAGCTTTTCAGGGAAGATGAGCACCAACACACGTTCATCTTCCCTGAAAAGCTGCACGGCATTGCATCTAACTCTGATGCCGCATTGCCTCCTCCCCTTCCCCCCCCCCCCAACGAAGGAGGGATGCACTGCTGTCTTCTGCAGCCAACCAGCAAGCAACCTGCCTTGAGGTCTGCACCCCCAAGCTGGCTGAGCAGCTTGGGGCTTGCTGAGCCAAGTGCAGCACCCTTTGGTAGGCCATGTGCAGCATCCTTCATGCTCAGGTCCAGGAGATGCAAGGACCGGGTCACAGCATCTCCTGCAATGTGGTTTTCCCTTACTGTTGACTGTGCCCAGGGGCTGGCCAAGCGCCACATAGGCAGCACGGCGATGAACCACGAGTCCAGCCGCAGCCACCTCATCATCAGCTGCCTCATCGAGGGCGTCAACCTGCAGAGCCAGGCTGTCACGCGCGGCAAGATCAGCTTCGTGGACCTGGCAGGCAGCGAGCGGTGAGGGGCAAGGATGGTTCTTATGAGATCTGCATGATGCTGCCCCCGTGCTGTCGTTCCCGCATCCCCTCAACTGATGGGGTTCACATCCATTGCACGTCAAGCATTCGTTGCGAGTAGAATACATGTGTATTTGTCGAGCGTGGGCCGTGCAGACGGCCAGTGCATGTGTTGCTTAGCCTCTGTTGTGTCCCTGCCCTTTGACATTGATGTTATCCGCAGGGTGAAGAAGTCGGGCAGCACAGGCGAGTGCCTGAAGGAGGCCCAGGCCATCAACAAGAGCCTGAGCGCCCTTGGCGACGTCATCAGCGCACTCGCAGCAGAGCAGCCGCACATCCCATACAGGTGCGTGCAGGCAGACACTGCGGCCACTGACTGTGCGGCGCATTTGCACGTGTCCAGACGCAAAACAGAAATGGTACCCTTTGCGCCGGCCAGGCTTGTGGAGTGATGCACAGCTGTGGTTCAGACACATCGCAGGCCGGCTGTAAGGTCCTGGCGTCAGTGTGGTGCTTGTTGCGCGAGCACATCAGCAGCTCTGCATGCCAGAGCATCATCCCTCACCCCTGCAAGCGCTTGTGCTGTTTGCGTCTCTGTTTGGGTCAGGGTCAGTTGTAGCGCAGCTGCTGGAGTAGCTGCTGTAATTCAGGCCCGCCTGGTGCTGCGCCTGGCATGTGCTGCAGGAACCACAAGCTGACGATGCTGATGAGCGACTCGCTTGGCGGCAACGCCAAGACGCTCATGTTTGTGAACGTCGCGCCCTCCGACAGCAACATAGACGAGAGCATGAACAGCTTGGTGTATGCCACGCGTGTGCGCACCATCAAGAACAACGCACTGCGGGACGAGGCCAACAAGGAGGTGTTGCGGTGAGTGCTTGGGCACCAGGACTGCGTCGCACCTGACTACACATGCATGGCAAGGCTTGCCCCATTGCTGGTTGAAATTGCCACTGTGGTGGTCTGGGGGCACATCTTGGTCTGCCTTTGCAGTGCTTGTGCAGAGCCTGAAGCACGGTCTTGCACACGATAACACTGGTGACGATTCCTCGCCAGGGCCGCCTCAAAGCATGCCCTCAAACTCACGGGTGCCAGAGGCCACTCTCTTGCATCAAGCTATGTGAACAGCCAGGTATCGCATTGCTACTTCGACAGACTTGAGGATCTTCTGACCCGTCTGCTGCTTGCTGCTGCCGCAGGCTGCGGAAGCAGGTGGAGTACTGGAAGGAGCAGGCGGGGCTCATCACCGCGGACGCCAAGGTGGCAGCAGACCTGTACGACATTGACAACAGGCGCTGCGACTCCCCAGCGCCCAGCGAAGGCGCAGCAGCAGGCTTCGGCGGCTACGGTACCCCGCCGTCCGCCCTGCCGGCAGGCCTTGCCAGCACCAGCAGCAGCCGGCCAGGCACGGGGCTGTCGCGCACAGTGGGTTCTGCGATTGCGTTGCAGCTGCAGGCGGCAGCTGCGGACACAGCGGCGCCGATGGTTGAGCCTGAGACGGATGCGGCCACGGAGATGGACAGCATAGCAGGGGAGTCTGTGGCGCCGCCCAGCAGCAGGAGCTTGTCAGGCAGCGAGAGCGAACCCTGAGCCAATCAATTCCTGTGGTGGCCGTAAGGGTTCTGGCCGGTGTGCCACGGTGGCGACTACTTGCTTTTGCTGTGAGGTCTGTGGCGGTGTTGCAGCTGTGTATCAGCAAACAGCAGCTGTGCTGGCTGTGAGGTCTCTGGCAGGTGTGCTCACCTGTTGGTGTGTGAGGGCTCTGTCAGTGTTGCAGCTGTGTGGCAGCCAAAAGCAGCTGTGCTGGCCGTGAGAGCTTGGCAGATGTGCCGGCCAGCTGCAGAAGCCTGGTTGTGAGGGCTCTGGCAGGTGTGCTGCATTGCACCTGCCTTTATCAGCCAGCAGCTGCAGGTGTGAGGGCGGGCTGTTCAAACTGGGCTGGTGTTTTGGCTGCCAATGCAGCGTGTGGGGATGTGGGTGTGGATGGTTGAGTGTGTGTGTGTGTGTGTGTGTGTTGGTGTTGGTGGTGTTAGCTGGCTGCTGGATGCAGCGCCCTGTGATGCGAGGTTAGCAGGGTGTCAGCAGGCTGGTGGTTTGTTGCATTATGCTGCTGACAGGCACTGCCAGTTGCTGGCAAGGTACCCTTGTGGCCAGGGGGGCTGCGTTTTGTGTAACGTCTGTTGCCCCTACAGAGCCTGTGCCTATGTTGCCTGCCATGCTGTGGCTTTGATGCTCAGTGATGAAGGCATATTCTTTCAATGATGTTTGCCCATAGCTTGTTGCTGCTGCTGGTTTCATTTCAACAGGCACTGCAGCCAGCACTTTTAGGGGCTTGCAGTGCTTACTGAACCATGAGCAGTGGTGCTGCGCAACTTGATTTTTTGTCTTTGTGTGCTAGTGTGTGACACCTGTTTGCAGCGTGCAGCTTGTTTTGGCAAATTTGCCTGCTGCAGCAGTGACTGGTGGTGTATTATCTGAGCATGGCCCATGGCAACTTCATGCGCATGTGTGGGACAAGCATGCATGAGGCCAAATGTTTCCGCACTGTGAATGCTTGGCAGGAATTTGCTGCGCAGAGGCTCTACATGTTGACTGATGTAATGGCAGCCCTGAACATTGTCGTCACACCAAGTCCTCACATGCAGCCCAGAGTCTGCTGGCAGAAGCTGTCGACCGCTTCACAAATCTTTCAACACGCACCACTGGTGCTGGTGGTTAACAGGCAGTGCCTGTTAACCAATGGGTGCCTGGCACCCATTCCAGGTTCAAAACTGGGTTTGACATGGTCACATCATGCCGCTTGTACTGCTGACCACCCACAGCGCACCATACAGTTAGTCATGGGCAGCCCAGCATAGCTTTCCCTCAGCTTCTCAGCTGAGGCGTGTAGATGCTATAGCTGCTCCAATAAGTAGCCATGGGTGCCACTGCAACAGCCAAGAGGCTTGCAACGTGTGACACCCGTAACCCTGGGCTGCATAGTCTCACACTATCTGACAAGCAAGCCAAGGTGCAATCGAGGCAGGCCCAGAATCGCACATGGTCATTTACAATCATTACGTCCTACATCACTCAAGGATGCACCAGTACTGCACTGCTTGCTTTTGCAGAACAAGCCCACACTAACCACATGGGTCAGACTGGTCTGGCCATAGATGCCAGTGACCACCTCCCCAACTGGGCACGACACAACACGCGTGTTGACTCCGCCGCTGCCCCCATACTGCATATCTGGGGCACCAACAGGCTGCAGCGACACAGCGTTAAGCAGGTCCCCAGTATACAGGGTCACACCAGCGTACCCTGCATGCCAACTGCTGGAGGTCCTTCTTCTCTTGGGCAGCTTTTGAAGCTTGGAGCCGCGGCGCGTCGCACGGATGTTGACACGCTTGCCGTTGCTGCACCGGAGGGGCCACAGGGACGCTACTAAGCTGTCAGTCTGCTCTCCATCACCGTCCAGTGCGATTGAGCTGTCGTCAGTGACTGTGAAGCCTGTGACGAAGGTGCCCAGAGGGCAGATGACCTCATAGTATATTGTGGGTTTGGTGTAAGCAGCACCCTGGGGCGTCACACTGACCCCAGATTTGAACAGAGGATGCGCCCCTGTGAAGCAGCAGAGAGAAGCAGCACAGTGAAGCAGCAAGCAGGAGCAAGACTCGGTGAATGGCTGTGTAGCAATTGCTACCAGCCATGGACAAGGCAAACCATTGAGGGCATGTCATGCTGTTAGTATTGCACTCCGTGTTGTTGTGGCTAGGGCGCAGACCATAGCATTCTTAGGCTGTTTGTAGGCAGCTTACATGCCAATGCCATCAATCCCAGGCTGCACAAGAGAAGCATCAAGTGCCTTGAATTCGCGGTTTGTGACATTTTAGGACAGCAAGGCACCAGGACACCTCCAAACACAGCTGGGAGAGGGTGAACTGGGAGTTGACTCGTCTGCAGTGGCAGTGGCAACGATACGTTTCGATTCGCTGGTGTAATGTCATTACAGACACAGTGTGTCTGGAAAGTTTAAACGCATCACCATCGTGCTTCAGGCGGGCAGGTGAAGGTCGACCGAATCTCGCCTGTTCGGCAGTCCCGTCCAAGGCTGTTCCAAGGTTGTCTCGGACGCAATCGATCGACAGATCGCGACCGATCGCAACTGGAACTAAGAGACTCGAGTCTGTATAGCGCAGTCAACTGAACGTGCACGGGGTTGCAGGGCGCTGCACTTCCCTTCGAGCTGCAGTGAGCGAGGCCCCCAAAGCAAGTGGCAGAGTGGCCCTTGGAGTCGAATAAAAGACCCCCTGCTGCTGCTGTTGCTCTTCGCTTACCGTCAATCCGCCAGCGCCACAGCAGCCTACTGTGCCACACCGAGGTTTCCATGAAGCTGCAGCAGCTGGCGCCATACAGGCTCATCACCAGCGGCCTGCTGGCCACAGCAGCAGCCACAAAAGTCAGAGCCTCACTGAGAAATCTGGTGGGATATGCATCCGATGGCATCTAGGTGCAACATCGCAAACTCCAACCAACGTGCAGGCTGTGACACCAGGCTCGGCGCATTTCTACGGGCACTGCAAATGCGGTCTGACAATCACTATTGTTGGATTAGTGATGCAGCTCGCCAGTCAGAAAGCAACACTCAAATTTTGAACACCAAAGAGGTATGCGATTGGCCTACTGTACTCAACACTGGCTTGTACGGTACGAGTAGACACAGCAGGCGGGGGGGGGGGGGGGTAAAATACCGACTCAACAACCCACTCACCCCGCTTGTGAAGCTGACCACCTTGTTACTACCCTTCACTCGCCCTCTGTATGTCAGAGCTGTCAGCTGCTGCAGCTGTGTAAGCTGCAGCAGCAGCCTCTCTCTAGTCGTGCCAGGGCACATCACCGTCAACTCCTTCAACCCTGTCAGCTGACACAACGCCTGCTGCGCTCTTTCACCCTCAGCAGTCAAGCGCAGTGTGTGCAGCCCGCTCAGCCCCTGCAGTGGGGCCAGCTGCTGCCCCTTGCCCTGTGGCAAGTACCTGCAATCAAGAGACTGCAGGGAGGGGCAGCAGCTGACAAGGCGGATGCCCTCAGGGGCTGCTATGTAACCGCCATTTGGCTGCCGGATGCCCCAGATAACCAGCTCCTGCAGGTGTGGCAGCTGCCTGCCAGCAGGGAACACGTGCTGCCAAGTGTCTAGTGGCATCCTGCTTTCGCTGATGTCCAGGAATCTCAGCACACTGCTGGCTGTCAGGGCTGCATACGCTGCTGCAGGGAGGTTGGCGGCTTCCATGCCATCTAAGGTGTGTGCCAAGCACAGATGTGTCAGCTGCTGCATCTCCTGAATGCGAGACAGCAGCTGTGCTGCGTCCCTCTCAGCAAGAAAACTGCACCTGTGCAGCTTGAAGTGCTGCAGCTGAGGCTTACCAGCCAGCCCTCCTGGCTCAAATGCACCCTGTGCCACTTCCAGGCGCGTCAGGTGCTGCATACCCAACAGCATGGTGGCAGGCACGCTGTCATCGCCGAACCAGTTGCTGCTCTCAAACTACAGGCGCAAATCAACCAGCCGAGTCGAAACCCGAAGGGACTGCAGGGGGCCTTCACCTTCATGCCTACTTGGATACTGGGTGGTGGGGCGTGCTGGCTTGATCCCACCAAGCTCAAGGTAGGTGAGCCGCTGCAGGTGCAGCCATAGCTCCCTTGGAGCTGGGAGGAACTGGCCAAGGGTCCGGCCGCTGAGGGTAAGGTGCTCTAGCCTTGGCAGCTGTGCTAGGGCTGTTGCCAGCACATCGGCCGCTCGGAAGTCAAGGAGGGTGCAGTCTGAGAGCCGCAGCTGCTTGTAGTGTGCCACCTCGGGGAACATCAGCACACCGTGATGGGAATGAGGGTACTCTGGCTGAAGCTGAAGCTGCAGGGTCATGTTTTCGATATCCAAGCTGTCTAACTGCAGGTCTGTGGGCAATTGGGAGAGGCGCACAGTCCTGCCTTTTGGCGCCCTGACTGTGATGCTGCAGACATGCTGGCGGTGCTTTGCCAAGTACTGTAGGAAGCTGGTCACATGCTGCTGGGAGGGAAGGACTGCTGTGATGTGGGGCAGCGCCTGCACAGCTGCCTGGTGCAGCCTGCTGTGGGCTCTGGCGGCATTCAACAGGCTGTGCTGGTCATGGTGGGCTGTACAGTACTGAAGCACTGTCAGCAGGCAGGTGTCTGGCAGTGCCAGAAGCCTGGAGGATGTTGCTGACCCTGGGCTTGCCATCTGTGGGACCTGTAGACACGAATAAATGGGGCATCACGTCAGCAGGTGCAAGAATACCTGTTTGCGCCTGTCACCGTGTCAACTGACACATCATCCACTGATGAGAGGAGGCACGGTAGCCTGAGAAAGAGCCAGAGGAGGACGGGTGGGGTAGGGTGGGGTGGGGGGGGGGGGGGGGGGGGGGCAGCAACCACACTTGGCAGAATTGGGCATACGGGCTGTCACCGGTTGTGGACACTGTTGCTTTACCTGTGCGACTACAGTACTGTCCGAGTAGCGTGACTGCTTCAAGCTGTTGGTTCAGCCTCACTGGCTTGCTGTTGAGCTCTGCAGAGCTTTCAGCATTACTGCCGCATAAACTAGACTAGAACGTCTTCTGAAATGTGTTCTAGCCCATAGAGGGAATTCTTTTCGTGAGCCCAAACAAGAGTTTCAATTAATTCTTGCCAGTAACCACGCCATGAAATTAAGAACATGAACCCAGTAGCGTAAACTAAGTGGCCGAATAAAAATAACCTTGGACTGGCCGAATGGTCTGGATGTCGCAAGGTTATTTTGGCGGATGTTATGGCGGGCGTTTGGTTGCGCAATGAGGAGGTGCAAACGCACATTTGATAGTTTTGAGATGTAAAATGTAGCATATCAAGCCTGCATGCTTGGATGTTCACGCAGGATTCGGCGAACTTGGTGACAGCAGCACAGCTGCAGTTGGACCAGCTGGTCCCTGTGGTTGTGATTTAGTACCACAGTTGGCTTGGCATGCAAAAATGGCTGAGGTAGGCAGGCAAAGTTTGGCGAGGAGCCTGAGCTAGGTTCCCCCAGCTGCCTCAAATTCTGAGGATCAAAACCCCGTGCGTGTCCATTGGGGACTGCCTTGCCTGCCAATGGCCTTGCGCACTCCTGCCTCAAGCACTTGCAGTGCAGTTGCAGCATGGCCAAGATGCAGTGATGCTGAAGCGATCCCAGAATCAGGGCCTGAGTCAGCCTTCGGGCTGTTACATGCACATGATGCACTCAACCTCAATAAAGCCACAACTTGCACATGGCTTCCAACCTCAAAACAAAAAGGCAGTGTGTTGGCCCCTAGCTAATCCCCTATACCCATCTTGCGCAGTACAGTACACAGCCAGCAAGCCAGCCAGAAAGCCAGTCACTTGCGGGAAGCCCACTCCTTCGCTTTGTAGCTTATAATCTAATTGGCCCACACTGATCACATGATCAGCAGTGGCCTGGCCGTAGATGCCTGTAACGACCTGCCCGGCCAGGCACATCACAACAGGCTTGTTACCTCCGCCAACGCCGCCATACTTAGCCAAGTTGGCGGCCAATAGGCAGCATTGATACAGCTTCAAAAAGCTTGCTAGTTAACAGGGTCACACCAGTGTAGCCGGTGCGCCTTTGATCAGTAAACCTGCGGCTCTCGGACAGCTTCTGCAGCTTGCTATTGTCCCCAATCTTGCCGTGACCGCGCCATCTTAACCCTAAACCCTAAACCCAAATCCCTAGTGACTGCACCGCAGCGGTCACAGGGACGCTACTACAATGCTATTGAGCTCGTCATCTCCACCCATTGGGACTGACGTGTCTTGAGTGACAGTGATTCCTGCTACGAAGGTACCCACTGTGGGCTGTAAACTGCCAGTCATACAGTACGGTACCGTGTCGTCCTTGTGGCGTACTCAGCGCCTTTTGCCAAAAGGCCACCGGGCGGAACGCTGGTCTTGGAGCTGAACAGAGGCAGCGTGCCTGTGTGAGCAGCAGACAGCATTGGCAGCAGCAACACTGATGAACCTGACATACAGCATCATGCACTGTGTGGCTCACTGTCCCTTGCTTGCATGCGCGGTTACTGTGCCCTCGTCGCTGTAAGCAGCACTCATGCACGGGTGTCACTATAGAGCCTACATTCACTACTCAAGAAAAACCATGCACGCAATGTACAACGCCACCGCTGCTGACTCACCATTACTTTGCCAGAGCTTCAGCTGCCCTAAGTGCCACTCCGGAGCTGCTGTAATTGGGATAACGCCGCAGCAGCTGCTGCCACAATTTGCTGCCATACTGGCTCATCACCAGGACCCTGCCATGCACATCATCAACGGCAGAGCAACAGCAAGTAGCAAGTAAAGGAGTTAGTGGCCTGATTGGCCTGCAACAAAACTGACGCTCACTTTAATGCTGGTTTTACAAAGCCAGGCTTGGTCTCACCCTTTCAGACTCATGCGCAGCGTGCAGTGGAGAAGAGCCCCTCAAGGACCATGCATAGTAACAGCTGGGCTTGGTCTCGCCCACGTGCAAGACAGCACCACTCAGCAGACAAGGAGCAACTTAGATACCGTATCAGTGACTGCAGAAGACACACAGCTAAACCCCTGCCGGAGAACCCCACTCACTGTGGTGATGAACCTGACCTCCTGGGGATCCCGTTTGCTTCCGCTTATGTACGTCAACGCTGTCAGCTGCTTCAGCTGTGACAGCTGCAGCAGCAGCCCACCTTGCGTATCTCCATAGCACAACACACCAAGCTCCCTCAGCCCTGTCAGCTGACACACTGCTTGCTGTGCTTTGGCACTTTCAGCAGACACACACAGTGAGTGCAGCCTGCTCAGCCCCTGTAGTGGGATCAGCAGCTCCTCCCGGCACTGCATCAAACTGCAATCAAGGTACTGTAGGCCAGGGCAGCAGCTGACAAGGCGGCTGCCGTCAGGAGCTATAGCAGCACTGCCCCCTCGCTTGCGGACATCAACGCCAGAGAGGTCCAGCTCCTGCAAGTGTGGCAGCTGCCTGCCAGCAGGGAACACATACCCCCACGCACCTGGTGGCAGTCTGCACCCGCTGATGTCAAGGTATTGCAGCGCGCTGCTTGCTGTCAGGGCTGAGTAGGCTGCTTCAGGAGGGGTGGGCGTCCCGGCTCGGGTGCGATACCCATTGAAGTTGTGCAAGCTCCGCGCCAGAGACAGGTAGGTTAGCTGCTGCATGTCCTGAATCTGGGACAGCAGCTGTGCCACCCCCGTGCCATCGCCCTCTATGCCGCACCTATCCAGCTTCAAGTGCCGCAGCTGAGCCTTTCTAACCAGACTCCCTCGCTCTATCGTGCAGCGCAACAGCCTCAAACGCGTCAGGCGCTGCATGCGTGGCAGCACACAGTCAGCGATGTACCCTGTACCCCAAGTGCAGTTATCCTGATAGTCCACGGAGATTCGCAGGTCAACCAGGCGGGTCAACACCTTCAGAAGCTCAAGCGGATACCTTTCCTCTTCACAGCGAGGACCAGGCCGATCTAGCTTGACACCTGAGAGCTCAAGGTAGGTGAGCTGCTGCAGCCTCTGCAGTCTGTGTGGCTCAACGTTTATCAGAAAGTGCACGATAGAACGGCCGGTCAGGGTGAGGCGCTCCAGCCGCCACAGCTGTGAAAGCGACATAGCTAGCACCTTGTCTTGCATATGGCCGTAGTCGAGCGTACTGCAGTCACCGAGCCGCAGCTGCTTGAGGGCTGCTACTGCTGGGTACCCCAGCACACCGTCGCAGCCTGCATAGCCTGTAGACTGTAGATGCAGGAACATGTTGTCCAGCTGCAAGCAGTCCAGCTGCAGGTTGGCAGGCAGGGTGTAGAGGCTCACTGAGGTCCTTGCTGCTGCCCTGAGTGTTATGCTGCAAACACGCCGCCTGTGCTTAGCCAGGAAAGGCAGCAAGCTGTTCAACTGCTCCTGGGCGGTAAGGTCCACTGTAATGCTGCGCAGCACCTGCAAGGCTGCCTGGTGCAGCCTGCTGTGGGCTGTAGCGGCACTGAGCAAGCTGCGCTGGTCCTGAGCTGCGCAGAACTGCAGTATTGTCAGCAGGCACTGCCTTCGGAAACGGTTTCTGGCAGTGCAAGTAGCCTGAGGATGCTGCTGGCGCCTGACTTGCCATTCTGTGGAAGCAAACATGCACACAAACAAGCACGCGAGTCATTTGCCACAAACTCAGGCTGAGTTGTGGTGGCACATGTGTGCATGTACTTATGCCCAGCGGTGAAAGTATCCTCTTGTAACAACCTCCCCCATAACGGGGTGGCACTGCATGTCAACCAGGAAGCATAGCCAGGAGGTTTGAGCTTCAGGATATGGCTGTAGTGCTTTGGGCTGGCAAAGGCCTGGAGGATCAGGGTGCACATGGCAGCACATGCTGACGGTGGCTGTGCCACTGCTGCTTACCTTGTACCTAGCTGACTAGCTGGGAGCTGATATCCAGCTTGGTTGGTATGTGCAGGTGTGCTGCCGTCTCAGACGTGGAAGTAGAGATCTGAACGATGACCTGCCATTAGGGGAGAACAGCAGCACTCTGGGTCAGGCACACTGAGGCTCAGCAGAAGGTCGCCGCAAGGCCCTGGTGCAGCAAAGGCATGGGCTGGGGGTGCTGACACACCTTGACAGCAACCAAAATTTGTCAAAGAGGCACTATTCCGTCCTGACAGGCTTCCATGTGGTGCTGGCCTCGTCAGAGCCCATCCTCATGAGGCACTGTGCCACCTGAGTCAGCTACAAACTGGGCTGTTACAGATTTGACACGTTTCTAAGAAGCACAATGAACTGGCATAGATGCGCGGCAACTCTTATCGCTCAGGTTTGCGGATGTTTTGTTTGGCGCGCGAGGGTGGCTCACGTGCACGTGGAAGTGAGAGACAGCTGTGTCAACTAGGTTGCCGTATTATTCAAAGCAGCGTCTTGTCCTTAAAAAAACACGTCGGTGTCTGTTGCTGCCAATAGTGGTAGCTTCACGGTAGCGGGTTCACCTGCACCATCACACTTGCTTCTCCCAGCCAAGCATGACGCTGACTGCAAGCAACCGCCACAGAAGCCTTGTAGCTGGGCTTCGAACGGGCTTCACTTCAGGCTGGCAAGCATGCAGCTGTGTTCCAGGCACATCAGATGGAAACACGACCAACTGCACCACAATGGGGGTTCACATGAGCGGACGCTTGTTCAGTGACACCCACAAGGGCTGCCAAACAGTATGCCACAACACAGCCCACACATACAACAACGAACAAATTGTCAAATGTCACCAACCAGACGCCGACACGACCAACAGGGAAAAGAAAAGAAATGTGTTGCAACATGCGTTGGCGGCTTGCGCTTGCTTCTTCCATGCACCCAGCAAGTGAGTGGGCGTAAGTTTCAAACTGCAGTACAGCAGCTGCATGCATTTCACACATCCAGTGCAGCCCCTGGGCAGCATCCAACCCAGTCAAAGCCGCTGTTGGCAATAGGAAAAAAGAAACGCAATGGGCCGACCTCCATGCGGCGCTTCTTGCGAACGGCTGGCCGCTCGCAAGCTGTCCCAATACCTACAACTGCAAAACCGAAGCAATCGGCTTGCCAACCACACTATGTGACCTGGTTGGAAGGCCGCCAGGGGTGGCGGCATGCCTCTACTGGTGGAAGCGTGTCCCACATGGTAAGTGCATGGCATGCAATTGCACACGCTGCCATGTACCAAACAGCCCACCCCTTGACCCCCAACTATGCAACCCACTGGTTGAACCATGGTAAGACAACCTTGCAAACAAATTTCACAGTCGGCCAAAGCCTCATGCATAGCAGCTTCCAAATTGCATGACCCTGTGTGATGCTTGTTGCAGCTGGTGCGCCCCTTGTCAACAACAGGTCAAACCCCTCATATTTGCGGCAACACACCATTGGGCGACAATGCCACCAAAACATCAACCAAGGTAGTGTGCTGCTCACCCCACCCTGATCACCAGTTGCACGATTCCTGCCTAGCCCAAACCCATCAAACCTTTGCAGCCTGTGCTGCACAGCAGCGGCAAGCACCGCGCGGGGCACAACCCACATGGTGTTGTCAGCAGATATTTACCAAGGTGCATCAACACACACTGTTCCACAACAGGGAAACTTTGGTCTGTCTGTCTGTCTGAACTTTGACAAGATGCACACACACCCACTGTTGACAGCAGATCCATGTTTTAGGTGCTAGTCAGCTGCCCCAAGAGTGCAGCTTTGGTGAAGGCAGAAACTGGCTGACAAAGAACCCGCCCAGGGATTCAAACATGTATGCCATACCCGCAAAACATGCAGTGCACACCCAACGCTGGCGATGCAAACTCGGCCCTTGTTGAACAGCGGATCACCATGATATGTGCAAGGCCCTTTCAGTCCAGGACCACACCCACATAACCAGACATATCCACACAACTCCGCTTACTAGGTCGGTTGTTGGTTGCTGCAACTAGGTGCGACCACTAGGCGTGACACACTTGACCGACACTGGCTGCATTGCAGTCAGCACGACCCTAGCTGTGAACGTGGTCTGCAAGAGACAGACTGTCAATCATGCCCACCTCTGTGCAGCTATACGGACAGAAACAACACGCAGCTGGGCTGCCCGTATGGCATACGGCAATGCTGGGTGCATGTGCTGCCACTTGAGACAAAACACTTGACAGCCAATAACCAGGACCCAACCTGTTGACATGATCTGGCGTCACTGACATGGCATGGGAGACACACCGCCAATTATGCCCACCACTCTGCAGCTACACGGGCAGAAATCACATGCAGCTGGGCTGCTTAAGGGCCTACGGCAATGATGGGTGCTTGTGCTGCCACTTCACCTGACCCACCCACTTGACCACCAATAACCAGGACCCCAGCTGTGGACAGTGTCAGGCATCAGGAAAGACACCCTGTCGTTATGCCCACCTCTCTGCAGCTGTAAGGGCAGATACACAACATGCAGCTGGGCTGCTTGAGGGCCCATGGCGGCGCTGCAAAGCCAGCCCACACAACACTGCAAGTGAAACAACACTGCACTCAGCTCAAGCTGAGGTCGGCAATACCCCCACCCCCGCATGCCTGACGCAAAACCTCAGCACACAAATGAACCACAACAACAACCCTAGCCCCAAGAAGATGTGGCAAAAGGGAGCAGAGTTGGCAGGCCCCAGGTCACATAAGGGAAACAACACAATAGCGACACACCCCATGATGCAGTCATGGGATGCTACTCTGGCACACTAGGATGCCAATTTGATGTGGCCTGTGGTCCCTACATGTCAGCAGGGCCATGCCAAGGTTATTAGGTGTGAGAAACACTTCAGGCCGCTGCTGCTGCCTTAGAACATCACAGGAGAAAGAGCCTCTCCCATACTATGCGCACAGCCAACCCTTCACAAACCCCGCAGGCAGCATGTCAAATGGCATATCTTGCCGATGACAGAACAAGGCACAGCACAGCACTGATCCAACAATCGGCACGACAGTGTAGTGTATGTGCTGTCAAGTAGCCCTGCTGCTCTGCTGTGCGCACCCAAACCATCATGTCATATGGCACATGGCTGGCAGCCACATAGCACCGAGACCAGGTGGCAAGCACAATACACTCCTTGCACCTGGGGAGTGCATGCAACGATCTACATCGCCCAGCAGCATGCAGGCCAAGCACCTACGTCTTGCAACCTCACTAGCATGCAACCACCGTCCACATGTCCAAAGTAGACATCATGGTGGGCCCATGCAGCAGCTATACATCAATAGATCCAACACCAAACCTGTCGACCACACTGATCCCGCATGCACACAACCTTAACCACCCACAAGACAACACCCTAAAACCAAGCCAAGCATGAGGCTCCATCTGCACCAAACCTGCGCCAGCAAGGGCACAACCCAGCACAAGCTTGAGCTCACATGCTAGGATGCCCAGGCATCCCATACATCCCATACAGCCCGTCAGCACAGCCTGGGTTGCCTGCGCTACCTGCTGTGGCCGCAGGAGCTGCTGCAGGCCCGCCCTGATGAATGTGCATACTCAGCTGCTGCACGCTGTCCTGCAGGACCTGTATAGACTGCATCAGCTGCTGCAGCTGGAGCTCGTGCTGCTCTGTAACCTCACCCTGCATCCCACCTTGCGCTGTAACAGACGGCTGACCCGCCGCTGTGCTGACGCCGGCTGCTGCAAGGTTTGCCCAGCCTGCGTGCGCGCTGCCGAGGCCATCAACAGTACCAAGCTGCATGCAGCCGTTGCTGTACGGCAGGTGTGGCGTAGGCATGCCTGCAGTGAAGTGGGGCGGCAGTCCTATTTCATGCACTGCAGGAGGGGCCTGTGGGGGCTGCGAGGGCCACACCTGTTGTGGCAGCTCCCACTGCTGCTGCTGCTGGTGCTGAGGTGGCACTGCCGTTGTGCCAGGCGCGGAAACGGCTGTGCCTGGGTCAGCCTCTGTGCGGTCGCCAAATGCTGCAGCAAGCTCATCCATAAAAGCATCTCCCTCAGACTGGTAGAGGTTCGATGGTGTGGCAAACTGGTCGAGCTCGTCACACACATCCATGTCCAGGAAAAGATCGTCCTCCTGCAAGTCCTCTTCAGGCCCTTCCCTGCGTGCCAGTAGCGCAGACAAGCTCTTGTGCCGCTTCACGCGCGCGTGCGCAGCTGCTGGCGCTGCACGTGAGGCTGTGGCAGCAGGTGCCGCTGCAGAGCCGTCATAGGGCCAGCCACAGCTGCCTGCTAGGGCAGCTGCTGCTGCTGCGGCCGTGGGCGCTACACTCTGCTCCTGCGCCTGCAGCTGCTGCCCTGGCACCCTCATCACCTCTGGGGACAGCCCTGGTGCTGCTGATGCTGTGTGCTCTGTGAAGGCAACAGAAAAAGCTTGCCTGAACATGGAGCTGCCAGGCGCAGGAGCCTGCTGCACCGCATGCGCCAAACTGTCAGCCGTCACGCTGAGGTGTGCTGAGCCAACGGTGCTGTCACCGTTGTTGTTGCAGGCTGGGCTGGACCCTCCAAAGCTAGGAGTGGCAGCGCTAGCACAGCCCGCTGGGTTGGCCAGCCCTGCGAGTGAATGAGGTGCGATGCTGCTGCTTGGGCTGTTGTGTCCTGCGACTCCACCCAGCTGCGCCATGGCTGCATGCACCTGCTGCAGCTGCTGCATCAGCAGCTGCTGTCTCTGTTGGATGCTGAGGGATGCAGCACCACTAGAGGTAGCAGCGGCAGCGGCAGCAGCAGCGGCGGCTGCTGGGTCTGCTGACAGCATTGTGCTGGCCTGCTGCAGCTGCTGATGCTGAGCTTCAAGCAGCAGCATCTGATGTTGCTGCAGTAGGTGTGGCTGTGGCTGCTGCAGCAGGTGCAACTGCTGCTGCACAGGCATGAAGGCTGTTGTTGAGCTGCTGTGCGAGCCTGCTGTCCAGGACTGGGAGCGCCGGGGTGGCAGCTTGCGCCTCTGAAGCATTGCCCTGCAGCTCCTGCACAGCACAGCACAGCACAGCATGAGGCAGTTGGGGATACACTGCATCTCCTGGAGGCCATCGAGCACAACAGCACAGAGCGCAACACAGCACACCTCTTATGGAACACAGGGCACATGTGTCCAACAACAGCCCCATCCAGCTGCATGTCAACACAATGCAGCACCATCAGAGACAAGCTTGTATGCGCGTGTGTGCGCACTCATTGGGTTGACTGTTCGCGCTGCTGGATTGCAGTGACTGCCGCATCACAGCCTCCGCACACATGGCAGCCTACCCATGGCCACAAACCTTTTGGTCCCATCAAACTGAGAAAGAGGCTCCAGCTTTCCACACTGCAGCAGCAAGACAACATGCAACACCACCACCAACATCAATATTAGTATGCACGTACCGCTTGGTCCGTGCATACTAGCATGCTGTTGATGCAGGCTGCAAGATCGGAGGATAGAGAGGAGGCTACAATCAGCTGGCTGGCTTCACTGTTGCTTGCCAAGGAGCCAGTAGTTCCAGTAGTTTGCGCAGCTGCCGCTGCTGGCATGCAAAGAATACTGACAGCACTTAATTCAAACTTCAGCCACCACAAACGGTAGAAAGCTGTTTTAGCTACGTTTGTTGAGGCTTGTGGGTGGTTCAGTGCTGAGGTTCACCTGGAAGCAGAACCTCCATGGCTGAGTGAGGTCCCCAGGTAGCAGGATGTGTTCAGCGCGCATGTGGTAGCTGCAAATGCGCTTCTTCAGGCAGTAAACCTTTTCCTCGTGGGATAAGACTGCCGAGCAGCCTTCAACCTGCAGCAAAAAAACCGCAGCAACAAATATGACTCGGGTGGCAAAGGAACATGCTTCTGGCACCTGCAGTTACCCGTAAGCTCGCGATGCTCAGGCCACACAGATGCAATAGGTTGAGCAAACACGATGTAAATTGCAGCGCTTGCGTTGTCTGCAGCGACAGCTGCTGCTACAACGTTAACTGCAACGTTGCAGGACGTATGCACCTGACACTGCGGTTGGCCTGTGTTGCTGCTGCTGCGGGGCCTCCCCTCTGACAAATTGCCACCCGACCATGACACAGCGTTGGTAGGGACACCTGTGGCAGAGCATAATGCCCACACTGTCAGGATACTGGTGACCTCCGTATCCAGCAGCAAAGGCGTGTGTAGAGATGGCAACAACAGTCTCTGCTTTGCTTGTGACTCTAGAAGAGGTCGCGCTGCTGTCTGCACCACCTGATCATCCTCATCAGCAGAAGCAGTAGATGGCAAATTCTGCTGTTGTAAACGAAGCCTCACCTGCCAAAGGCGTCCACCAGTGCGTCTGTTCAGGAAGCATCCTAGCTTAATAGTTATTCAAGCTGGTGTGAGAGGCGCCCGACGACCGGTGTGCCTGCACCACGGCAGCAATGCTTTTGAAAACGTGCAGGACGGGCGGGGTAGGCCTAATCGACGCCAACGCCCTTCATATATAGGAAAGCAAGCAACTTAGTTGAAGGGTTAGGGTAGGAAGTTTGTGAGAACTGATGTAAAGAGTACGATACTTTATATCAGGTGACTGGACCGTAGGAGGTTGGTACTGCTGAACAAGTTGCTTCCTATGTCCAGAAAGACCCTGTGGCGTCAGTCAAGAAGAGGAAATCCCACCAATGGCTTCCTAAATAACAAGATGGCGGATGCCCCCACCCCCCAGCACCCATTCAAACATTGAGCGCTGGCCATACAGTAGACAGGTTCGCATGTCAGGCTGAACAGTCCCTCAGCATATGCGAAACTCTAGCCCCTGAGCAGTGGAAAGCCCAGCTGGAGACAATGCTTCTGGCCCCAGCTGCGGGTGATAGCAACAGCTCTGATGCTGGCAGCAGCAGTGACAGCAGTGACGGGACCAGCAGTGAGGGCATTGCCCCCACTGGCTGCGGCAGCAGCAGTGTCCAACAGCAGCAGCAGCAGTAGTAGCGGCAGCAGTTGTAGTCTCCCTTCCCTACAGGAGATTGTGCTGCACTAGAAAGGGGGTCTTTGCCCTAGATAGTACTAGTAAAGGCCATAGCTGCCCTGTGCAGGGGTTCAGCGGCCCTGTCCATAGGGGGAGCAGCAGTACCCGACAACAGCCCAACATGAGAGAGGGGTCTATGCGCCAATTAGCCTAAAAAAGACACGGGGGAGGGGGGGGGGGTAAAGGTTGCGGTGGACCCGTGGCACATGCCGTGCAAGGTACGCATTGGTGGTCCCACACCAGTGCGTGTCGGCATGCCAATCCCTGTCGGCAGTGATCACAGTCAGGGATTTGCCCTGCCCCCCCCCCCCAACACTACCTGGGTCAGCAGCATAGCTTGAGGTCCTCCCTAGGCGACCGGTGGTCCCGCCAGGAGTCAAAATCAGGATCAAGGTAGCTTTCCATTGGTGCAGTGAGTACACTTAGGCACACATAAATACGCCACGTAGTCCAATGCACACTACACATACCCAGTGGACTCAAGGCCCCCTTCAATGAGTCGCAGCTTTGCGCTCCCTTGTCACGCATGAGACTGTGCACTTGGTAGTGGGTGGGAGCAGCCTCCCTGCCAACACAAGGGGGTTGTGTCACTATGAGCAGGCAATGTGGATGGGAGACAGGTGTGACAATGTGACTGCCAAGGTATACGTTCAAATGGAGTGTCCCTAACCCATATTCCACCCACTGGAAGTTCATATGCTGAACTTAGTGCTCCTGCAGCTTTGGAAGATTGAGAACATCTCAACTGGGGTCCCAACTGTACAGTACCGCTGCATACAGTATTGTCCTGCTACAAGGTGGAATCACCACGCACACCATCAATCGCGACGTCACAAATCGCTGGTGGATCCTTATGGCGACTGAGGTGATCCCTGCTGCAGGTGTTCCCTGCTTCATACCTTGCAGAATCACAATTGCAATTGCCTTCCAATTGGTGGGGTTGGTGACACTTCTGTTGACTGTGCACTACGTCAGGGATTCTCTCGATTGGAAGAAAATATGATGTCACGAATCAGAATGTGGAAGGTTTTGATTGAATCTGAATCCCGACAGGTTGGCCCCTTAGGTACTGCAAATTTGAGCCCCAAGCTGTTAGGGAGCTTTCAAATGTTTGCAAACCACTTTGCCACGCGGCTGAGAGCGATGATGTGTTGATCATCGCCGCACCAGCAGATCATCGCCGCACCAGCAATGCGTACACGTCAGATCAGATCACTCAACTGCCACAATCCCTTCTGATCCTTGCATACTGACCACACTGCGGTGAGCTGTGCAGTTGGTCTTACAATGAAACTTTGACGGACTGTGCTGTCCCCAGTCCTGCTGACCCCTTCCCACTGTGGTGTTGTCAATCCATTCCAGGCTGCAGCATGCTGCTGTTGGTGGTAGCATGTGCGCTTCTGGCAGCAGCAGTGGTCCTAGTGATCCTCCTGTCAGCACAGCCAGTCGTCCCAGTACAGCTCTCAGCGTGGCCCTCCCAGGGCTTCCTGTACCTGCAGCTGATCCGTGCAGCAGTGAAGGGCAAAAAGCCTCCCAGCTCGGACTTGAAAGGCAAGCCTATCAAGGTGTGCTCAAGCAGGATGGCTTTCAACTGGTTCTCAGACCGTCTGCAGGGCTGGCCCGCTGGTCAATGCAGCAATGCTCGACACAAGCAGCACCGATAGCTGCACTGCGTTGGTGATTGGGTTGGGGTGCATGCTTGGCAGCTGCATCTGCTCAGGCTCTGTTGCTATGCACCCACCCACCCCACCAGCAGCCTGCTGTTGACACATATTATGTGTAGCGCTTAAAGTCGCAAGCAGCTGTTCCAAACCGTTCATAATGTATCGTCAGGTTGCAGGCAAGTAGAGTAGGGCTGCACAGGGCAGAGAGCCTCCAGACAAAAACATGAAGTAGAACGTCTGTTTACAAATCGATGTGTATTTGCCTGCTGTGGGTGTTCGTGCGGGTGTTCTGAGCAGGTGCAGCTTACAACAGCAGTAAGGTGTGACTTGAGCCGCTACCAGGACTTCTTGAAACTTGTTGGCTTCAAGGATGCACCTCCAAGGGTGAGGTTCTCACTCAGCACCAAGCTTTCTCAGGGTTACTGCAGCTGCAGGCTCACATGCAGCTGAGCCTGTGCGCTTGTGACCAGCATACAAGTGTGCGTCAGCTTGGTTGACACTAAGAAACAGTGTGTGCCCTGCATGACGTATCGCCATTCATGCTTGACCTTCAGCGCTTCCTGTTCATGCTGTGTGCGTGGCTGCAGTGACTAGGCAGTTGTCCAGGCCGCACCACCTCACACCTGAGCACTAAGCCAACACCACCATGGTGGCTGCACTGCGCCGACATTCCCGTGCCCGCAGTTGCCTCTGTCATACCCTTTTGTGGAGGCTTTCAGGCTGTCAATGCTGGCCATGAGTCACCCCAACTTCCCCTTCAACGTGCTGGGCGCTGTGCTGGCGCGCAACTGCTCCAAACTGGTCCGGGCCATCCAGGTGGATGAGCTCCTCACTTACACGTGAGTCGACACAAGCTTTGCAAGGTCTGGTGCTCATGCTGCCTGGCACCCATGCTTTACTTGCTTTATTTGCAAGAGATGCATGGCGCCTTTGGCCTCGAAACTTCATGTATTTGTGCCTTTGCTAGGCCGCTGTCTTTAGTTGCCTGGAGCTGTCACTCGTGTGAGCTGGTACAGCATGTGCTGCAGTGACCTGTAGGTCTTTTGGGCTCTTGGATAGCTTCTGCTAGTGTGGGTGGTTTGAAACAATGCCACTTGCCATGCCTGAACCCAATTTGCTGTTTTTCGTGACCAGCGCAATCCAAATTCACCAATTGTACTGTGCTGCCACGCCGTCTCTGCCACACAGGACAGAGGTTGACCCCAACTACGTGAAGAATGAGAAGGGTGACTATGAGATTGTGATCAACACAACAGCATGTGACGCACAGGGTGAGTCACACCAGGTTGCAGAGGGGCCCTACACCCTTAGCAGCAACCACTGAGGCCTGAAGAGACTCCTTCCTACACTGCATGTCAGCACCCCTGGTCCCCTCTGAGCCCCTCCACCCCACAGCTTGTACAAAGTACTGCTCAGTAGTGTGCAGGTGACATGTCTTGTGCGCAACACTCGGTCGCATAGGCTGAGCACTCCGGAAGCACCGTGCTGACCTTTCCTGGGTCACGGCAGTCACTGTGTTGCAGGGCCTGCCAGCTGGCAGCATGCTGCTCAGCAGAATTAATGCAGGCAGGAATATATATACCATATATATACCTCCATCACCTAGCCAATGTCTTGCTAGGTAGGGAAGGGCTACTGTGTAAAAATGCGAAGTGTGAGCACGGTGCATGTCTAATGTTGCTGTTATGTGCAGGCAAGGCGGTGTGGGTCAACTCCCTGACTGTAATTGTGATCAACCCCAAGAGGCAACGTGGAGGAGGAGCAAAGCCAGCTGCCTCACAGGTACGGACCGGGGTAACATTTGGTGCCGGGCAGGGTACCACAGAGTGTCAGGGCTCAGCAGCATAATGATGCTTATATACCCATGTTGGGGTGCTGATGGCATGCAGTGAACTCCAGGACCCTAGCGTGACATAGCTCCATGTCTGTGCATGTTGAAGTTGTGACTCGCCAATATCATTGCAGTTGCTGCATGGACAACACGTTGCATGCTGGGAGGGAAGCATGGTCTGTGCTGCGCACATCCTTCAGATCATGCATGTGTTTCTGCTGTGCTGTGCTGCGCTGTGCTTCTGTCCAAAGGAGTCTGCTGCCCCGAAGCCTGTGCTGCTAGCTGAGCTGTCAGTGCCAGGCAACGCTGGCCGTGCTTACGGTGCCCTCACCGCCGACCGCAACCCCATCCACCTGTCCAGTGTGACCAGCCAGGTGTGACATGTTTGATGCTGTGTGGGGGCTTGGTGCAGCACTCACTGCTTGTTTCTATGGCAGGCATCGTACGGGTGTTCAGGCTCAGCCTGAACCATGTAACAGTAACATCAACAACTATCAGACAGGCCTGGTAAGTCAGTTTTCAACCAACCGCCAACAGCAGATTTGTGGATATCTGCAGCAGGCCATGCTGACCTGGCTGACTGCTGTCTGCCTGGTTTTCCCTGCAGCTGTTTGGCTTCAAGCGGCCCATTGCGCACGCCATGTACCTGGTGGCACGACTGGAGGCAAACATGAGCACGGCAGGTGGGAAGCAAGGCGTACAAACATCCCTGCGTATGTGTTGGCGGGCACAATGGCGCTTCAACGGGCGTCACCTGCGCAACAGTGAATATGTCAGCAACAGACACAGCACTAGCATCTTCTCCATGCCTTGAAGAGTGCACCTTCAACTGCTCTCAGTTCTAGCCCCCAGTAAAGACGCACAAACATGTTGCCTCATAAGCTGGTCACTGACAGGCGCATGCCATGCTGCTGCTGCTGCTGCTTCGACTCCCACGTCCTGCATGGCCTTCAGGGTTCATCCCCTACAGCGGTGCCCAGGCCTACCCCCTGACTTTCGCCACGGAGTTCAAGCGCCCCACTCCCCTGCCGGCCAAGCTGCAGGCAGTGGTGGATGCTGCAGCAAAGCCTGGCCAGCTACCAGTGAAGGCGTATGTGCTGACAGGCAATGGGGACAAGGAGGTCATTGTCGGTACCCTTACCAACGCATAATGCATCGTCTGTGTACTGGCTGCAAGTGTTGCCAGTTTGGATCCAGCAGCATGGGTTCGTGACCAGCTGATGCGGCAAAGGCCAGCTGGAGTCTCTTTCTGTTGGCTAAGCTGTGTGCGGGGTTGATCAAGTTGATTATGAATGCAGCAGTGCAGCCAGCGCAAGGTGACGGCCTGCATCCTGACTTGACCTTGGGAGATGGAGGTGACTGTTGGCGGCCTGATAATTGCATGATCAGGCCGCCACTGTAGCTGCGGGACTTCGGCCGGTTGGTGATTTCTGTTGTCATCTGCTTTGGTCTGTGAACTGCTCTTGTGAGGGCTGAGGGGTGACAGCAGTGGGCAAGGCACGTGCTGGCAGCGTCTAGCCAGACAGGTTGATGCAAGGTTTGCATAATGTGTGCATGCATGGTGTCATTGGTGACTAGATGTCCCTTGATGGTGTGGTCTTTGAAGGTAGATTTGACTGGTTAGAAAACTGCAAGAGTGTGATCACGAATTACATGGCGATATCTAGTCAACCAGTGATATGTAGGAGGTGCAGTGGAACCAAGCACATGTGTCTGAATGTGTGCAAGAAGGAAGCATGCTCTCTTCTCCCTCTAGTTCCGGATGGTGGCATTACCGTGTTGATTTTTGACCAGTAACATTGCAAACAAGAGCCGCCAGCAGAGCCCAAGCCAGACCCGCCAACCATGGAAACACAGTTTCATACAGCTGTGTCCTGGTAAGTGAAATCGGTAACTGCTCAAGTCTGTACAACATACAAATGCAGTGCCACACCAGATGGCTGCACACAGGACCACCCCAAAGTGGATGCCCCAACAGTGCATACTCAGCCAGGAGATTTACAGCCCAGCCACACCCTTTGTACTACTGCTGCTAAACTGGCTCAGGGACCTGCCTGACCCCCATTTCAGGAGCAAGTCATCACAGTGTGTGGACACTAAACAAAAGGAGACCAACCGCATGCAAGCATCACTGCAAGTCAAAGCCCCACCTGCAAACACGACCACGCATGCCGAGCACATGTCGACACCTGCACATTGCATCACTTGGCTCACACTTTCATACATGTCACCATCCCTAGTCGTAAGGGTTTGTGCTTGCTCAAAAACATGTAAAGACTAGATCTGAAACTGTTCGGCACTGCTGGTGCAGCGACTATAAGTGCATTGCAGCACGTTGCCGCTCGTGCCTCACAGCCGTCTCTGCCAGCCATACACACTCACACACTCAACACACGCCCCCACACTTCACACAACACCTGCAGGTGGACACTGAACATGCCACTGCACACCTCATGCCCCCACACTCTCTCAACACACATGCCTTGCCAGCTCAGTGAGCTGCGCCGCGAACGCCTCCTTGCGCATCGCTGCAGCACAGCCGCCGCACCCATTATCTGCAAGCCCCCACTCCACCCCCCTCTGCGGTGCCGTTGCTGCTGCTGCTGGGGACAGGTGCGCACCCCCACTCCACCCCCCCCCCCAAACACCCCCACAGCACACACTCTCACACCCTGGACCATGTGCCCCTTCACACAGGGATTGCATCGGGCCCATTCAGTGCGTTGAGGCGCTGCCGGAATGTTGCCAAAGCCTCATCCACCTTAGGCAGTGACTCAACATCCGGCAGCACTGCCGCGCCGTCACTGCTGCCATCGCTGCCGTTGGCGGGTGCAGGTGCTGCCGGCGCCTCTGCGGTGCCGTTGCTGCTGCTGCTGCTGGGGGCAGGTGCGCAATCCCCCCCCCCCCCCCCAAACACCCCCACAGCACACACTCTCACACCCTGCACCATGTGCCCATTCACACAGGGGTTGCATCGGGCCCATTCAGTGCATTGAGGCGCTGCCTGAATGTCGCCAGAGCCTCATCTACCTTAGGTAGTGACTCCACATCCGGCAGCACTGCCGCGCCGTCATTGCTGCCATTGCTGCCATTGGTGGCTGGAGGTGCTGCCGGCGGCTCTGCGACGCCGTTGCTGCTGCTGCTGCTGGGGACAGGTGCGCACCCCCACTCCACCCCCCCCCCAACACCCCCACAGCACACACTCTCACACCCTGGACCATGTGCTCCTTCACACAGGGGTTGCATCAGGCCCATTCAGTGCATTGAGGCGCTGCCTGAATGTTGCCAGAGCCTCATCCACCTTAGGCAGTGACTCAACATCCGGCAGCACTGCCGCGCCGCCGTCACTGCTGCCAGTGCTGCCGTTGGCGGCTGGAGGTGCTGCCGGCGCCTCTGCGGTGCCGTTGCTGCTGCTGCTGCCGCTGCTGGGGACAGGTGCGCAGGGCAGAGCTGCCTTGGGGACGAACCACTCTGACAGCCTGCTGATGAACTGCTGGGGGTGCGTGGCCAGGATGGCCTCCCAGTCCACCTGGTGACAGCAGTGGCAGGCAGTGGCAGGCGGCAGCAGCAGGGATCAGCAAGTGACATGGGAGGGAGCACGACAAGAAACCGACCCAAGCCCCCTACAGAAACCCCCTACTGGTCACTGGGAATGGCGTTTTTCTCACCCTGCGTCTCACCCTGCATCTCACAGGGAGTTCATGTAGTTGTCGAGGGCCTTTGGCTCTCCAAGCAAGCCTCGCGTTCGCACTCAGAATGGCTTGAGTTCAGCAGGTTCAGCAGCACATGCAGCACATACAAGCCGAGCAGCACAATGTTAACGACTCACCTGGTAGTCCTTAGGGATCTCCTTGCTGATGGGCATGCCTGCTGCCCAGAACAGCCCCAGCATGGTGGTGTAGCCCACTGCTGCGGTGCCACGCGCCAGAGGCATGAAGTTGTACCTGCAGCCATGTATGCGGCCAAGTGTGTACACACACTTTCAAGATTGAAGATAGTGACATGGCTTGAAGGGATTAATAGTACCTCAGGGGTGGCTTGCGCAGCCAGGTTGATTTGACCGAGGCATAGTGATGGGTAAGAGTGTTGGGTCAGCTCAGCTGGGATTTTGAGACCGTGTACATGGTATTCCCGTCTATGCCCACCAACACCCCCTCTGCACCCCCACATGCTGCCATGCCATGCCACCCACCAGTAGTATGCGTAGCACATGATTGCTGTTGCGATGGCGTGCTTGTCTCCAGTGAGCAGTGCGTTGATGATGCGGTCCCAGCCCGCCTCCAGCTCAGCATCAAACTCCTTCCAGCGGGGAGGAGTCACAGGAGTCCTGTGCAAGGAGAAGGGGTGGAAGTTACGCATGGTCGGCAGGTCAGGACACACTTGATCCTACAGGAAGTCCACGGTAGGTGACTGGCGCCATGCGCAGGAGCATGTGGGGTATTGTGCTAACAACAAGAACAGAGGCAAATACACTGCCTGTTTACCTGATGCTGAACTCCACAGCATCTGGCTGGTTGGGCACGTTGACCAGTGTCAGCCGGGTTCCCTCCAGACACCCATCCGGCACCACCACCGGCTGCACCCCACGGCCCCTGCCACCAGCCCTGCCGCCGTTGCTGCTGCTGCTCTTGCCGCCGGCCTTAGCTGGGCTGTTGCTCCTGCTGCTGCTGTTGCTGCTGCTGCTGTTGGCTGTGGGGTTGTCCTTCTGCTGATGCTTGAGGATACTGTGCAGAGGCACCACCACCCAGCTGTCCTGCCTGTGGGTATATGTTGAAAAAACACGGCAGAGCAGAAAAGCAAATAAATGCGTAAGATTGGATGAAATTTACTGCGGGGGTTGTGAGGTGCGGGGTATGCTGAGCTTGTAAGGCAGAGGTACCACTAAACCACGCACCTGTGCATGCTGTGGCGTTCAGTGCATGTGTGCGGCACCAGTGAGCCCAGGAATCTGGTCTAGCCACAACCAACATGCAGTGCTCATTACACACACTCGCCAGACTGTGCACCACAATCCCATGCTAGCGAGTGTGGGCAGGTGATAAGAGCCCAACCCTTCTGTCCCCGATCATCAGCTAGGGGGTGGGTCCTACATCAAAGCACCTACCCGATGGTGCGGTACAGCTCCAGTGCAGTCTTGGCTGACTTGACTGCGTCCTGCTTGTGCTGGCCACCCAGCGGCACCTCCCGGTTCTGAGCATCATACGCATGGCCCAGCTGCAGGAGGCACACACCCGGCAAGGCGATGAGAGGGGTGTATGTGAGTGGTGGGTGGGTGGGTGAGTGTGTAGACTGAGGGGAGAGGGGTGTGTGATATGTGTGGAGGGGGGGGGGTCTTGACAAGTATGCCTAGGGAGCACGTGCAACAGGGTCAACGGGCAGCAGAAACCCAGAAGCACGCTCATGGAAGATAAGGGGCGGTGTAAAAGAGTGAGTGCAGCGGGGTGCACATCCATGGGCAAAGAAATTTGGTAGTGAGCAAGAGTGTTGTTTGGGGGAGAGGGGGGGAGGGGAGGGGCGCAAGGAGGGGGGGTCACGTGCAAGCATCCCTGGCAAGGCACAACAGAGCAGCTGCACAGCAGCACAACTCATCCAACAGGTCAAACATGATGAAGTTGAACGGCGCTGAATTGGGACATGGACTTGTATCACCATCCATTTCACACGCCTTTGCAAGCTACAGTGGCTGTTGCTTAGTGTTCATTCCTGGTTAGCTATGGAGCAGCAGCCAGCAGGAAATATGCAAACCAAGCAGTGTGCTGTGCGCAGCAGCACGCCAGCCAACAGGCGGTGGCAGCACCTGCCGGCAGCGGGGGCGGCTGCGGCTACAAAGCACTAAAAGATATGCACTGCTTCCGCACTCTATATGTGCACTCTTGGAAGTCGCGCAGGAATGAAACGCTGCTAGCACCATGCACTGTTCATGAGCCTGGCCTCTTGGTCAAGCCTGGCAGGTACATATGGAAGCAACACAGGCAACAGAACAGGAAGCATCGAACCATTGACTGCCATCGGCTGCTTTGACATGCCCCACTGCTGCTACCACCAGTGTTGACCAAACCGCCATGCGTGCAAGTACGCCTGCTGTGACTCAACAACGGGGATTGCACACATGTCGCTTCAGCGAGCGCCAGTATGACACGCAGGCGTCATGCACCCCTGACCGAATTTAATGAAATACGGGTGCTTGTAACTGCCACCTCTCTCTCCAAATGCCACTATGTGTGTACGCAGCTATGGCACAGCTGTTGTGGTTGATACCTCCTCCAAGCCAACCAATCCCACAGCCGTCTCAGCAGCTCCCGATGCACCTCCTTCATAAACAGCCAAACACAAGAATAGACAGCCTGACACTTTCTGTGAAAAGCCAAAAAAAAGCATACCAACCACAAAATAGCATGTGCCAAACGTACCGGAAGTGAAACCGAGCTACAGGGAAGTGCACTGCCTTGTAGTGTGCATTGGGATGACTTGTGCCCACCATGTGCTGAACCTGATGCTGCTACCGCTGGCCTGGCCTTAACCATGGTAAGAAACATTTGAGTATTGACCGATTTGCTATTGGCTGCTTTGCCATGCCGCAGTGTTCATGTCACCTGTGCTGACTGTAGCGCCATGTGATCAGTGGTCCTGCGGCGACCGCTGAATGTCAAATCACATGACGCTTCAGCAAGCACAAGTACACAAGGCCACGACGTGCACACCCACCCACTCTGCTGCAGCTATGGCTGCATGTGAGTGCCGACCCTCACTCTGTATGCCACTGCGTGTGCACGCTGCAATGGCACAGTTGGTGTGGATAGCAGCCCTCTGAGAAAGACACAGGCGATGCCGCAGCTCCAGGCGCACCTCACTTGCAAGCGGTTGGCTGTCGCAACAATATACAAATTAAAAAATTTGAGCCAAACACTTCTTGTGATGCATGTGATGATGAAGAAAAAAGAATAATGATAATGGTAGTGGTATGTACTGACGGGCCGTCAGTGACGGGACGGCCTCACCTTCAGGAGGCAGTCCTTGGCCAGACCCATGGCCCGCTCAAAGTTCATGTAGTAGCGCACACACTTGGTCTGACCGCTGTACATGGGGGTGTGGCTGCCAAAGCCATTCTCAAACTCCTCCTGCAGACACACACACAACAGTGCTGTCAGCAGGCAGGAACCCTCAAGCTGTACCTTTTTCGGCAAGATGCGTGCCTCCTTCAGCAGACACGTCAAGGAAAAGTTATATGCTTCAGTGCAGGCCATATCCCGGTCTTATATATAGGATCCTGGCAAGTACAGGGTTGACAGAAAATGGCTGCAGCACTAGCTGGTATCCCCCCCCCCCCCCGCCTGTTCATCTCACCTTAGTCAGCAGGTCCACCCACACCACCTGGTCAGCAGGCTCAGACAGCTGACGCCACCTGCATATAGCCAAACGGCAAGGACAACACTTACAGTTACAGTATTGGGCACGGCAGAGCCGTGCAACCTTGCAAGGGAGCCAGGGGCTCGTGGGGGGGGGGGGGGACAACAACAGGCAGGCGCATATGACTCACGACGCATGCTCTGGCCAACGCTGATGAACGCAATGCACCAGCCCTCCCTGGTAGGTAGTAGTAGGGGATGTCATTGCTTTGATGCGCAACGATTGTTGCCAGCATGCCCCCCCCCTGGAGCGCGAAAACAATTTGCCCTGTGCGGGCTGCGGGTCCAAACAGTGTTGCACACAGTGGATGTTGCTTGGTGTTCATTCCTGGTTAGCTATGGAGCAGCAGCCAGCAGGAAATATGCAAACCAAGCAGTATGCTGTGCGCAGCAGCCCACCAGCCAACAGGTGGTGGCAGCACCTGCCGGCAGCGGGTGCGGCTGCGGTGCCATGCATCACAGCCATGTCATGATAACTGAACATGCTTTCAGCTGGTGTGCTGCACCGTCTTGAGTCCCAAGAACAAGCTCACTCAAGTACAACTGTGGTAGCACTGTGTTGCGCTGCGATTGCTTTGAAAGCAGTTAGACACTACACTCACTTGACCACAATGTCCATGGCATCCCTCCAGCCGAATAGGTGGCGCCCGCTGCAGCCACCCTCCCCACTGGAGCCCTCGCTGTGGCACAAACAGGTTACAGAGTACAAGCACAGCAGACAAAGTGGTGATAGGTGAGAGCCAGCATGAAAAGTAAGTGCAACTGCGATGCAGTATGGCGGACCACTGCAACAAGCATGTGCAAGGAAGGCATCAGCACAGCACAGCACAGTGGCGTCAGGACAAGGTTGCGCTGACACATGCACATATTCATCGTGCAGTGTCGACAAACATCGCCACATGCACAGCCTGCTGCCAGCATTGACCGACACCTGAATCACCAGACTCCCACTTTCAAGGTGCAGCGGTACACAACGTCAAGAAGCCAACTGTCACTTGGACGGTCCATGAACGGGATGTGGTGTGCTCAGACCCCACCTCTCCATGCACGCACCAACGCACGCACGCACGCACGCACGCACACGCATGCACCGACACACATGCCAAGACGTGCATCCTTTGGCTTCCCAAATCCACTGGCTTTATCAACGTTTGGATGCATGCTCTCTGTCCACACACAGACACGCAGGACACGATGTCCACAGGTGTGGGTAGGCTGCCAGAGCTGCCACACAGTGACCCGGCAGCTCTATCTCTGGCACAATCTCTATGCAGCGCGCAGCAGCATACGACACAATCTGCAGGGGCAGCAGCAGCAGCAGCAGCCTCACCTGTTGACCCAGAGGCCCTCCCGCCCTGCCTTGCGCTCCGCCAGCAGTGCATGTACGGTCTGCGCCAGCTGCAGCGCTGCATAGCCAGCAGCCCGCTGCTGACGGACGTTGGGGAGGAAGCCCTGCAGATAAGCAGGCAGGCAAGGCAGTCACGCAGCAGCCGGCAGCAGGCGTTGGGGAAACAATGCGGGCGAGCAAAGACGGTGAGCAACAAGGGAAAACAAAAGGTAGGGAAGGAGCGAGGCAAGCAAAGAACAGTACAGGCAGGATAGCCGTAGACGAGGCACCGACAGCACGAGTGAGGGGGGGGGGGGTCGACCCCACGCAAAGCCCTTTTTCCTCTGCTTAGACTGTGCACCCCGCCAACACAGACAGGCAGACGCCCTGCCAAAGCAAG
Source organism: Desmodesmus armatus (assembly GCA_007449985.2). NCBI lineage: Eukaryota > Viridiplantae > Chlorophyta > Chlorophyceae > Sphaeropleales > Scenedesmaceae > Desmodesmus > Desmodesmus armatus. The sequence continues at coordinate 223,163 of VIIQ02000059.1, read as the reverse complement.
CTTCCACCCACCTACCCACCCACCCAACCATACGGATTGACAATTGGGACTCAGATGCAGTATAGGACCCCTGCCACAGCACGCTTCCACCCACCCACCCACCTGATGGTGGTGCGGCAGTAGGTTGCCGAGCGTGTCCGCCGCTGAGAACAACACAGGCCAAGGGATAGACATAGACAAGACACCTACAGCACACGCTGTGTGCCCCGCCAACACAGACAGACAGCTGCCCTGACAAAGCAACTTTCACCCACACACCCACCCACCCACACACACCTGATGGTGGTTCTGCAGCAGGTTGCCCAGCGTGTCAGCCGCTGCCGTGAGCGCCGCAACCTGCTCCATCGACGCAGCACGTGAAGCAGCCTCCGCTGCAGGCGTTGGGCTCTCAGCCCCTCCACTGGTCCTGCTGCTGGCCCCTGGCCCCACGGGGCTGTTGCTGCTGCTGCTGCTGGGACCAGTGCTGCTGGTGCGAGGGCTGGTGGCTGCACTGCTGCCTCGCTTGCTGGCGTTAGCGCTGCTTGAGCTGCTGCTGCTGTCGTCGGGAGGGAGGGGAGGCTGGAAGGTGGTAGTCTGGAATGTCTTGGGCTCTGGATAGCACTTCTTGCACCAGCCCTCCTGCAGACACAACCACATGTGCAAACACACACACAGCACATGTGAATGAAACAAGTGGTATGTCCTTGCAAACACAAGCAAAGCGGTATGTACATGCAAACACAACCAAGTAGTGCGGAAGCAACCAAGTGATCAACAGGACACCATCAACCCAATGCATCAACTCGCAGAGGACACAGTCAGGGGAGCGCTCCACATCCACCTGCTCTTGCCCGCGCCCACATCCTGCGGCCACCCTTGCCCCGCAAACCCTAAATCCCTGTAACCCTACACTCCAAACCCTGCCAACCACAACAACGCCCCCACTGTTGCCTCTGCCAAGCACCCGCCCCTCGCCCTGACCGCCACCGAGCACCTGCTGCCTACCCCTACAGTACCTTGAATGCCGGTGACAGCTCTGTGTCCAGGCAGATGTCGCCCGCCTTGGTGTCCAAATTGTGGTACATCCACAGCGAAAGCTCCTTTTGGTAGAACGACAGGAACTGGTACATCCTGTGAAAAACGAAAGCAGGGACATAATCATGTGGGGCAGAGGGGAGCGGCAGGTGCTGGGGGAGGTTTGCTGCATACTATTGACGTGTCAATGCAAGGGGTGCTGCACACTATTGACTTGTCCATGCAAGGGGTGCTGCATACTGCATGGGGTGCTGCATATTATTGACTTGTCAATGCAAGGGGTGCTGCATACTATTGACTTGTCAATGCAAGGGGTGCTGCACACTATTGACTTGTCAATGCAAGCTAGTACCACAGCTGACAGCTACACACTCAACTCAGCTGCTCCCACCAAGCACCTTTACACCATGAACCTGACTGTTCACCCAGGCTTTCCAGCACAACCGACCCTGTCTTTTTGCATCCACGTCTGTCATGAGCCCTTGGCTTGCTGATACACACCTCCAGCACACTTTTTCAGCACAAACGGCCCTGTCTGTAGACATCCTCGTCCGCCATGACCAACAAAGACGCCTACAGACAGGGCCGTTTGTGCTGAAAAAGGGTGCTGGGGTGTGTGCCAGCAAGCCAAGGGCTCATAGGGGCTCAGCCAGGGCCTGTTACATGACTGATCAATCGTTCAGCCCAGATCAAATGATGTCAAGCTGCATCATGTCCATGGCATGGACTCAAGCATACCCATCCATTGACATGGACAGGGACAGACTGAAAGGGTGTCAAACAAGCATGGATCCAGCCAACCCGGCTTACATTGCCTCCTCTTTCAGTGGTCCCTCCAGTGATGGGTGCAGTGTGACCTTCATGCATGCCTCGTAGTCTGCCACTGCCTTGCGCGAGTAGCCCAGCGCATGGTGGCAGATGGCTCGCAGGTACAGCAGCTCCACGCTCTGTGCGCAGATAGTAAAATTGGGTGGCAGGTAGTGGAGGGTGGCAGGTGGGAGGTTAGGGGACCAGCAGTGATGATAAGGGACATTGACGATGTTTGAGAGGCTCTATGCTCTGTGCGCAGGTAGCAGAGTGGAGTGGCAGGTGGGAGGTTGGGTGATCAGCAGTGACGATGAGGGGCATATTTATGAATTGAGCAGCTCTATGCTCTGTGCGCAGGTGGTGAAGCCGCGTAGCAGGTCACACAGGGAGGGTGGTGGTGGGAGGGGGGGGGGTCAGGGGTGACGATGCAGGACAGCGCATACGGATCGTGCAGCATTGTTTAGCAACCGTTTGGCCCATGTTGGCCAGCTGTGTTGACAGGCGCACAACATGGGCAGTGCCATAGGTCAGGCCAGGAATCCGCCGCCGCTGCGATCTCTGCTCAAGCTAGGCTGCAACATGACGTCCGCCAGTGCCCAAACAGAGATGGGCGTCTTTGTATATTCAAACTGCAGCGCATAACAGCCAGCAAACTCACTTCCTTCTTGAAGCTGAGGGCCTTGTCAATGAGTGTGACAGCATCCGCCTGGCGGCCAGCTCCCTGGCGCATGGTGGCCAGCAGCCGGTAGGCATGGATGCAGGGGGTGCCATCTGCATTCTTCAGGGCCTGCAGGTGGAGGAGAACAAAAAAAGCTGACATACCTTCACGCAATCAAAGTTTTGGCGCGTGTGCAGAGTAGCTGAGAGAAGAATAGAAGAAAACTTCAGGGCACTGAAGCATACGGTTGAGCAGTATCGAGTGCGAATGGTGTGTGCAAGCACCGAAAGTGTCATGCAGTGGCAGTCAGCCGATGACCCAGCCACCGGAGGGAGGAGGGACCATGCAGGAAGTGTACTTGCTTGACAGGACTCTGCAACTTATGCCGAGGCTGCCCCGCAAGCGCCCTCAACCCACCAGTTCACACCCCGCAGCGCAGCCACCAGCCCTGCACAGACTGCACGCTAGTTGTAGACAGAACAGAGCGTGGCTGCAGCCGTACAGCGTAAGAGGTTTGTGGAGGTAGATGAAACATGTCCATTTCTTCCACCTCCACAAACATCTTACGCTGTACGGTTGTAGCCACACCCTGTTCCATCTACATCTACAAACCCTCTACGCTGTACGGCTGTAGCCACAGGCCCCAACGGCACCTGACACGCCGTTGTAGATGAGCCTGCTGGGCCACAAACAAGGTATGCTTGGAAGTGGGACAGTGCACCCATCTGGCCGCAGAGAGCCACCACCCCCAGCACACCTTGGTGGTAAGAGCCTAGGGATCCAACCAACCATTGCGAGAGAGCGCCTGCTGCGCCACGCACAGGAGCAACTCAGCTGCAAAGAGCCACCAACCCGGCCCACTTTTGTGAGAGCCTTCCACCCCGCACAAGTTTGTCAGAGCCACCACCCCCAGCACACCAATGTGAGGGAGCGCCTGCTGCGCCAAGCACAGGAGCAACTCAGCTGCAAAGAGCCACCAACCTCGGCCCACCTTTGTGAGAGCCTTCCACCCCCGCACAAGTTTGTACAAGCCACCACCCCCAGCACACCTTTGTGAGAGCCTTCCACCCCCGCACATGTTTTGTGAGAGCCACCACCCCCAGCACACCAATGTGAGGAAGCGCCTGCTGCGCCACGCACAGGAGCAACTCAGCTGCAAAGAGCCACCAACCTCAGCCCGCCTTTGTGAGAGCCTTCCACCCCCGCACTAGTTTGCAAGAGCCACCACCCCCAGTACACCTTGGTGAAAACCTTCCAAACCACGCACACCTTCGTGAGAGCCACCACCCCCAGCACACCGATGTGAGAGAGCACCTGATGCGCCACAAACCAGGAGCAGCTCAGCTGCAGACAGCCACCACCCCCAGCACACCTTTGTGAGAGCATTCCACCCCCGCACAAGTTTGTGACAGCCGCCACCCCCAGCACACCTTTGTGAGAGCATTCCACCCCCGCACAAGTTTGTGACAGCCGCCACCCCCAGCACACCTTTGTGAGAGCCACCAACCCCCAGCACACCAATGTGAGGAAGCGCCTGTTGCGTCAAGCACAGCAGCAGCTTGGCTGCAAAGAGCCACCAACCCTAGCCCACCTTTGTGAGAGCCTTCCACCCCCGCACAAATTTGTACGAGCCACCACCCCCAGCACACCTTTGTGAGAGCATTCCACCCCCGCACAAGTTTGTGACAGCCGCCACCCCCAGCACACCTTTGTGAGAGCCACCAACCCCCAGCACACCAATGTGAGGAAGCGCCTGTTGCGTCAAGCACAGCAGCAGCTTGGCTGCAAAGAGCCACCAACCCCAGCCCACCTTTGTGAGAGCCTTCCACCCCCGCACAAATTTGTACGAGCCACCACCCCCAGCACACCTTTGTGAGAGCCTTCCACCCCCGCACAAGTTTGTACGAGCCACCACCCCCAGCACACCCTTGTCAGAGCCAGCACCTCCAACACACCTTCTTGAAAGCCTTCCAACCCCCGCACAAGTTTGTAAGAACCCCCCCCCCCCCCACACACACACACACCTTTGTGAGAGCCCTCTCAGCCTCCTCCACGCGTGCCTCCTCCTTGCAGGCCTGCCCCAGGTTGAGCCAGACCTCCACCATGTTGGGATCCAGCTCCAGGGCCTTCTCATAGGCCTCACAGCCTGTGCGGATGTCGCCCATCGACACACGTGCCAGGCCTAGCCAGTTCCACACCTGCAGGGAGGTCCCAAGGCAGCAACAACAGGAGAGATGGGAGTCAGCATAGGCCTCACAGCCTGTGCGGATGTCACAGACCAGCGCTGCACGTGGACGCTCTACAGCGTTGTAGGCGGTGATGTAGATGTATACGGCATAGTCAGATGCCGGCATAGCAGCGGTGTTATTTGGTGCAGCCAAACTCGTCACCAACATAGCCCTGAGACACCCCAGCTGGCATCAGCACTCTTTTATCATGTCAAGGGACAAGGGTAGCATGGGACAGTATTGAGCCACAGATGCCCCACAGGCTCACCTGTGGGTTCTTTGGGTCTGCCTTGGCTGCCCTTGCGAGCTCCTTGACTGCCTTGCGGTAGTCCTTCAGCTTCTGCAGCAGCATCCCCCGCTCTGCGGCACAGGACAGCACAGCACATCAAAACACTTGATACAAGATGCTTGCTCCCTTTATGGTGGCATTGAGAAGGCCGCACAGCCTCGCGGTACACTTCTCCATGCGAGTACTCTGCAACTGATCAGTTGTCATGATGACGCGCCAGCTCACTGCAAAAAGCAGCGTCTGCTTGAGCTAGTCGATGTCAGCTCTCAACAGCTTGCCCTTGCATGGCATGTTCTGGGTGGCGGCCGCAATCGCAGACGGCACAACCCATACATTGCCAGCACTGCTTCTTGGATGCCATGTGAACATGTCTTGTTTGGTTGCAACCCTGTGTCGCAACACACCTGAGTAGCAGTCCGCAACCGTGCTCCTGTCATCGCCCTGCTGCTGCTTCATCAGTGCGCCCATGGGTCCCTTCTCTGCCGCCTCCAGCAGCTGGGCAGCTTTGTCCAGGTCATCCAGGGCACCCCTGTGGTCACCCATGGCACTGCGCGCCTGACCACGACGCTTGTAGGTGTCAGGGTACCTGCAGGCCAGTAGGGGCAGGTTCGACGGTAGGGTCACCAAGGTCCAATGTTAGTGACATTGTTGGCAAAGCCTTGGCACCGAGACAGACAAGATGTGGTCCCCCATGGCACTGCGCGCCTGGCCACAACGCTTGTAGAGTCAGGGTACCTGCACAAGCACACACCAGCGGATGGTGATGGGCGATGAGTGCAGAGAAAAGCACGAGCCATTGCGCCCCTGTGGTCCCCCATGGCGCTGCGCGCCTGGCCAGGGCGCTTGTACGTGTCGGGGTACCTGCAGGCCAGTAGGGGCGAAAACGTAGACCGCAGATAGATATGAGGCGCCTCAGCTGCTTGCGCAGCCACTCCATACAAAACACCATTTATACCCCTAACCCAGCCCATCCCCCTGCAAAACAACTTATGAGGTTCACCTGGCTCGATCCTGGTGGGCGATGCCATTGTTGTTTGGCGAAAATGTCCATGTAACATACTCCCCCAAACCCCATAAACCCAACACCCCGCACCTTGGCTCAAGGGCAATGGCTGCGGTGAAATCTGCCTCTGCCCCCTTGAGCTCCCTGCGCAGTGCGCGGGCAGTGCCTCGCGCCACCAGCGCACTCAGCTCCTTGGGGTTTTGGTCCAGGATCTTGTCCAGCAGCTGCTCAGCCTCCACAACCTTGCCGCAGTTGATCTGGAGGTGGTGCAGGAGGAGGAGACAGCAGCAGCAGCAGCAGCAGGATGAGTTGTGACTGCTGAACCAACAGCTGCAGCTTGCATGTGCCATGAAGAGCATGTGATGAGACAGGAGGAGACAGCCAGCATCATACCAACTTGCCCAGCTACGGAAATGTGATCAGCAAAACCAATGGCGACAGATCTGGCAGCCCGTCGGCCGACACCCCAACACCACCAGCATCCCACAAAAGGCGCATGCAGCAAGCAAATTATCTCCTCCAGCAAGCACAGCCAGCGGCTGACAACCCATGGTGAATAGTCACATGCAGGTGCCCCGGCACCAACAGGCACTGGACATGGGTGTTGCAATGTTGCTGCTCAGCCCTCACCTGATTGATTGCAATGCTCAGCATGACAGAGCTTTGCTGCTGCTGTGCCACCTGCTCGCCAAATGACACAGGCGCTGCACGCTGCTGCTTCTGCTGCTTCTGCTGCTCCGCTGCACAGTCTATGTCCACAGCATCACTGCCGCTGCTGGTGCTGCTGTCCTTCTTTGCTGGCGCAGCTGCTGCTGCCTGGTTGGCTGTGCTGCTGCTGCCCCCTGCTACTGGCTTGAGGAAGCCCTTGAACGCCTTGCTTGCCGGCTTTGCTGCTGCTGCTGCCGGTGCCTGCGCGGTGCTGCTGCTGCTGCTAGTGCTGCCGGCAGCAGCACTAGAAGCAGAGGTGAGAGCCGTTTGTCCTGCAGCTATGACCCCATTGGCGTGGGGTGCAGCAATGCCGGCCTCTGCTGTCTTCTGCGGCTGGGGCGCTGCTGTCACACCGGCGGCAGACTGCTGCAGTGTGTCATGTGGCACAGGTGCGAGGGCAGGGGTTGGCACTGCTGCTGCTGCTGCAGGTGCTGGTGGACTGGGAGCAGCCGCTGACGTGCTGACGCCAGGGGTGCCGCCGACTCCCTCGAGGGCTGAGTTGATCTGCAGAAGGATGTCGAGGTCTGCTGTGGGGTCTGCAAGGGATGATGCGCGCTCCCATGCCTCGCGTGCGTCCTGCAGGTGCAGCGTACACCCAGCCAGCGGCGGCGGCATCAGCACAGTTGAGTGAGAATCCCAGGACCGCAGGTACGTGTGGGTGTAACGCATGACACCATGTGGTGCACTGGACAGGTGGAGCACCATTTCTAGTCGACCTACTGAGGTTTCATGTTTGTGTACACAGAAAAAGCAACCAGGTGCAAGGAAACTGGGCAAGTGTGCTGGCCAGCTGCTGTTGGTGAAGGGGTGACACTGGCAGCAAGGATGGCCTGATCACACTTACTGCTGCCTTGCCAAGTGTCAGAAGCACTTGCCCCTTGTGTAGCAGAGCCTTGACATTGGTGGCACTCAAAGCAAGTGCTGATTCAAAGTCCTGGGGGGTCAGCAGAACAGCACAAGCAGAGCAGATCCTAGTGAGCTCATGCAGCTGCTCACACCACCTCGTCTTGATGTGGCCATCAATAGATGACACATCCGCCTCTCTGGGCCACCCTGCGCGCACCCCAGGCTGCCAAGCTGGCACATCTTGGCGCTCATGTCATGCGCGGTATGCACTCGCACACCCACCTTCAAAGCTTTCCTGTTCAGCTGAAGCCTCTGATTGCAGATGCCACGATTGATGTGCAGCTGCACCAGCCTATGCAGTGCTGCAGCATAGCTGGCTGTAGTCTGATCTATCTCCGCATCAAGCAATTTCACGGCGCCAGAGAAATCCTGGCTGCCGATCAAGGAGGCAAAGTTAGCCATAACCTGACCCGCCAGCCAGGATTTGGGCTGAACAAGACCAACAGCAGAGCTTGCACCTTCTGCTGATGGTGTGCAAGTGTGTTGGGTGAGGTTAGAGGATGATCGCAGCACACAGCTGGTTAGCAGCACTTCCACCAACCTCAGGTGTGTTGTGGGTATGATGTGATTGTCTCCTCCTCCCCTGTGTCTTTATGCCCCCACTCTTCCCCACTCTTTGACACACTGCCTATTGGCCGAGGTATGGGTAGTGCAGGCATCTTCTTGAATGCCTTTGCTTCGTTTCTTTTTAACGTACACCTGCCTGTGTGCTGACGCATCACCATCTCGCTCCAGAGCTCAACAGGATCACTGCTTCTACTGTTCTTGCCAGACAGGCTGTTGCCACACCTACTGTTCTCGCTCAACAATAACATACCTGTGTCAAACATAAGTTTGCAAGAAGTGTTAAAGACACCAGGCGAGCCCAGGACACCCAACACAGGGCTTGGAGGGCACCAAACAGCAGCAGCACCTGCACCGCAGCACTCAGGCAGCACACACTGCACAGCTAGATTGTTTGGTTCCAAACTATACCTGCTGAGCAGTCCACTTCAGCATGGCTGGGTTGGCAGGGCTGCTGGGAGGCTATGGCAGTGAGGACGAGGATGATGAACAGCAGCAGGAACAAGGTGCGCAACCCCTAGCGCTCGACGCACGGCCTGCACGTGTACCAACGCGCAGAGCAAGTGTCTTGTTGCAAACATCATGTACATACGTCTGCAGCACATGTCTGTCATCTGTATACCCGCATTGCTTTAGACCAAAACAGCACAAAGCAGACGGACACTGCGTGATGTGATGTGCAGACAGCACCACTTCGCTCAAGGCCGACATCCCGTGGTGCTTCATGTCTAGGCGTGACTGCACATACCCACTTGCAGCAACTGTAGCCTCCCGCTGCTAACCACCCTACACCCACATCTTACCTGCCATGCAGGGACAGGCCTAGAAGGGATTCTGGGAGCCCCCTCAGGCTCCCTCAGCCCCCAAGCAGCAGCAGCAGTATCGCAACCTGCAGGTGCAGGTGCAGCAGCGCCCACAGACCAGCAGGACGCAGACCAGCAACAACAGCAGCAGCAGGGGGCGGCACAGCAGCCCCTGCGCATCCTGGATGGGCCCACCACCAACCCTGAGCCGCCGCCAGAGGGTCTGTCACCCCCCATGGCAAGGGACATAGACAGCGCCTTAGACAGCGAGGCAGGGGAGGGTACGCTGCACCCTGCACTGTACACGCTGCCATCAGAGCTGAGGGACCCACCACCAGGTGCGGACACCGCAGTTGGTTGCGCATGACGGGCTTTGGAGAGGGTTGTGATGTGCTCAATCAATGCAATGACGAGAATCATCTCATCCGCTTCATGTGGGGCCAAGCTCAGGCCTGGCAAGAGCCATGTTTGAGTCTGCATGTGTCTGTCTATGCTTTGCTTTGGCCGGTGAGCGCAAAGTGTCCACAACCGATCGTGTCTTTCGAGAATGAGAGCAGCATGCACTTTTCATTCGCATGGTCTGCTGTGTGCTGTGCCGTGCAACAGGTGATCCTGACCCTGAGCTGCAGAAGGACTTGGACCGCTTCCTGGGCTGGGTGCGTACAGGGCGATCGGTGATGCACGCCATCCGCAAAGACCGGCGCTGGCAGAACCCCAAGTTTCTGCAGAAGTCTGTTGAGTACTTCAACCTGCAGCAGTACGGGACCAGCCTCAGCCCAGAGATCTGGGACCCCCATGCAGTACCTGAGGAGGACAGGTGGGCTGGGATGGGGATTGGTCAGGCTGGGTTCATGCAGTGTTACCACTGGCGTGGCTCAGCGGACCCATTGCATCTGGTGGGACTAAGACAGTCTTAGGCCTTGCCATGCGCTCCAGCAAGCTCGGGAGCTTGACGTTGTTCGCGTGCTGCTGCAGACAGTAACAAGGGGGATGTGCAGGATATGTGGCAGTGCATGGCGTGATGTTCCTTTGCATGACACTGATGCATGTAGACCAGACATCGTCCATTGTACTCACAGATGGCTGTTGTCTGCCGCTCGCACATTCTTTTTTCGGTTTTCTGCAGGTGGCCGGCACTGCAGCAGCAGTTGGAGGCGCGCAAGCGGCGGCGAGGCGCAGAAGTGAAGTTCCAGAGCGCAGGGCAGCAGCTGCCGCCTGCCGGGCCCACAGCAGCGGCGGCGGCGGCAGCAGCAGCAGCAGTGGCCAGCCAGCCTGGCTTAGGAGCTGGGGGTGCGCCGAAACTGGTCAATATTGACGCAAGGGCAGCAGCAGCGCAGGCGCTGGCGAGCAATTTGGTGGCTGGGGCGAAGAAGTCGAAATGGGACAAATAGGGTGTGTGGCTGCAGCTGGTTGGTGCAAGGTTGCCTGTGTGTTGTGCCGGTCTGTGCTTTGACTTGGGCCCACTGTGCAGGAGCAGCTGGGCTGTTGCTAGGGTGCCGAAATTCACTTTGGTGATTTGTACTGCTTGGCTAGGACTGCCCTCTCATGTCAACGCAACCATCCTGATATGCTTTTGTGACACGCAGCACTGCTCTGAGAAAGACCTGTTTGGGGTGCCGAAAGTGCAGGATGATTCGAACAGAGCTGGCATCCAGTGATGTACAGCACAGCACCACTGCAGCCTGCAGCTTGGGAATGCAAAGGCCACGTACCCAGCAGAACCAGGACCCGTCACACAAATGCTGCGCAGACGGCAGCAGTAACCTGTAGAATCATGCAGCTCTTGTTGCAAAAGTGCAATGAAACAGGAGGCGCCTCTCGGCATGCATCTTTCAGCATGCTTGTAGCGTAGTCAAGTGTATCCATGTGGTGCTAAATACACCCTGTAACAGGAGTGACGCTCAGTTTGAGCAGCTTGGTCAGCTGTACATGTTCCCATATATATTCCAAACGGCACGCGTCTGGCGTGCAGCTGTGTCTCTTTCCTATCGGAGTCACCTACGCACCAGCTGCCAGCAGCGTTCCCCCTCCCCAAAGATGATATCTGCATCTGTGCACAGCTGCAGCGTGCGCCACTGTCCAATGTGATGACAAACTGCACAACACATCACCAGCAACTGGCCAGTCACCTTCATGTCACAGTGAGCCAAGGGTTGGGGGCCCCGAAGCTCGTCTAGCTTCAGCTGCACATGCATATGCATCACTATCCACTTGTTTCCGTTGACAGACACGGCAGCTTCAGCCTCTGCGATCTTACTACAACATCACCAGCTGTAGTCTGCACTTGGAGTGGCGCAAACACTATCGGCCGCAAAGCTTGCAGCAAGGTTGTCAGTCCTGACAAAGTGTCTCGTCAAACTGAATACAGTCAAGTGGTCAGAGTGCCTCAGTGCTTCTTCCTGTGTTTCTTGCTCCCCTGCTTGCTGCGGCTGCCTGTGGCTGCTGTATGAAACCCGTCTGCTCCAGCAGCTGCCTCGCCGTGTTGTTTATCAGCCCAAATCGGGCCGGACCCAACAGGATGCCGCCAAACCAGCGCGACACCACCACCACAGCATTCCGCACGTCTGCAGACACAGCAGCGCAACACAAGCCTCAGGGCCCCAAAGCAGCAGGAATTCTGCAGAAGCCAAGTCCTCAGCTCCATCCGGACTGGACGGTGACACCTTCTGCCCACTGTATGACATGCAAAAAGACAATTGCCTTGAACGCCTGCTGTGCACCCAATGCATGTTCAGTGCTGTAGATATATCAACTGTCATCACAGGCAGTACAAATGCTCTCTAGAGCCAACGTGCACCCTACCTGCAACTTGAAGAAGGTGCAACAGCCGGCCTCCAGCTGCTGCCTCCCCATCGTCGTCATAGTCCTGATGAAACACGCCAGGCTTGTCTGGCACTGCTATGCGATATGCCATGATGGCAGGGTGTGTCGCATGGCGGATCTTGTTGTTTTCTAGCAGGATGGCGACCACGGCGCTGACTTGATCCACATGGGTGATGGGGGCCACGTGCGCCTGCAGGAACAGACGTGCCACACAGCACACACAGAGTGTGAAACAGCACCATGACAAGACGGATATTAGGGGAGACAGATCCCCTACGTAACAACTCACACTGTGACGAGCGCATTGTACCTTCCGCGACAACTCGCACTACACAAGAGCGCGCTGTGCAGCAACACTGTGAAATACAAGCAGTGCCCAGCGCAGTGTCCGGCATGCTGCCGCGCTTTGGCGTTGAGCACTAGCACCTCTGCTGTCACACCTGGAAAGTGGACTTGCGTTCTGTGAACGGCTCCCCAGAGATGATCTTGCTGCGCATCTCCTCCATTAATGCTGCATCAGCATTGGAAGCTCCACCACGGTCACGCGGCTGCGATGCGCATCCAACACAGGCAACAACACGCAGATGTGCGCAACACAGGATGTGCTTAAGAGGATGTCAGCTTGAAGGGCTTCAGCAGCTATGCTGCAATCGACTCCCCAGAAGGGACACAATCAGCACGGGAAGAAAGGGCCATCCGCACCAATTCCATCTTCAGGCACTTGTAGAACACATGAGAAATGAGCAAAGGCAAGCAGGAAGCTTTGGAGGACAGCATCGAGGGGAGGAAGTGTGCTGTACACGTGCAGCGCATCTGACAGGGCAACAAGTGCTTCTGGATTTCGTCATGCTGACCATCAGCAACCACACCTATTGCTGGTACTGCACGCTGGCTTGCTGTCGCCGCTAAAAAGACGACCGACCCTTGCAAGATGGACTGCAGTTTTTCAACCAGTCGCTGCCAACGGCAGGGAGCAGTACAGGAAGTTACATGCTGCGCTGGCCAACCCGCTCAAACCCACCCGCTGGGACTCGTGCCAGATAGGACCTGCCAACTGTTGCTGCATAGGCACACTCACTTGACTCGTAGATGCCTCTGGCAGCTGCTGCAGCTCTTGGTCCCACTCCTCCTCACTTTGCCACTCCCCATCACTGCTGCCCTGGCGACTGCTGCTAAGCCCTAGCTGCTCTGCTGATGCCGCCAGGGCTTCCGCTGCTGCTGTGTCGTCCTGCCACTGCTGTAGCTGCTCGCGCAACCACTCTATGCAGTCAAACAAGCAGACCTGTCCTGCATGGGACAGCAGAGGCATGACAGCAGCGGCAGATGACAAAAGGAATAACGGGGTCCAGCTGGCAGGGCATGAAGCTCTGTTCAACCAGTGTTGACACTGGGACCGAAGGACAATGCAGCAGGTTTTCATAATCATGACTAGGAAGGTGCAGGGCCGAATGGCAAGTGTGTGCTGAACAATGCCAGAGTGGCAACAACAGTATGCAGGACTTACCCGGTGTGTACATTTCCTCCATGTGCCTGACAGCCGCTGCCAGCTGCTGCTCTGCCACACCGGGTGCCTCTAGCTCCATCACTGGCCCTGTGCCTGAAGGATAGCTGGGCGGCAGCAGCACCCGCAGCACTGCATGGGGCTCTGTGGCCTTGTTGGGAAGGTAAACCTGCCAAAGGACAGTTTGTAAATGTCAGCCAACTTTTATTTCTGCAAGACTGTGTCCAGTGCACAGTGGGTTGTGCCGAGGTTGTGACACATCATAGGGAATGTCAACAGTGCCACAGGCTTGGTTGCAGTCCAGCAGAACAGTCCCAGCAGAGGGGCAGGCCTGGCAGATGCACTGGCACAGATGCCTCCACCCAGCTGGCAGTGTGATGACTCACAGGGTCATCCAGGCTGCACTAAGGCAATCTGAGGTGCGTGATGTCTCAATGAATGCGTTTGCTGATGGCATACACTTGTAAGTGTGATGCCCTGTCCTTTACTGCTGCTGCTGCCAGCAACGCTGCTGCTAAAGGATCCTTCCGGCTCACCCTGTAGGTGCTGCTAGCGGAAGAGAACTCTACATCATCACCAAAAATTGCCTCCAGGCTTGCTCTTTCGTCAGCCTGTTCCTCTGCATCTTCTGCTGAACTTGCCATGTGATCACTCTGACTAGATCTGGTTGGTTGCTTTGGACACGAACCCACGAGGATGCACCGATATGCTCTGTTTGGTCGAGAAATTGCAATGCGACTTTTTCTGTTTTTGAACTGCAAGGTATGGTCGTGATCACCCCATTTGACTCACATGAGTCAGTGCATTTTGACATGTCGACAGCCTGCCAGGCTGGCTCATGGGGTCATTGATGTCACAGCTGTTGAGCAAGCGTCGGCAAGGCTTGAAGGATGTCATCATAAACGGTTACGGCACCTAGCCCAGCTGGTGTAGCACCACAGGATTACCGTCACCCTCAGGGCATGTCACCCTTGTGTGGCCCAGCTGGTGATCACCTACTAGCTAGAATATGTAGTTGACGTGCAGCGGGCGCACATCACCTGGACTATGACTCCCGAGCATGGACCCAGGCGGAAGCATGTAATTGTGTGATATACCGTATACGTAGCAAGCTGCCAGCTGACAGTGTCAACCCTTGCCACCCATCCGGTGGTATCACTCAGCAGTGACAGGCAGGTACAACCCAAATCAACCACAGCATGTGTGTGCGTCGTATGTGCATGCTTGTGTGTTGCATGTTGTGGCACACATCCTGGGAGTCCTCCACAAACCCATGACCAAGGGGGTTAGATGTTGAAATTGCTTTCAGCAGGAAGGGGTCAAAGTTTCCTCTGTGTCCATTTTAGACGCCCTAGCTCATGGACCCCTGCCCCCTGTCTGTTCGAGGCTGTCGTTGGGTACGGTTGCATTCCCCTATGAACGGGCCGCTGGACCCCTACCCCGCTGACAATTCAGGCTGTTTGTCCAGTTGACCCCTACCCCCCCCCCTTCACAACAAGGCCTGGCGCCCCCCCCCCTCTAGCTGCAGGTTTGTGGTGGACCCAGTGCTGCCAGCAACCTGACAGGGACCAGTCTGTTGTCAGAAGATCAAAGTAACTGCTCAGCCTGCCAACTAACACACGGGATAACCTATGTGGGCCTGTTTGTTGGCCGCAAGCTGGGATCTTTGCCTCCGGGCGGCAAGCCGTGATGCAGATGGTCTGACAGTTGGACACACTATTGGGCTCAGGTTGGTTCACTGCAGCAGCTGGGTAGGAGGTGCGGCACAGGCACCCTACACAGCTGCTGCAGTTATCCGAGACTGCCACGTGGAGGCCGCCCAGACCAGTCTCAAAAAAGCAGGGTGCAATGCATCAGTGAAAACCTTGATTGCCAGTATCCACCAAGTTGGTCTGCTGCCTAAGAGCACCGAGGGGGCCCCTAGTCCGGACGGCATACACCGCCTGAGCCTTACAGCTTGGCGTTTTAGCCGAAGGGAGGGCGCCATTCAGCACGATCGTGCTGCGGGGCGCCGCAGGCTGTTGAGCACCGGAAAATCAAGCTCAAGAACCCTTCCCTCAGAGGCTACATGATGACCAGCTGGTGCCAGCCACCTATAGCCCCTATGTTGCTCCAACGGCTTGCTCCATGCGGCTTGAGCGCATGGAGAGCCGTTGGCAAGCAGCCCACAAGGTGATGGACCACTATGATATGAGACTGCCACGTGGAGGCCGCCCAGACCAGTCGCATATGCAGAGCATTTGTGTGAAAGCGCATGTTGGTTGCCTGCTGCCAGGAGCACTGGAGGGGCCCTTAGTCCGGCCGACATACACCGCCTCAGCTGCTTGTCAGCTTGGCGTTTTAGCCGAAGGGGGGACACCGATCAGCACATGAGTGCTGCTGGGTGGCGTTGCCTCTCAAGCACCGGACTTCAAGCTTGAGAGGACTACCCTCGAAGAAATATGGACACTAGCCGAAGCCAGCCCACTGTCTCTCCCGTGTTTCTCCGACGGCTTGCTCCACACGCAGTGGACGCATGGAGGGCCGTTTGGCAAGCAGCCCTCGCAGGGCGGAGGGCGGATGTGAAGACTTTTTTTGCCACACAAAAGACCAAAATCAACATGTCCTGGTTGAGAAGAGGGACTCCGCTTATGTGTCCTCGGGTGGGGCGACCGCCTCAAACTCAACTCTGAGTACAGAGTACTGAGTTCGTTGAGTGCCCTGAGTACAGGTAGTGGAGCCAGTAGGAAACGAGATAGTGCATTATCAGCGACGAAGTTATGGTTTTGTCCTACCCACTTCATCCCCCTGGCCACCACTGGTGGCCAGACTCACAGTCTGAGTCTGGTGACCAGACTCAGAGCACTCAATACTCAGAGTTGAGTCTGCCGAACGGCGCGATGGATCATAACTTGCGCAGGCAAAGCCTAAGTTCACTTAGGCCATTCAAGCCATTTACCTTAGTTCACAGCAACCCACTTGGCATTGGCTTGTGTCGCTCCCTTGCCTGGTCTGCTTGCCAAACGGCCCTACATGCGTTCACTGTGTGTGGAGCAAGCCGTTGGAGAAACACAGGTGTTACAGTGGGCTTAGCCCGGCTAGCTGACGATAGTGTCCATATTTCCCTGAAGGTCACACTCTTGAGCCTGCTTGTCCGGTGTTCAAGAGGTAACTAGCACCCAGCAGCAGGGCTTTGGTGCTGATCAGTGTGCCCCTTCGGCCTATACGCCAAGTTGTGAAGCAGCACAGGCGGTTTAGAGCGCATACTCTGCAGGGCACGGTTGCCAATTGGCAAGTGATGATTTGGGGGCGTATCCTGGGGCGGTTACAGCCCATTTTGGCTTAGGGAAGTCAAAGTCAAAGTGTTACAAAACAGTTTTCTGCAGGCTTAAGGGCGCCAGGGCACTTTTCCAGCAAGCCTATCGGTTTTGAAGTCAGCAAAAGCTTCCCACACAGTCTAGGGCTATCTCCGCCCACCTGCAGCACGCTCGGCCTAAAAGGGCTTAGCCAAAACGGTCCAATACACACCAACAACAGGTTCCCAAGAGCTTTTGGCTATCCACGGTCTACAAATCGAGCAGTTCCACAGCGAGCTTGTGGACCACAGCACTGGATCAAGGCAAATCTGCAGCCGCAATGCTTGGGGCATTGTGGGGGGCAAACAGTTCCATTAACATCTATAATAGCTGTCTGGCATGCCCTTTGCTCGTTTCGCAACAGTGTGTTTGCCTGGTTATGTAACCCGAAACATTGATGTGCAGCGATGAGGCTCTACTAGGTAGATTATATTTAATTATGTACTGAAAAGCTCTCAACTCATGCGTAACAAGCCTGACGTCGCAGGTGTAAGTTTATGCGCTCTAAGCGGTGTATGCCGGCCGGACTAAGGGAAACCCTCAAGTGCTTCAAAGTGCCCAACAACTGTTGTTGCAACAGTCCAGGGTTCCTACACTTCGCATCGGGCCTTTCACATACGTTCAAGTGGTCCATCGCCTTGTGCCCGCTGGTCCCCAGGCAGTGGTCACAAAAGCCTTGGTTCTACCAAGGTGGTGACCAGTGCCAGTGCAACTTTGCTTTTTTGAGCCCTGGTCTGGGCGGCCTCCTCGCGGCAGTCTCGGAGAACTGCAGCAGCTAGGCAGGACGCTTGCGTCCTCCTGCCCTGAACCAACCAAAGCCCAATGCCCCTGCCGGACCGTCTGTCTGACAGCGCTGTCGACCCTGCTAGCAGGGTCCTCCTGCTGCAAGCGCTACGGCAGTGATCCAATCCAAGCCGCGCGTTGCTTGTGTTGCACCATCTGCATTAACCATGCTTGCCATGCCTGTTGGTCTTAACGAAGATCTCACAAGAAAAGCATTTGCCAACTTGAAGCAGTGCTTACTTACCACAGTTGTCTAAGGCTTCAAACTGGAGATGCCGGGGAGAACTGTCGCAGACTGAGTCTCTGGACATATGTTTTGCAAGCACTGCCAGCAGGCATGTCAAGGGGCATCATGATGGTCGGGGCGAACAGTATGTTGCTGCTCCTCTTTTCCCAACAAACAAACAAACAAAGACAGTAGCAGCAGCAACACCTTCACCATTTTAGCAGCAGCCCTTCCAGTGGTGGGGGATGCCCAAGTTTTCTTGAAGAGCACCATCGAGCATGCCCGCAAAAGTAGTTGCACCATGCTCCGAGCATCATGATCAGCACAGTTGCCAATATTATTGGAGCCACACACTGTGCAAGTGCATTACAGCGCAGCGGTGGCGCAGCATGCAGGGGTTGTAAGAGGACCCAGGCACAACTGTCAGTCAGCTCGCCTGCCAACATGGAACTTGGGCATGATGCATGCCACTTGGGCAAATGCCTGCGGCAGGCATTTGTTGGCTGGAAGGCAGCAGCGGACAGTGGCACCACAACAGTCAAGCACAAAATGAGGCCAAGCGGATCAACATGCATGTCCATCAAGACTTGCACAATATCTATTAGACATTACATGTCAACAACCCAGATCATTTGGAGCTGCGCAGCTAGCACGCGCAAACACTGGTGGCGTGCTTTGTGTGTTGCAGCAGCACATGGCCAGATATGACGCAGTGTTGCAGCAGCACATGGCCAGATATGACGCAGACAAACAGAACCGGCATTTGCTGTTGGGCGTCCCCCATGAGCCTCTGGCTCCCTTGTGGGTTGCTCAGCTTTTGCTGAGCCAATTACTGTAACTGTAACTGTAATAATCAGTACGCCAGTGGCGGTGAAGTGATAGATCAATGCGCATTGGCGGGAGGGTGCTAACCCTGTGGAAGGTTCCCATCCAAGATTTGCAGACTTACTCAGCCACCTAGCCAGCACACGTCTCTTGCAAACAGAGCTCACTGCAATGCCATGGCTCAGAGGCGGCCTCTGAGAGCTACATTATACTCAAAGTCATGCCTGCTAGAGACTCTGCAGTGAGATGATGCAGACTGATTGCTGGGGTTATGGCTGCCTGCCAACATTTGCTGACTGTTTCAAACAGTCAGCAACCCGGGGGTGGCTGATTGTGGGCATACAGTTGGACAATGCGCTGACTGCACTGTATCTCACAAGGTTGCGCATGTGGTCAGTGGGCATGTTGGTATGTTTGCTGCATTTGGTGAATATATTCACAAGAACTGCGCATATGCCACCATGATAACATCCGGGTCTTGAGCCCATGCATACATTCATGCATGTATGATGTTCCTTTCCAATCACAGAGCCTCAGTGAGCCTTCACACCAGACACCACCCCTCCTCCACAAGCATACACCTTCCAATCAGCACGCCAGCTTGCATGCACATCATGTCTTGCAATGATTGCAAGACCACAGATCCATGCCTGCATAAAACATGAGCTGAAACCTTCTCATAATGGCAAAGTGTAGGGATCCACTAGCACCATCGCAGTGTGACTACCATCACGAGAAACATAGATCACACAAGCCAGGCGCTTGGAACCACACCACCGACATCACAGCGTCCCCAGGTAGTGACTACCTGCACATAAACAGACTGCTTCCGAGAGATGCTGCTACAGCAACACCACAACATGGTGCTGACAGGCTTTCTTCACAACACAACAGCCTGCCTGTAGGACACTGCCCTCAACGTGATGGCCCGTCGATGACATCATTGCACAGCGTGCACGATTTGATGAAGAGCTAGCCTAGTAGGGCACCGCATTGTATGGCACTTCAGCGCTGTCGCCACAATGAGCAGCACACTTGCAAATACGCTGTGCAGGAACGCCAAACTGCTGTGCAGACTGCACCACCCTCAGACTTGTGATGAACAGAACCGAACAAACAAAAACAACGACTGCTGGCTCTACTGCTGTCGATTGCCTTGCCTGCAGGCTGCACGAGTGACAACATAAAGCACCGTCAACCACGTGTGTACACACTCGACGCATGCTAGCATCAAGACACAAAACACTCCTGACCTGAGCTGCTCTGAAGCACTCCAAGCACCATGTCAACCAACCCGACCGAGAGCAGCTGCCATTCAACGCTCCAGCCTGGAGCCTGTGACTGAGTCACGATTCAATAGTACACACGCCTGTCACACCCAAGCATGACATGCACAACCATCCTCAAAAAAGACCTACATGCTTCCAGGACTGACACGGCACCGACCTGCACGTACAGACGCACAAAGCATGACAGTGTGGCAAAGGAGCAGCGACACATCAGCGCAGTGCTAATGCACTGAACCTGCCCATCACACTCACTGCATGTATGGTGCATTCATACTGCCATAGCAGAATCACTGACAGTTGAGTCAGCTACATCTTAAAGTGCCAGGCAACAGTACCACACCTGCCACAATCTCGCACCACCTGGGTTCCCAGTCAACAGTTGGGGTCTGACTGATATTCATCTGTCACACTAAGAAAAAAACGCCACACTGTGTGCCAAGGCAGTGATTGTATGACACAAGACGGACATGCACACAATTTACAAGCCTCGCTTGGCCATTGTGGCCACAAACCACTCACGGGTATGCGTATCGTGTCCGCAGGATCAAACCACTGTCACCGCTTACAAGCATCCCACCCATGAACCAAAGCATGCCTCCCAAGAGCATGCAACATCTGCTGCTGCTGCAGGACTACGTCGGCTGCCAGCAGTGCTCCCGACCACTTTACAAACCTAACTAAATCACTGCTCATGCGAAGCTCGAGTCTGCTGATGCAAAAACCTGCAGGTCACAGGGAGAGTCGGTCTCTGCGACGGCTGATGCAAGCTGCAGGATACCCAAACGCTGGAATCCTATATATTAAAATAATAAGGTGACCCCCTGGTGGGGACGCGCCAGGCAGGTGCAGGCCACAGGCACCCTGCAGTTGTGTCTGGGTAAGTTAGGAAAGGTGTTTGCAGAGGCTTGGGGCCAGTTGGGCGCCCCTGGTGGGAGAACAGGCAGCAGTAGACCCTTTCAGGGGCGTTTGCTCGCAAAGTGCTTGATGAAACCATAGTGCCTCACGCCTTAAACGGTGTTGTTTGGGACAATGTATAAACTCAGCGAGCGTCGGCAGCAACAGAGGGCGCTTGAGGATGTCCACAAAAGTGTCAACGGTGCATGTGTGAGAGGCAGCAAAGGACAAACGGTGGTTAACGAAGTGAACGGATTGATGTATGATGGATGATAGGCTTGAAGGTGACCGCGTACGCGGCCCTACGGCAAGGCAGCAACATCCACCTGCTGCTGCATTTGAAGAGACTATGGACACACAGGCTGCCCTGAAGTCGTCGTTAAGCACGCAGGGCTTGGTTATGTCTGCTTGGTGTAATGCAGCACGGATGGGGCACAGTGCTGCTGCTCAGCGAGGACCTTGAGGAGTAATGAGGGAGTGGGGAGAGAGGGTCTGTTGGGTAGCGTGAAGGGTCTGTTGAGCAGGGTGAACCTGGTTGTTGGGGGTGTTGGCAGACACGGTGCATGGAGGTGAGGGGTGGCAGGTGGGAGCAGGGGCGGGAAGGAACGGTGACAAGAGGCGTGCAGGGTAGTGGTTCTGTAACTTCCCGGCCTTGGGTTCAGTGCCGCGGTCACGTGGGCCAAAACCGCAATCACGTGACCGCTGTACAGTGTTGTACACCTTTTTGTCGAGGTGTAGCGCGGTCAACGGTAAACCCTAAAAAACATTTGTGCATGCAAAAGATGTTTATTCTTGCTGCCGTCGGGCCCTGTGTATTACGTAGAACGTTCTTTGGCCTGTGGACAGTCCACAGACAGCAGCAGCAGCTTCTCCGGCCAGGACGGATATCTGATGCCTAACGATGCCTCTTGAGGATTTCATATCTAAAAGATAACCCTCTGATCTGTTCATGGTGCAAGTTTCAACTCGTTACTCGTCGTTACCAGACCCTTTTCAGCCCTCAGAAGGTCACAGGCACCGTCACAGCAGTAGGTGGCAGTTACCCCTCTCAACAGACCCCACAACGCATCAGAGCCGTCAAAATCATTACAACGATGGTAGCATAGCTCAATCAGTTTCATTATCTTCTTCAGGATGTCATGTCCGGCCTGTCTGGACACTGACAGCAGCATGCAGCAGCTGAAGGGCGAGCTGGCGGCACACCAGGCACAGCTTGCTGCAGCCAATGCATGCATCAGCCTGTTGGAGGGCACAGTGCAGCTGCAGGGCAATGAAACCGAGCAGCTGCAGCGTTTGGTGGCAGAAGGGGAGCACAGAGTGCTGCAGCAGGAGCTGGCAGGGGTCCTGTCTACGCTGCAGGGCAGTTGGGTGCCGACTGGCGCAGTGCGTTGAAGCGCATGGTGCACCGGGATAGGTACTGGCAGCGGAGGGCTGAGCAGCCGCCCAAGGTGCAGCAGCACGTCATGGAGGTGCTGAAGCAGGTCAGTTGAGAGGTGGGAGAGGGACTCAGCTGCTGCTTGGTGCAGCAGGTCTTGCATCGCAGAGTGATGCAGGCTGTCTGCCCGATGCAACACTGCATCACGGTGTCTGTTGCTGCTCTGCTGCTGCCTGTGTGCTGATGCAGTTGCAAGCCAGGTTGGGTGACGGCTGGCACAGCCAGGCGCCCAGCATCCTGGCTGCATATGAGCAGCTGGAGCAGCCGCTGCTGCTCATGCTGCTGCCCAACAGCAGGCTGCTGACACAGCGGCAGATGGATCGATGCTGCTGGTGACTTGGAGGAGGCCTTTGATCAGCAGGTGTGACATGACGCAGGCGGGTGCTGCAGCACTGCAAGGCACTGCACTGAACATGACACGTTGCACCCCTCAGCCTCTGCGATTTGACTACAACAGGACACGCTGCACCCCTGAGTGAATGCACTAACACACCTGAGCCTCACTGCCCATGCTGCCGTTGTGCAGGTCGGTGCAGGCGCACCACCTCCTCAGCGCGTCAGCACACGAGCAAGGCGGGTGCGTACCTTGTGTACAGACGTCCTGGAGCACAGCGCAGCAGACTTCAAGAGCACAGCGACACAGGCGGCGGCAACAGCAGCGGCGCTAGCGACAGCAGCAGTGGAAGCGATGCACAGCACAGTCAGCACGTGTGCTACTGCATCCTGGAGGCCTGGCCTGGGCCCCTGTGCAGCCAGCAAGCAAACAGCGTCCACCCAGCTGTGGCCTGCTTCTGCAAGGCACACTGGCAGCAGCCCAACGCAGCGAGGCCGCACCCGCGCAGTAGGGGGACCCTTGGTCGGCAGGGGTGGAAGAGTAGCAGTGATGCAGGCGGCACAGGGGCTGCAGGCAGTGGCAGGGGCATGGGAAGGGGCCAGGTGAAGGGCAGGAGTGGCCCAAAGGGTGTGGCAGCAGCAGTCACCAAGCGGGCAGCACATCAGCCCGGGTAAGCAGCAAGGCCCAGCCAAGCGCATGCAGGCCAAGGGCGGGGGGAAGAAGCGGCCAAGGGCTCTAGCAATGTCCAAGTAGTGAGAAGTATCATGTACTCAAGCATTGGAGTGTTTGGAGGCAGCTTAGGTGTGGTTTTCAGGTTGTCCTGGTTGTAACCAACTTTGGCGGTTACCTGTTGGGCGGCAGGGTGCTGGGGTGTGTGGTGTTGCATTTGTCTTGAGGTCTCAGATATATCAAAATATTGTTTGATTTATAACACCTATCCTTTAGCAACTTCAATCACTCCAATCGGATGCCCAGCGCATGAGTTATGGGGGTGTCACCAGGTGTCACCAGGTAACCCTACAACGCAGCAGCGCTGCTGTCGAGTGTCACCCACTGGTTCACTAGGAAGGACTTGTCGGATGGATACCAAACTTTGGGGATTGCATATACATATAGTAAATGCTCAATCGCGACCATTATCACCCTAAACGGTGGGTATGATTTTTTCCTCCAGAACCACTACAGGGAGGGGCAATAGGGGGTGATAGGGGGGGGGGCAGGGGGGGGGGGGTGCGGAGAAGCAGTCAACACCTTAGCAGGCGGTTGCTGACAGCAGGTTGGGCAGGCGGGCTCAGTTACAGACACACCATATAATATCGGGGCCGTGGCATGATGCCACGGGTGTCACGCTAGTCCAGTTGATAACACCCCTCCCCTCCCAAATACCCGTACGCTTGCTGACCCAACCGCACCTCCCATCCCAGCACCGCAGCAGTGCTGGTGCTTCACTCAGGCTGCAGCTGGAGGCTCTTGCGCACAAGCTGCCTGTAGCTGCTTTTGCTGCTGCTGCGGCCTGGCGGCTTAGCTGTGGTTGCCTGGACAACCAGCGAAGCCATCAGCCACAGCCGTGAGTACTGCTTGAGGCGCTCAGCCGACATCTTGTCCGCCCCCTCTTGCCTGATCATGATGATTGTGGCTGTGGTAGTGAACCGGCTGGACCGCACCACCGGGTACACATTGTACCCATTCCAGCTAAACATCCCCATGGATGGCTCCAGGGCCTTGTTGCCAGGGAAGGAGATTTCAGTGGTGTACCCCTCCACCTCTGCAACAGGCTTGCTGATGGGGTCTGCGCCGCTGCTTGAGCTTGACAGCACTGCTGATGCACTTTTCAGTGCCTTCACCACCTGCTGTGCACCTGCCCCCCCATGCTGACGCTCCAGCTGTTGGTACACTGTGGTGGCCAGGCGGCTGTCTGCTGCTGCTGCTAGTAGCAGTGGTGCACCACCCAACAGTGCAGCCAATGCTGCTGCTCCTGCTGGTGTTGCTGCTGCTGCTGCTGGCGCTGGGGGAAGCAGCAGCTCCTGCTGCTGCTGCTGCTGCTGCTGCTGGGGACCCAGCGGTGGCATTGGTGCTGCTGCGTCTGCTGCTCCTGCTGCTGCATCAGGGCCTGAAACAGCTTGTGCTGCCGCTGCTGCTGCCGCTACTGCTGCTGCTGCTGCTGATGGTGCTGTTTGTGTTGCAGCAGAGCCAGGAGCTGCCTCTGCAGCTGCTGCCTCTGCAGCTGCTGCCTCTGCAGCTGCTGCCTCTGCAGCTGCTGCTTCTGCAGCTGCTGCTTCTGCAGCTGCTGCTTCTGCAGCTTCTGCTTCTGCAGCTGCTGCTGCTGCTGCTGCAACAGCTGCTGCTGCTGCCTCCTCCTTCTTGCGCTGCCGCTGCAGAGCTCTCATATCCCGCTCAGACACTAGTGGAGTTGTTGCCACCACAGCCGCCCAAGAGCGCCGTACGCCTTGGTCCACTCCTTCAGAAGGTTGGCCATGGCCCACTGCTGCTGCTGCTGGTTGTGGTACGGGTGCAGGTGCTGCTGGTGCTGCTGCTGGTGCTGGATGTGGTGGTGATGCTGCTGCTGCTGCTGCTGCTGCTGGTGCTGCTGCTAGTGCTGCTGCTGGTGCAGGATGCTGCACGCTTTGCTGCTGCTTGCCCCCGCCCCTGTTTGCTGCTGCCCGTGCTGGAGCACGCGCTGGCCCTGCTGCACCAGACTTGCTCCTGCTGCGGCTGCGCGCGGAAGCACCCTTCCCACCTGCCCCCTTGCCTGAAGCACCCTTGCCACCCGCCCCCTTGGCCGTCCCTGCTGGCTGGTCCCCACCTTCCAGCCCTGCAGCTTTCCCTCTGCTACGGCTGCGCCCAGCACCAGCAGCATCTTTGGCAGCTACCTCCTCACCCCTCTGTCCCTGGGCCACATCCACCACTGGCTGAGCTGCTGCCCGCCTGCCGCGGCTGCTAGCCTTCCCAGTGCCAGCTGCTGCTACTGCTGGTGCTGCCGCAGCTCCGGCTGCCTTGCCACGTGACCGCAGCCTGCTGCTTCCCGCCCCAAACCCCCAGCACGACCAGCTTCTAAGGCCAGCAACTGTGCTTCGCGGCTGCTGTTTGCAACAGCTAATGCAACCCTCCAATCTGCCGCTGCATGTGCTGCACGTGCTGCTTGTACGTTCAGATCTGCAACCCCTGCGAGCAGCCGGCAAGGCAAGTTGAGGGGCAGCGTGTTGGATCAAGCAGCGTACAATGAACCCTCCTTGGAGAGTTGTGAGCACCTAAGATGTGTGTTGCCGTGACGAGCTTCTCACTCCTGGGATTTGAGGGCAAGGGGATTGGTGTGATACAATGTGGTTGCGGGCTTGTGTGAACTTTTGTGATGACGGCTTTGAGTGAAAACAGAGCAGCAACAGTCACCAAACCACCCGGTGCAACAGGGAAAGGGCAGTAAGCTCAGTCTGAGGGGTCAATGACATCAAGTGTGTCCTGCGTGGCAGGAAGCTGCCGCATCCGCATAACGCCATCATCGCCCCCCCCCCCCTCCATCCCTGGCCCCACCCCAATCTAAGAGAAGTTGCACTGCCGGGCTGGGACTCGATGCATACTGTGGTTAACTGGGCTAGGATAAGGCTTGATTCAACAAGCAAGCTGACAGAGTCACAGACCCACTGAGGAACACTTACACAGCAAGATTAGTGGGCGTCGGCCTGATAAAAGCTGTTGCGGATGTCCTGTTACATGGTTAAAGAATAACACCCCAGTTGGAGGCTCACCCCATAGGGCGCCAACAATGTTCCAGGGCCTACCTATGTTGGTACTGGATAAACAATGTGTTATACAATGCTTATGAAGTAAGTGAGCGAACAGCTGACTGACGATGCACCACAGTACCTGACACACAACACGTTGGGATCCATCAAGTGCAGGTGCATCTTCCTTGTGACTTGCAAGGGCGCCTACGTTCCGAGTCATGTTATTTTCACAAAGCAGACCTGTCCTACATAGGTCACATGCTGTCCCCAGAAATAAAGCATGCGCAACGTTCCGATCCTCGGCTTCAGATGCTCATGTGACGTCGCAAGGTGGAGCACTACTGCAGTACAGGGCCCCGAGCAAACTTGCCCATATGGATGGATGGCCATGACGGCCGTAACTGCACATGCCTACATGCATGTAGTCTGGCCTGCCGTATCAACCCCTCGCCACGTTGAGCCTTGTTGTAATTTTAGTGAAACAGGCACACCAACCATTGCCCAGGGCGCTTGTGCCCAACCCACAACGGGTCCAGCTCTCGTCAAATCTGGGAAATCCAGCCTCTGTGCAGGAAATGTGTCAGCAAACGAAATTCATATCACGTGCGGGTGATCACCCTCATCAGATGCACCCAGGCCATCGCAGGCCGATGGGCAACAGTGGTAATTCGCCTGTTGCCAACAATTGGTGATACTACATGCAAGTCACAGGTCCACGGAGTCCCTTGTTAACTTGTGTGTTTAGCTATGTCATTGGTCCTTGTGGTGGCCACTCGATTGCTGCCATTAGCTGAGGAACGGTTACGAGCTCCGCAGACGACAGTTGTCCACGCCTTGGACTGACGTGCGCATGATTGGCTTCACGGGTAGACAACAAAACGCTAACGCCGCGGTGCTGCTGTGCAATTGTAAGTGCTCAAACTGTCACTCTGTGTTCATTCCAGCCTGACCAGGGGAGGCAGCACCACCGGCCGATGTGGGGTACCCCAGCAGCAGCACGCCGGCAGCAGTAAGTGTGTAGCAGCTGGACAGCAGCATCACTGCAGCAACGCCTCCCCCCGGTCCAACAAATCACATGTAAGGGTACGATCCAGCACTGACGCCACCTGGGCGTCAGCTGTTGTGTAAACAATAAGTTTGTCAACAGTGGCTTAGAGTGAGTTGCGCCAGATAGACTGTACCAATATAAGCCCCATGTATGGTACTACATGTAGTACCAACATGCACCTACCTGGCCCACCGCCGCCAAAGCCCTCATCCTCCTCACTGCAGCTGCCGTCACCATGGTCGCTGCCATTGCCAACGCCGCCAATTGGTTGCAGCCCAGCGCCCCTTCTCCAGCCTGAGGCCCCTGCATGCACCAAACAGTACAGTACAGTGAAGTACAGTATCAGGGGACGGGGTACCAACCTCGGCACATGCCAGCAAGCCAGGGGCTCATGGGGGTGCCCACAGGGCCTTCAACTTGTTGTACCCCAGTCTCTCAAGTAGGGTGTAGGGGAACAAACAGTAGGATTGCTGGAACATCAGTTGGCCTAGCTTGGTGCACTGTGGACAGCCCAGTTGCATACAACTTTGGGGTTGAAAGTTGGGAATGCTCCCCAAGCAGGCAGTACGGTTATAGGGCAATGCAGTGCAAGAAGGGACGATTGCTGATTGAACATAGTGCCACACAACACTGTGAGTCACTGCGGCAGGTTCTTCCTCAAGAAAATAGCTGGTAGCAAAAACTCTTTGTACACACAACACAAAGTTGCCAGTGACTCAAGGTGAATTCCACCAATGCACAAGATAAACTTGACGATTTGGAATTCAAATCTCAACTGCACAATGCTGACAACAGTCATGCCAGACGCTTCTTTCAGCGCCAAGCCAAGTTCGCACGGCATGTAAAACACAAACAAGGTGCAATCCCCAAAAATTGATCAGGACCTCAATCCAGCCACAGCTTTTATTGTAGAACAGTCCAGCCTACAGGCACAGTTGCTTCAGCAGTACATGCCTGTGGCGATGCACATGCGTCGCGCTACAGTTCGCAATGCATCACAGCTGGTCACAGTAATGGTACACCCATGCTACCGGTAGGATGCAGAAGATCATGCAATATGGACCTGCAATGAAGCCCTAGTTCCCCAATACGGTAGCCAATTGGAATTCCACTGGCACCTTGCTGTAACACATCAGCACGTGGCTCACCTGTGCACGCTGCAGTAAGCCCGGCATGATGGCAGCACCGCCGCCTGCGATCTCTCCAACATCATCACCTCGGCCTCCTGCGACATCATCACCTGCAGGCAGCATTGTGGGAGAGGAGTGGGCAGCATCACATGCAGTATGTCAAATGCACTTAGGGAGGGCCTTTTGCTGCATGATGATAACTGCAATCACACGGTACTCTGCAGTAGCAGGCAGCTGGTAGTACCTGTTACAGCTGTAGACTGCATTGGACAGAGTCTTGGTGGTGTTTGCTCGCATTCTGCTATGGTCGGATTCTGAGTTACTACCGCCAATCTCCCTGGCTCCCTTGTGGGATGCCGCACATGCAATCTCTCATATCTGACTTGACCATTGACAACCCCGTCCGCCTGCCCCCTCAGATATTGAGCATGCGACTGAGAGACCGTTCAGGTTTCGCCCAAAACCCGTTAAACATCAGGCAGTTCCTACCTGCATCACCGCTGTGGCCCTCATCCTCCTCAACGATGCCGCCGTCACCACCATCATCAGCACCACCAGCTGGCACGCCAGGCTCCTCAGCTTCACCCTGAGAACCCTGCAGACAAGAAGCAGCCAAAAAGATTCCATGTGGTTTGCCCAGTGCGGTGCCACCATGTGACATACAGTCCAAGTAACCTCCCAGGCCTGCGCCAGGCAGTCAGTACAAGAATGCCGGCACGACTGTAATGGTGAAAAGGAACCCAATGCCTGGTCAGCAACTCTGTCACGGAGGAAGTGACTGCTGGTGAGCATCGAGTGCTTGGACCAAGTCCTGCAGGAGATATAGTTTTTGACATCAATTAGGCAGGCGCAATGATGCTGAAGGGTGCCTGGCACTTTGGCAGCAGTGATGTCCCCTTATGCAGCATTTGCTGCTGACCGCCACTTCCAAACCAAGTAGGGCATAAAAAACAGACTCAGCAAAGTGTAACCCATCTGAAGGCACCAAATGGAACAAGGAGTCGTGTATGAGGATTTTGTTGGGGGTGTGGGGAAGTATGTGCAGGCGGCAGCCTATCTAGAGGACGAGGGCGTGTTCGACAGCTCAGCGGATGTTTCTAGCGTCAGTGACAGCGACAGTGAATGGGAATACTAGGGTGGCGGCAGTTGGCACTTGCTTGTGTGAATGGGCTTTGAGATGGGAGTTACTGCATGTGCTGTTGGGCACACAACTTGCATCGGGTACTAGTGCGCATGACTGGGGGTGCAGTGAGGAAGGATTGGTGGCGCTGTTAGGAGTGCATCTGTATAGTATTGTTTGGCCGTTGTGGCCTGCATGGCACAGTGCAGTGAGCTCAATCCGCAGACTCATACAGCAGTTGCAGCTTGCAAGGTGGGATGCTGGTCCGTTCATGACACTTCAATTTGCCGATGTATGTCGGTGTTTAGACT
This sequence comes from Desmodesmus armatus, assembly GCA_007449985.2. Lineage (NCBI taxonomy): Eukaryota > Viridiplantae > Chlorophyta > Chlorophyceae > Sphaeropleales > Scenedesmaceae > Desmodesmus > Desmodesmus armatus. The sequence goes on along the minus strand of VIIQ02000059.1, from coordinate 193,407 downwards.
CCTTTATTGGGGCGGCCAGTGAACACTGGTCGGGTGTGCATGGTTGCGCTGCGCTGGCAGTCGCTGTAGCACACCGAGGAGGTGTGTGGGTTCAACTCCCATGCTTTTTGGTCCGGGCACTGGGCACCTCCTGGTATAGGGGTGTTAGGCGATTTCATTGGTGAGGCTCTGCCTCGGGCCCCCGGCAATTGGGTTCGCCTGATTGCGCTGTGTGTGGCCAGCCAGTGGGATTACGCCCCCCCTGGTAAAACCAAAAAAAAGGGAGTTTTGTTGCCCTGGATGCTGGACCCCACGAGTGAACACGCCAGCAAAGATGCACTTGCATTGTGCTGCAGTACACAATTGCGCATTGAAGGCAATGCAAAACGTTAACTCCTCAAGCTGGCCGATGCAGACAGCTTGCCACAACACCTCAATGCAAAGCTCACCCGTATCACTAGGCCGACACCCCCCCTAGCCGGCTACCCCTTTTTCCAGTGACCCGGGGTAGCTGGCTACCTAGCCAAAATGGAACATCACTCAGGGTAGCCCAAGCCTAGCCAGGGTTGTCCGGCTGGGGCAGCCACCCCGGCTAGGGTGGCCCCAGCCTCACCCAGCCAGCGCTGGCTATGTCTCTGGTGAATGCTGGCTATGGCTGTGATGAGTGCTGGGGTATGCCCAGCTATGGCCAGCCATTGTGCACGACGCTCACAGCAACAATGCCGGCTGTGTGGCACTGCTTGTGCTATGCGCTTTCTCCAGAATGGCAGTTGAACACTCAAGAGTCTGTTGTGACTGGCCCTGCTTGGGTTTGTAGTGACTTGGCAGCAACCGCTGACATAGTGCCGCAATTTCAGTAAAGAAGCCAGACTCTCTCAAGTTGGGAGCAGCACCAATTGGTGCTGTGCCATTGCTGCCCAGCCCGTTGTGATCCCGTTCTGTTGTAAATTGCAAACACATGTTGCAACACAAAATCAGGACAACCTGCATTTGCAGCACTCACAACCACTCCCGGCACCAGCACACAACTCAAATCTCCCACAAGTGTCAAACAACAGGGAGATAGGCTGCCCCTAACTGCCTGCCGGCCACCACCGCTGCATTCAGCACAACAATTACAACTCCTACATCAACTGTCTGCTGCTGCGGCTGTGCAGCCAAAACTGCCCAAGACACTGCTCTGTTGACTGCTGGCTGCCGGTATGGCTGGCTTGCTGAAACAGCAGTCCATCACAACACACTTTGAGGCTTGTCATGGAAGCCGCCTTGTCTTCCTTGAATCCCTGTGATCAGTGGCAGCAGCCGACAGGCATACATGGCAGGAAAGCACAACTGTCAGTGCAGCCGCTGAGTCAATGGGTGACGTACATGCAAGGTTTCCAGATTTTTGGGCATGTCTGCTTGAGCTGGAATGCAGAAGCTGATGCACAGGGAGTGCGATACAGGGCTGAAGAGCCGGCCTGGCAAATGTGCAACAGTGTGGCACAATCAGGCACTTCCTGCCAGTCAAATCTGATCTGCAGAGTCAGCAGAGTCTGCTGCTGCCGTGTTACCCGCACTGTAGCTTATCATCAATGCTTTCAGCACACGTCATGCGGGTTGTAGCACACCTTACCTCATGTCTGCACCATTGTGGTGTGCAGCATTGCCTTGAACCACATGGCCTGAGTGCTTGCTCTTGTTGACTGTGTTCAGCTCACACCAAGCCTTCAGGAATTTGTAGGCACCTGGCAGGCCCCTGAAGGAATCTCCAACACATCATCTGGGTACACGTCCATCTCAACGTAGTCCTTGAAGCGCTCGATGCGCTGCTTGGCTGCAGAGGGCAAAGCAGCAGGAGCCCGTAAGCAATGTGACAGGACGTGCATGCATTGCCCCAACAGCTGTGACAACCATGCAGTACCTGGACTGCAAACCAACACACTGGACTGCATTCACACTCCACAGCTGCTAGGCATGCACTCCTGCTGCTTCGTGCGACTGTCATGGCTTCCAGCCCTACCCAAACCTACATACGCAGACCCTGGAAAAGCAGTGACGTATACCTAAGGCACCAGCACCCGCCCCATGCTTCAGCACACCTGTGGAGGGTGCATCACTGCTGTGATCTCTGTGGCGGTTGAATGCTGGGCAGACAAGACACCGTGGTCCAGCGCCCACCGCTTGTGCGAAACACCTGTGTACCATCAACTCGCATAGCTCAGCTGACAGACGGCCTCCTGCATGCTGTTAACCTTTCGCACAGCAGAACAGGACTATGATGATCTGAACAATTTGTGACGACCACGGGGACTGAGGGCCTATCGAGCGTCTTAAAGGGCCAAGAAGCGAGCCAATGGAGAAGCGAGGCATATTCTAGCCAGGAGCCTGCTGTCTGACGAGTCCGGTAGAAGTGGACAGCACAACGCTGCAGGTTCTGCTGGTGGTTGATGCTAAACAGCACCTTGAGGCACGACAGCGAGCGGCACGTTGACCACAACGTGGCACGTTAATGGAGAGGAGGGTCTGCAACATGCCCCAGGGCCCCAACATAGCTATATGTGGCTGTTATTGAATGATGCAGGTTTGACTCCGCAAACAGCTCCTGGGTGGGGGGTCCGAAAACGCCACTGCCTCTAAAGAAAGCTTTCTAGCTGTACCAATAGGTTTTGAATGGCTGCACAAGGGCCAGTATGGCACAGGAGAACGGTGCTGATTGACAAACACAGCAGGTGAAGGGGTATAGTGCTGAACACTGCAGGTGTGGATGCCATTGTTGTCACTGCAACACTTGCCTGAGGGTTGGGTGTTTGCAAAGCAGGTTTCTGAAAGGATGTACATTACAGACAGTGTGTTCTGCATCAGGATGGCTGCCACAGTGGCAGGGTCACTCCTCGTGCATTGCTCAGCAATTGCTGAGCCATGCCAGGGGCCCCAACACATAACCCTTTCACATTGCCTCCTGTTGAACCTGTGAGCAAACACCGGCCCGACACCATCAGGCGGGTGCATGCATGCGGCGTCACGGCCAACCATCATGCAGTGCCCCTTGACATGTTGGTCATGATGACGACACTGTCATGGTGGCACCCTTACAACAACTGCCCCAGGCCCACTTCCATGCTCGTTGCACCATCCCAGCATGCAGCGTTCACCACAGCACAGCTCAATTAGTAGTCAGTTTGACATGGTGACCCTTGGCCAAGGCTGGTCGGCCCCCGGCTAGGGGTGGCCACACCCTGACCCAGTTAGCCAGGGTTAGCTGGCCGTTGGCACCCTAGCTGGGGCTGGCCCGCCCCCTAGCCGGAGCACCTGGCTAGGGGGTGGGGTAGCCGGGTTAGGGGGTCGTCGGCCTAGTGGTATGCCCTGTGGTAAGCCCGGCATGATTCCAGCATCGCCACCAGCAACCCCTCCAGCATCACCACCTGTAGGCGGCACAGGCAAATCATTGCATGCAGGTGAGTTGAATTGTTATCCCACATGTGCAGAGGGTATGGTAGGGGATGCAGGCTGTGCGCCACACATATCTAAGGCTTGGATGCCATCAAAATTGGCAAACTGAGGGCACTGCCAGGCTGTCGCCTCTATCTTCCTGGGGCAGCTCTGCCAGAGCCGCAACTGGCGTGGCCATCATGCAAGGCTTGCAGCAGCAATAGCCGTGACTTTGAGCAGCAAGGTGGATGGCTGGGTGCAGGGCATACACCTTTCCTGCCAGCCATTCCGTGATACTATGCGTGACGTAAACAGCCATTCCTTTTGAGGCAAATCCGGACTGCACCGCGCAAGTTGGATGCTGATCGGCATGTTTGCTATGAGTCTTGGTACCTGAGCCGCCGCTATAGATCAGATTTGGCCTTACCTGCTGCATCATTGCCAGCCTCTGCAGCACCCACACCCTGCGCCGCAGCCACCACAAGCAGAGCGGAAACAATTAAAGGGCACTAGTTCTGCCAGGTTGGGTTATGTGTGTGTTTCCGAAGCGGCCTACAGATGGAGCCTAGCGTTGGCGTGCACCTTGCTGCAGATATTGTGTTATCAAGCAGTATATGCAAGGCAATCACAGTTACAGCCTGCCTGCACCAGTGCACAAGGCACCGCAACCTTATCAAGGCTTGGACCAGAATGAATTCATGAACTGCTCGTGTACAAGGTCACATTTGCAACCTTCCGCCATGGAATGCACGCAAAGCAATGTGTTAAGAGTACATGCATTGCCTGAGCCGCCAATCATTAGATCAGTGCTGGCTTACTAGTGCGGGTTGCCGGAAGGGCACTTGTAGGTTAGCTGGCAACCCAAGCACCAGTGCCCCAGCTCCAGCCTGAGCACCCTGTGAATACAAACATCCAAAAGGGGGGGGGGTTCTGTTTCTGTGCACCCGTCTCAACACGATGCACACGAATTCTGTCATTCATGCCAGTGTGCAAACTTTGCTTTGAAAGCAGTGCAGATGGCCACAACCACGGTGGGACGCCATGCAGTGACCACTGCCCTGCTTGTGCAGCACAACACCATAAATCCAAGCCATGATGCTAGCCCTCCATTGGAAGGCAGCCGCTGGTAGTACCACAACAACATAGTGGCTCACCTGTGCGTCCTGCAGGATGCCCGGCATGATGCCTGCATTGCCACCAGCACCCCCGTCACCATCATCATCTCCTGCAGGCGGCAAAGACAGTTCATGATGTGGGTGAGTCACACTGTGGCGCACAAAGAGTGCAGAGGGTGTGCAGGGGGCTGCAGCCATGTTGACAAAGGGGTGGAGGCTATGGGCACTTGCATCATCCACGGATGGCAGGATCCTCGTCAGCACGGGAGTCCGACTCTCCGGCGGGGCATAGGACGTACATGTATGGTGCGGCCTTGGGGGGAGAGGAAGAATGGTGCACAGATGCCCCGCGGTTTGGAATGCGTGCATCCACAACAGAGTAGTAGTGTGTTAGGCACAGAGAATACCGTATTCACACATGGCTTGTGCAGCACAGTGTGTGGTTGTATGCACATACATGCAGCGTGCATCTGGCTTTGCACATGCCACTGCTCTGGGCGCAATGCGCACAGGCACGACACTGCATATGCTTGCAGCTACACGACCCTTGCTGCAGAATCCCCTGCACCACTTTACCAAGGGGTTCAGGGCCCAAACCTTGACACCCTGCCTACCGTCATGAAACAGCCTGAGGAGGCACACAGCAAACTTTGTGGGCGGGGTGCCATCTGAACTTCATTGAATGCTAGCAGGCACCATGACAGTAAAGCCTTGTTGCCTCACCTGCTGCAGCACCGCCAGCCACTGCAGCTCCGCCACCCTGGACCGCCGCCACCTGCAGAGCAGAGCAATCCAGCAGGGTCTGCTGAGGATGTGTGCACGTTTGGCCTGATGGGACCTGGCTACTGCATTAGCGTGCAGCTTGAGGTCTACTTCCCGAGCAGATGCAGGGCAGCTCTGTGCAGTCCGGACTGTGTTGGTGCAAAAGGCAATACATCAGGAAGGCAGCTCCTGGCAGTAACAGGGCATAATGCACCCTAAACACACCACAAACTTCAAGGCAGGAATTGGGTCGCATAGGACCCAGCTCCCTTCTGTACTAAGTCACAGAAACAAGCTTCCACCAACACCCAGTGCATTGCATGAAGCCAGTCCTGAGAGTTCATGCTGGCTCACCGGTGCTTGCTGCATGAAGGGCACATTGGGGTCATGCGGGCCACCTGCCGCTGCCGCTGCGGCAGGGTCAGGCTGGCCACCTGCCGCTGCCGCTGCGGCAGGGCCATCAACTCCAGGTGAGTCTGCAGCGGCGTCAGAACAAAGGGGCGCAGCCAGAGGGTGCTTGATCACGCCCTCGCTTGTACTGCATTCGACAAGGCCTTGGCTACAACTGACACAAAAACATGTAACTGCCGCTGGTGTCAGACCCACAAAGCAGGTCACACCCCATAGAACGGGATTTCTGGCCGCTAGAAGTTGCTAGCAGCCTGGACATGCCTGCGACTCGTGCATTTGCGAGCACGTGCAAGTGATTGGTCCGATTTGGCGGATGAGTGCGGTTGGTTGGCAATCGGGCACTGTAGCGCCCGTAAAAGACAGTTTGCCCTGTGCCAGTGCTGTGTCACCTACCTCCCATACGTGAGAACACCAGAAGCATCTCAGCTGCGCCTAAACTGTCCAGCTTTGAGCCGTCCGATGGCGATGCTGCAGCTGCAGCGGCATTGTTGGCCCCTCCATGATGCAGGACATGGCCACCCTGACTCTCTGCCAGAGACTCCGCCTGTTCGTGCTCCTTCCAGTACTGCTCATCCGCTTGTGCTCTTCGCAGTCTATGAGAAGGGTTGGGGTTCCTTCTAGGCCTACCCTGATCTGCCATCTTTGCCTGTGCAAGGGGTCATGCAGCCAAAGACAGCAGATGATTCAGTCAACACTTGCTGGCTGCTTGCTGCTGTTCGCCCTTGAGCACAACGTCAATTCAGCAGATGATGGATCATCGATACTTTGGCTGGAACGAGCACACCGGGTTCCTGTTTGCGCGAGCAGCACTTGGCTTTACCTCCGACAGCACCTCAAAAGTGCCAGGTTGCTGCCCACGTCCAGCGCGTACTGGTAGCAGAGATCTATTGCAACTTCAAGCAACGAACAATGAAACGCATGAGGAGCAGCCCTTTGTGCTCAAGCGCGACCTGCTGCCGCACGCCAGCGCTGTGGCCGTGGGCTGCTTGCGAATGGCCAGGAATTGATATATCCTGTATGAATCAGCCGCACAACATCGGGACGCTGATCGTCACTGTTTTGCCTTGCTGTTGCAGATGTTCTCGTAACCGTTGACGAGGTATTGTCATGCATGAGTCCGACATGCAGCACGCAGCAAGAGCCTAATGCTCAGGACGCTGTGGCAACAAGCAATAACCCCTGTACCTCAGAACGCAGCAACAAAACCAATCAACCCTTGCATTGCTGGCAGCACGGCAGGTCACAGGTGCCATGCATTGGGCCTGACACTGTGCATGCACAGATCAGCACGACGCAGCGGACAACCCTAAAGCTGATCATAAAGTTCAAGCACGCCCACAAGGTTGCAATGCATGCCATGCCGTAAGACCATAGGTGAATGCGCAACATCAGCTGGTACATGCCATATCCACACCCGCTGTTATCTGCAGGCCTTGACTGTTGTGCATTCCCAAGCACAAGTGCAGTGGATGCGTAAAAGAGGTTCCAGGGCCTATTGCACCACACCAGAACCGACCTTGTGTCAGAAGCCGATCACCCGGCTGGACAGCTGCGCAGTGCGAGCTGCAAAGGTTGCGCTATGAAAATGCAGTACATGATATCTACAAAACCCACCACCTATTGGACAAGCCCAACCCTGACTCCAACCTGTTGATGCTGCTGCCGGTGCCAGTGCGCTGTCATCATCTGTAAAACCATCATGCTCTGCTGCTGTCGGTGCTGCTGTGCCGTGTGGCACCAGTGCCACACTTGCTGCCGTCTATGCTGGTGCTCTGGCACCAGGTAGCTGCACAATTCCTGCACCGCGAGCATCACCACCAGTCTCGCGCGCACATCAGCAGAGGCACCAGGGTCTGTGAGCGTAATTGCAGGGAAGGGGGGAGGGGGGGGGGCACAGCAGGAGTAAGCCACAGCAACAGCTGAGCAACATGCAGCCATGCAGCAAACGAAGGGGGGTGGGGGAGGGGGCCACAGCAGCAGCAGCAACAACGCAGCAGCAACAACAACGCAGCCCACAAAACACCACAGGCAGCAAGGTATTGGGAAAGTCCTGCCAGTGCTTCCGATGCAGGGCGTACCCAACTGCCCAGCTGCCGTGCCACGGCTCTTCACCATACAGAGACGCTGTGACGTTGTCGCGATTGTGCATGTGCAGTTGCAGGCAGAAGCTCCCCCCTCGGTCATGTCACAGTTGCTGTCCTCCAGCCTGCCCAACCATCATGTAAGCACACCCTGTCTGGAGGTTGACTACACATCCGAGCATACTTCTCAATCCATCCTTCCCCATCATGTCACCCCCCCCACCACACACACACAGCCATGCAGCGCACATGCACATGTCACCCCCCACCACCACACACACACAACAATGCAGCGCACACGCAGGCATGCAGCGCGCGCGCGCACGCAGGCATGCAGCGCGCGCGCACGCGCACGCAGGCATGCAGCGCGCGCGCACGCGCACGCAGGCATGCAGCGTGCGCGCACGCACGCAGCCATGCAGCGCACGCACGCACGCACGCAGCCATGCAGCGCACGCATGCACGCGCACACACACACGCAGCCATGCAGCGCGCGCGCGCGCACGCAGCCATGCAGCCATGCAGCGCACGCACGCACGCACGCAGCCACGCAGCGCACCAACGCAGCCATGCAGCGCGCGCACGCACGCCCGCACGCACTCACACTCACACACACACACACACACAGCCATGCAGAGCGCGCACACGCACGCACACACACAAGCCTTGCACTCAACTTTCAAACGCAGACTGTTGTCACGGTATACTTTTATGATAAGAACACCTGCAACAGGATAGGATCCTCGTTGATGTGCCTAAATTTCCGACACACAGTTTGCACCACGAACCGTGTGGTACGGTACCAACATCCGTGTGGTAGGGTTCCACTGACCAATAGCTCTCAGAACAGCGCACCAATCAGTGATCCCCAGACCGGGGGGAGGTGACAGGAGGTGCACTCAAGCGCAAGATTTCTTTATGTTCAACCCGCTCACCCCTTTGTACATGTCGAAACGCACCTGACAAGAATTACCTGTCATCACCTTCAATGGTCACCATGACGTTGACATCTACCTGGTGGATGCAACTCATGTATTAGCACACACGCACACGCACATGTGCATGCTCATGCACACATGCACACACTGCAGACCATCCTCCCCCACTGAACCCCCTCTTCCACACATACACATGCATGGCCCCCCACTCCCACTCCAGGGCCCCACCTGTACGCGCAGGCCAGCAACGCCGTTGAGTCACGGACTTGGCCAACAACGCCGACATGTTGGCTGGCAAGTTGGTAGACACAACCCTGGACGCAGCAGGCCACACAATTGCATGACCCATCAAGGCTTACGAATGTCGCAACACACACTCGAAAAAATGGGGCAGCCGATGGCATTGGCACCAGTCAGTAACTGTGCGCGCCCTCCCCACCCCCTCAAAAACACAGATGCAGGCAGGCATGCCGGAAGTCAGGCACCTGCTTACCAGGGGCGCCAGGCCTACTCCGTCTTATGCTGCAGGCCGTCCTGCCCTTGCCTCCCGCCGCCCCCGCCCCATATGGCCCTGTCGGGCCCCCACCTAACATACACGTGTTCTCTCTATGCAGGACCTGCTCTATGCCAAACAAACACCAAAACAAAAACTTGCGTGCCCCCCCCCCTTTCGGCCCCCACCTGACATGGGCTGCAGCTGCTGCGGGTGCTGTGTTGTCCTGCCACTGCTGCAGCTGCTCCCGCTACCACTCTATGCAGTCAATCAAGCAGACCTGTCCTGCCTGGAACAGCGCAGGCATGACAGCAGCAGCATTGGCATACAAACAGCATCTGAGGCCTGCCACAAACAGCACGGCACAACAGCATCTGAGGCCTGCCAGTTCCTGCGATGGTGGGCATCTGAGATGGGAAATCCTGGAGGGAGCTCAACCCTCATGTCTACATAACTGCGTGACAGACACCCAACACTGCTTGAGCACTGCACAGGTTTTTATGGAAGCAAGCCTGCAGGGCTTACCCGGTGTGTACATTTCCTCCATGTGTCTGACAGCCGCTGCCAGCTGCTGCTCTGCCACACCGGTGCCTCTAGCTCCATTGCTGGGCCTGCAGCTGATGGATAGCTGGGCGGCAGCAAACCAGCCGCACTGCATGGGGGTCTGTGGCCTTGCTGGGAAGGTACACCTGCACGAGCAGAGTGAACTTGGTCAACTCTACATAAGATTTTCTAAGGCTCTGCAGAGTGTCAAGGCAGTGGTTGTTCTTCAGTGGGCACAAATGGTTGACTGACCATCCTGCTGCTGCTGGCGATTCCTTCTGCTCAAGGGGATTCTGCGCTCACCCTGTAGGTGCTGCTAGCTGGCAGAACATCTATATCATCGCCAAGTACGGCCTCTAGGTTTGACCTTCTGTCAGCCTGTTTCTCTGCTTGAACTTGCTGCCATGCTGATCCCTCGAGCCAGATCATCTGTCGTAGCTGTGCCGACGAGCCCATGAGGATGCAGCGCTGTACTCATGATACACGAATTATAATACGTGTAACCTTTAGAATGTGGCAATGTATTGGGTCCCTGCCTGCAAGCTGAACTCACTCGTTTGACGCCCTTGACTTGTCAACAGTTGCCTTGCTCATGACTTTCTGTCCGATATAGACAATTACAATCCAAACCTCCCGGGATTGGTTACGGCCTGGCATCTAGCGTTTGCTGTTACAATTGTTGTTGTAAAGCTCTGCCACAGTGTGTGCTGACACAGAACACAGTTTCGGCACCTCGCCTGCCCGACCCACTTGCACTTGTCACTGTGCTGGCATCCATGGCGGCATGTGGAATGGGTTTCAGTACTTTCTTGCGGCTGAAAGGCAGCTGCTGAAAGCTTGGCAAGCAAGTTCACTGCTTAATTTGCATGTAGGACCAGGGAAGGATTGAACTTCCGACCACAGGGCTTAAGAAATCCCTGTGGCAGCCAACCAGGCTGGACCAGGATGTTCCCCCTTCACCAACTTTGGCAGTTGCATCCAAAGTTGGTGAAGGGCGAACATGGGAACAACAGTAGTGCAGCAGTAGGGTGCGCATGCCACAGCCACGCACAACCAAGTGGCATAACCAGTGGAAAGAGCGGAAGGCATGCTGCATGTGTGCTGCTAGGAACACCGAGGGGGCCCTTAGTCCGGAAGGCATACACCGCCTCAGCTGCTTGACAGCTTGGCGTATTAGCCGAAGGGGGGCGCCATTCAGCACAATCGTGCTGCGGGGCGCCTCAGGCTTTTGAGCACCGGAAAATCTAGCTCAAAAGCCTTTCCCTCAGAGGCTACATGGTGACTAGCTGGAAGCCAGCCACCTTTAGCCCCTATGTTGTTCCATCGGCTTGCCGCACGCGAATCTAGGCTGCTGCTGCTGTTAGCGCTAGGAACACCGAGGGGGCCCTTAGTCCGGACGGCATACACCGCCGCTGTCACGTCAGGTTGCGGCGGAGGGGTTTTCACGGCGGATGCACGCCATAGGAACGCCTGCACTGTTACTGACTAGCTGCAGTGTCACTACTACTAGCAGTCCTGTGCGTGAACTTGGGCGTGGTGGCCTTCATGTAGCATGAGCAGGAGTGACTTACAGTAGACTGCACGCACCAGCGTGCCCGACAGACTACAACATACACACGCGATAGGACCCGAGAGAGCTCGCCTCTCTCGGGGTTTGCTTGCCTCAAATGCACGGCGCAGTCAGTGCTCAACACCTAAACCTCAAGCTTTGACCAGCACAGGCACAAACCATATGTGTGCCTGTATCTAGCTGGCGGACCACGCCACACTGTGCACACGCCGTCATACGGCGTGACAGCTGTCACGTCAGGTTGCGGCGGAGGGGTTTTCACGGCGGATGCACGCCATCCCCCCCTCAACACCTGCACCCACCGTGCAGTGTTGACACCATGCACACAGTGTTCCTGCTCAACAAAAGGGAAGCCATCCATGCACACACGAGCGTTCAGTGGAGCGAGAAACCAGGCAAACACACACCACTATTGCAGGTGTCTGTTGCCGATTGTGAACCGCAGCCTGGGGCCCTGAGCCTATCAACAATCAACAACTATCAGCTGCTCTGCTGCATGGACGACATGCCTGACCCACACATATGCCACACTTGGCATCAACCGATCTGCTCTTGACAACTGCTTGCAGTGCCCAACCACTGCAAATCATCAGGGTGCTGGTGGCTGTCTCGATGCCCCCCCAGCCCAGCGCTGCTGGCCCACGCTGTCCCAACCTTGGAACCCTGTCCTGGCCCTGCTGACCCATGCAACCATGCATGTCAGCTCACACCTCAACAGCTGCCAACCCACAGCCATGATGCACAAGCCCACACCTGTGCCAACGTGCCTTGTGCCCACACTGATGCAGCGCTCCTGCTGCCATGAACACAAGCACCGCCCATGCACAAGGACAACATGGTGGACCAGACAACCCCTCAGTGCCCCCCCAGTCCCGTGCTCACAGCTGCTGCAACTGCTCACAAGCCACTGGGCACACAGGGCACCTCAGCACGCCAGCCCTACTGCGTTCCTGCTGCTTCGACCAGAACACTCCATGACACGATACAGCAACATTGCCAAGCCGCCTCCTTTCCATCCAGCCCTGAGAAGGTACTCACAGCTCTCCTGGCTGTGCCTGACCCCTGCTTCCACAGCTGCCCTCACAGCTGGGCCCCGCAGTGACTGCTACTGCTGCTGCTGCTCCAGCAGTAACAGCTCTCCTTCGCTGTCGGTCCAATGACGACAATGGAAATGTATAACTCCATCGTGACGATGAACTGCTCGCGGAAGCGCCTCGCCCGCCGCAGGCCCTCACTGGCAGTGCCCCATCACAACTGCTCTGCCACGCCGAACCATCCCAAGGGAGCTCTCTCGGGTAGGAACGCCTGCACTGTTACTGACTAGCTGCAGTGTCACTACTACTAGCAGTCCTGTGCGTGAACTTGGGCGTGGTGGCCTTCATGTAGCATGAGCAGGAGTGACTTACAGTAGACTGCACGCACCAGCGTGCCCGACAGACTACAACATACACACGCGATAGGACCCGAGAGAGCTCGCCTCGCTCGGGGTTTGCTTGCCTCAAATGCACGGCGCAGTCAGTGCTCAACACCTAAACCTCAAGCTTTGACCAGCACAGGCACAAACCATATGTGTGCCTGTATCTAGCTGGCGGACCACGCCACACTGTGCACACGCCGTCATACGGCGTGACACCTCAGCTGCTTGACAGCTTGGCGTATTAGCCGAAGGGGGGCGCCATTCAGCACAATCGTGCTGCGGGGCGCCTCAGGCTTTTGAGCACCGGAAAATCAAGCTCAAAAGCCTTTCCCTCAGAGGCTACATGATGACTAGCTGGAAGCCAGCCACCTTTAGCCCCTATGTTGTTCCATCGGCTTGCTGCACGCGAATCTAGGCTGCTGCTGCTGCTGTTAGCGCTAGGAACACCGAGGGGGCCCTTAGTCCGGAAGGCATACACCGCCTCAGCTGCTTGATAGCTTGGCGTATTAGCCGAAGGGGGGCGCCATTCAGCACAATCGTGCTGCGGGGCGCCTCAGGCTTTTGAGCACCGGAAAATCTGGCTCAAAGCCTTTCCCTCAGAGGCTACATGATGACTAGCTGGAAGCCAGCCACCTTTAGCCCCTGTGTTGTTCCTTCGGCTTGCTGCACGCGAATCTAGGCTGCTGCTGCTGCTGTTAGCGCTAGGAACACCGAGGGGGCCCTTAGTCCGGACGGCATACACCGCCTCAGCTGCTTGACAGCTTGGCGTATTAGCCGAAGGGGGGCGCCATTCAGCACAAGCGTGCTGCGGGGCGCCTCAGGCTTTTGAGCACCGGAAAATCAAGCTCAAAAGCCTTTCCCTCAGAGGCTACATGATGACTAGCTGGAAGCCAGCCACCTTTAGCCCCTATGTTGTTCCATCGGCTTGCTGCACGCGAATCTAGGCTGCTGCTGCTGCTGTTAGCGCTAGGAACACCGAGGGGGCCCTTAGTCCGGAAGGCATACACCGCCTCAGCTGCTTGATAGCTTGGCGTATTAGCCGAAGGGGGGCGCCATTCAGCACAAGCGTGCTGCGGGGCGCCTCAGGCTTTTGAGCACCGGAAAATCTGGCTCAAAGCCTTTCCCTCAGAGGCTACATGATGACTAGCTGGAAGCCAGCCACCTTTAGCCCCTGTGTTGTTCCATCGGCTTGCTGCACGCGAATCTAGGCTGCTGCTGCTGTTAGCGCTAGGAACACCGAGGGGGCCCTTAGTCCGGACGGCATACACCGCCTCAGCTGCTTGACAGCTTGGCGTATTAGCCGAAGGGGGGCGCCATTCAGCACAAGCGTGCTGCGGGGCGCCTCAGGCTTTTGAGCACCGGAAAATCAAGCTCAAAAGCCTTTCCCTCAGAGGCTACATGATGACTAGCTGGAAGCCAGCCACCTTTAGCCCCTATGTTGTTCCATCGGCTTGCTGCACGCGAATCTAGGCTGCTGCTGCTGCTGTTAGCGCTAGGAACACCGAGGGGGCCCTTAGTCCGGAAGGCATACACCGCCTCAGCTGCTTGATAGCTTGGCGTATTAGCCGAAGGGGGGCGCCATTCAGCACAAGCGTGCTGCGGGGCGCCTCAGGCTTTTGAGCACCGGAAAATCTGGCTCAAAGCCTTTCCCTCAGAGGCTACATGATGACTAGCTGGAAGCCAGCCACCTTTAGCCCCTGTGTTGTTCCATCGGCTTGCTGCACGCGAATCTAGGCTGCTGCTGCTGTTAGCGCTAGGAACACCGAGGGGGCCCTTAGTCCGGACGGCATACACCGCCTCAGCTGCTTGACAGCTTGGCGTATTAGCCGAAGGGGGGCGCCATTCAGCACAAGCGTGCTGCGGGGCGCCTCAGGCTTTTGAGCACCGGAAAATCAAGCTCAAAAGCCTTTCCCTCAGAGGCTACATGATGACTAGCTGGAAGCCAGCCACCTTTAGCCCCTATGTTGTTCCATCGGCTTGCTGCACGCGAATCTAGGCTGCTGCTGCTGCTGTTAGCGCTAGGAACACCGAGGGGGCCCTTAGTCCGGACGGCATACACCGCCTCAGCTGCTTGACAGCTTGGCGTATTAGCCGAAGGGGGGCGCCATTCAGCACAATCGTGCTGCGGGGCGCCTCAGGCTTTTGAGCACCGGAAAATCTGGCTCAAAGCCTTTCCCTCAGAGGCTACATGATGACTAGCTGGAAGCCAGCCACCTTTAGCCCCTATGTTGTTCCATCGGCTTGCTGCACATGAATCGAGCGCATGTGGGCCTTATGGCAGGCAGCCGAAAGGGAGAGACCCCGTAAGGGATAAACTGAGAGCCAACACCGCTGGGAAGCTATTTGCTGCTTGACAACACATAGTCCAGCATTCCCTTGAGTTCTTGATTTGCTGAGGGCGGGGACTGTGCTATATATAGGCCCCCGTTCCTCCGCGTAACATCCACTGAACCCTGAGTGGGGATGGCAGAGCCAAGCAAAGCACTGAAACGACGCAGAATAACTGTCTTCATAATCCCAGGCATCCTTCAATTCCTTCGGCGCTTTTGACCACCGTGCCGCAAAGCAGCAGCAGTACGGTACATGCACGCAGTGTTGTTGACACTGTGTAGTTTAGGCCCAAATCAGCCGTAGCAAGCACGCAGGAACTACCCATGTCCAGGAAAATAACTCTGTATCTGTTGACGAAAGGACAGGGACAGGTGTGTCTGACCACATGTCTGCTGACATCTCAGCAGGTCAACAAGGGGTGTGCCCCGTCGACACCGATGCTGCCTCTGAAGCAGTGTATCATAGGCATAGCAGCAGCAGAGGTCGAGACACGCAGCAGGACCTGTGAAATGTGCAGTGCTGGCAACATTTCAGTAGCAGCACCCAGGACAGCAGTAAAGTGGCCTAGAGGTGCTCATAAACTCAAGCACCAGGGACAGCTGACGCGCGCAGGATGCTGCAACAATGTTCAAGTGAACAGTGCACGGCCCAGCAACCACATCACAAGCAGCCAATTGAACCAGTTGATGCTGTTGGAACACCCACAGAGCCCATGTAGTCAAGGCACTACCAGCAGCCGTGCTGCCAGGGCCATGGCTAGCTGTGGCAAAAAGCTCTGACAAATCTGGCAACGTTACATGCCAAGGCCACAGCACAGCAGTGCAACATACGTAAACAAACGCACAAACGAACGCACAAAACGCTGGTTGGTAGGCGGAGAACCGCATGTGGCTCTCATGTGTGGCACAGTAGATCAGAAGGGTGTGAACGTCCAACACGTGTGTACCTGAGTGCCGTACTGCGCCGTACAGCTAATGCTGTGCCCCGTACAGCTAGTAGCTGTGTGGTGCTCAAGGTCAACAACAGTGCTTTGCCTGGTGTGCGCTGATGTTTGATTCTTTGATTTGATTTGATTTGTTGCTAAAGCTGTCAATGTCACCTTGTAAAACCTTGCACATGTTGAGGATGTATGTGGTTTAGCTTCGGCAGCAACCGCTCTCAATGCCTTCTAGGTGTGCACACCCGATTGTTTGCTGACCAATTGTTTGCTGACCAAGCACGCAATGGCCTGCAGAAAGCCTGGGGTGGCGGTGAGTTGGTGTGCACACGGTCGAGATTGTTGGGCATCATCTGTGTTGCCAGCTATGGCAGAGCATGCCATGCGCATCAGCAATCTATGCTGCTGTACTACAGCACTGGCAGTAGCGGCGGTTGCTTGGGTGCACGCAAGCATACAAATGAGGGGTCAGATGGGTCTCAACATTGCGCTTGCTGGCAGCCTTTGTGAGGAAGCCTGACACGCACTTGCTGCTGCCTTGGACCCCCTTGGCCAGCAAGAGCTACTGCATTGGAAGCAGTGGCAGAGTTGAAGGCCACTTGCAGCAGCAGCAGTAGGGACAGCAGTGTATGGGTGTGCGGCAGCAACAAGAATGTGGGTTTTCTGTATCAGTCAAAACTGTGCCTTTTGTGCCTGTTGAAACCATTTGCTCATGACAGCTACCATCTTTCCTTAGTTATCCTGCAGCGTTCGGCTGTAACACCCAAACAAAAAGAAAAAAAGCTTACACATGACTTGTCAGTGTGCGAAACCAGCACTGTTGTGGTAACTCTGGTAAGCTCTGTCTGCCAATTGTATGTGCCAAGGCACTCCTGTGCACATACACGGCATGTGCCGCTGTGCATGCCTATGCAAACAGCTTTAGGATGTGGAGCAACCTTCCAGCAGCTCCGTCTGCTTATGAACGCTATGCAGCCCATTTCGCAATGTGCAATATGAATGATGCTGTCATGCATGGTTTGTTTGCTTCTGCATAGAAATGCTGCCATGGCGCCCCTGAAGGGGAGCTGTGTTGGTGGTACACAGAGCCTGAAGCGGGCTGACAGTGACTGACAAGGACGCTTGAAGAAATACTTTCAAAGATTGGCCGCATGTACAGGCCTAGGAACCCCCGGTGCTAACCAAGGCAGTCCAAGGCTTCGATGCAGTAGCTGTCTCGCCTCACCAAGCACAGGAGCGCTTGCTTTCTCAACACTTCGAGTGCTCTAAAAGTTATCTTTACGTCTGTGGAAACACGGCTGGTCCTCCTATCGTTGGTCCAATACAGTATGGGAAGGCAGTACATCCATCAGGTCAGCGTTACGCGACAGGATGTCACATAATCATCTCATTTGATCAGCTTCAGCTTGAAGCTTTGGCACATCGCATAACACCTGCTGTCACCCGTGATTATCGATACCTCCAGTGTCTGACCTGCAGGGCTACTTAAGGTCGGGATCGCAGCGTCGAGAAGCAAGCAACATTGGTATAGCTCTTAAAGAGCAAGACATAACTACAGGTTAATATCTTGCAAACCCCGAACTGCCACTTTGCGGTCCCATCCTTGCACACCAGCTCGCTCCGAACAGCTACATCGACTAACAGTAATTTAAGAGCAAATTTAGCAATGAACAAGCTTTTGGCGCTGCTGGTGGTGGCTGGTAAGCCTCATTCAGCCAGGATCAGCAATACAGCAGCTGCTCAAGGATTTCTGGTCTGGCCTTGAGCTGACTGTCCACAAATGCAGGGAGAGAAACCCCCACTGCTTTGACACTAAACAACCAAGTGCATCTGTGAGGCACCAAATGCTTCTGGTGGAGATAGGTGCACCTGTCAATTGACATTGATTTTGCTGCACCCACTGCTGCTTCTTGCAGGTCTGGCCACCACGGCATTTGCTGAAGGTGCTGCAAAAACGTCCAGTCTCACGCTGACGACCCCTGGTGAGCGCTTGGTTCGCCGCTTCGCTGCCGTACATCTGTTCAAGGGCCGAGGCGGGCTTGCGTGGTGCATCAGCGTCATACAGTAAAACTAATATATTTGACGTGGTAACGGCCAGCATAGCTGTATTGCCCAGCGAACCAACAACTGATTGCCATGGGTTGCCCGCCATGATCATCATCAGCAGGCGCACCCAGCAGCATTCTTGCAGGTCCTACGATCATTGCCCGCCCACTTATGAGCATCTCACCATACCTTCTCTATTGCAAAATGCCTGTGCTGCTGTGTCACTCGCTTGCACTGCTTCTGTACCACAGAGTCCACTGGCAAGCCTGCTGATGCGTCTCGCAACCTCCTGCAGTGGGGTGGCTGGGGAGGGAGTGGCTCCCAGTCACAGGCTCAGGCCCAGGCACAAGCACAGTCCGGTGGATGGGGTGGTTGGGGCGGCAGCGGCTCACAGGGTGAGTGCTTGGATTGACACTAAGAAAACTGAGACCGTCATGTCTGTGCTGTGCATGATCATGCTATCATGCTTCATGAAGGCTGCCTTGTGTGGGCCTCTGCACATAGCCATGAACATTTGCCAGGTTGGTCGTGACTTGCTACAGTATTCTGTGACAAGCATCTGCCTGTCGCACCTCATGTCAAGGCTCTGGCAGTACACCACTGCTGGCATCATGAGCTGACCAGCTTCATGAGCTGTGATTGCATTGCTGATGCTGAACCCACAATTCTGACACTTGCATGACTGCCATTCTGCCCTTGCCTTGCTTCTGCAGCTCAAGCTCAGGCCCAGGCACAGTCGCAGTCTTTCGGAGGTGCGTCCACTTAGCTCGCCGAGTAGTTGTTCCCAGTGATGCGATTCAAAAGCATTGTGCCCTGTCACAGAAACCTGCCTAGCTACATCTGACAACAGCATCACAGCTTGCTGGCATGATGACGGGACTTGTGTTCATCCAGCCTGCTGGCCTCCGGCCAATCTTGTGAGCCTTGCTTGAATTCTGCTCACACATTGTGCACAACATCTGCACGCCGCCTCAATAGCCCGCACCTTCTGCCAGACACTCGTGCATGGAAACTTATTCATATGTCATGTTTTCTTTCCTGCCTGCCATGCTTTTCTCAGGTGGCTTTGGTGGTGGTGGCGGCTACCGCCCCTACGGTGGTGGTGGCTGGGGCGGCTGGGGTCGTAAATTGATGGGCACAGACAACATCCAGAGCGCACAGAAGGCCCAGTGGGGTGGATACGGCGGCTGGGGCGGCTACCCTGGTGGCGGCTACAGCAGCAGCAACTCCTGGGCGCAAGCTAACGCTGGTTCTGGCTCTTTTGGTGGTCCCTGGGGCGGCGGCAGCCAGTCCTTTGCGAATGCAGCAGCAGGTGCTGGCAGTGGTGGTTGGGGTCGCAAGCTGATGGGTGTCAACGGAGCACAGAAGGTGCAGTGGGGCGGGTATGGGGGCTTTGGAGGCTACCCTGGTGGGGGTGGTGGCTACAGCAACTCCTGGTCTCAGGCCAATGCTGGCGCTGGCTCTGGTAGCTTTGGTGGTCCCTGGGGTGGTGGCAGCAACAGCTGGGCTCAGGCTTCAGCAGGTGCTGGCAGCGGCAGCGGTTGGGGTCGCAAGCTGCAGCAGTCAGTTGCCAAGTCTGACAGCACTGCTGTGAGCAACAATGGCCAGCCTGCAGTAGCCAAGTCTGATGCTGTCGCCACCGGTACTGACGGCCAGCCTGCTGTTGCTAGCTCTACAGCTACTGCTGGTAGCTCTGGTGGCTTTACTGGCCCCTGCAATGCTGGGGCTCTCCCCCCCATGCAGCCGCTGCCTGGTATGCCACCTATGCCCCCCATGCAGCCCCTGTGGGGCCCCTGCCAGGGCAAGAAGTGAGCTCAGCACTGTTCTGAGCTCTTGCTCACCCTGTGACTGGGGTGTTGTGATGATTTCTTGACTGTTTTGCTCCGGGCTTGGAGCCCCTTAGTGATCCAACTGTGTACCCCTGCATGCTTCCTTTCTTGCTGAATTTGCACTCAGCATACCTATCATATCCCTGTTTTGGACAACAGGGCTGCATGACCACACTGGTCTCATCGTGAGGGGTTATGCTCAGTGTGGTTCAGTTCAGGGTATCGCACCCCTGGCCGGAGCAGGTGGTTGGGATTGATGGGCGACCCAAGCAGGCCATGTGTGTCCTGCACAGTGTTGTGATGTGATTGATTACGGCCCAGGTTGTTTATTGTGCCATTGCTGAGAGAATGCAATGGGTTGGTGGCAACAGTAGAGAGTAGTTTGTGATTTCAGACTGAGGGGCATGCCGCATGATGCAGTCCAAGTGGCTGTGCGTGCACATCTGGCACTGGTGACAATCACCCTGCACTATGCCATGGCATGCATATGGTATGTGCAACATGTACAAGTTTTATGAACAGCACCCTTGCATGGCTGCCTGCTGCACTCATGCCCAGTGCCAAGCATCATGGCATTCTGAGGGCCTGCTATGCGCTGCATAAGTATTGATAGTGTTGTGTTCCAGGGCTGTGCTGCCGGGCTTCCCGGCAAGCCATGCATATACAAGCTGCCTTCCAAAGGCGGCAATGCATAGCAGTCAACAGCAGTGACAAAGCTGGGAGTGTATTGTACGGGCCGCATGCCATGGCAGAGCTGTTGAACAGTTTGAACCAGGTGTAACCAACTGCTGTCATCAAGTGTGGATCCAACCTGCTAAGCTTTGCGATGCTGCCTCAGGCCCCCTGTCGCCCCCCCCCCCCCGCCCTACACACACACACTGTGACGCCACCATATGCCATGAGTATTTAATGAAAACATGTGACAATTACACCCCTTGCGCCAAACACATAAGGATGCAAAGACATATGCCTCCAGCCCATCAGCGTGTTGATTTGTCTAAACAAATCTTGGCACTGCCTTTGTCTTGAAGAATGGCACTAATAGAGCATGCTTCCACCTGGGGAGCCACGCCAGACATTCAACCCGCCACAATTTCACAACACAACCAACCAGTATTGAGTATGAGCGCGCCTGCGTTCAGCAGCGGGGCACCAATCTTGTCAGCACCTGTAGCTGATCCCACACCCCCTGACGAACCCCTGCACCCCCTGACGATTTAGGCTCGTGTTGGTGTTTGACTTCTCACCCCCTGCAAAGGTTGAGCTGTGCGTCCTCTCCCCCCCCCCCCCCCCACCCCCCCCCCACCCCCCGTCTTAAGTTTGTGGTGGACCCCGGGTCGGTGTCTTATGCCTCCACCCGGCTGTGTCAGCAGAAGCACTGCTGGATCCAACAGTGCTGCGGAGCACCTGCACCTGTGCCGAACATTTTCGTCACCGAAAATGTAACAGCTGTGAAGCTGTACAGGACATGTCAGCCGTCCAACAGCGGTCAGTTTGCTTGTTGATGCTGAGCTGTTCCCCACACTGCTCAGTACCGGCAGGACCTCAAACAAATTTACGAAACAGCAATAAATGTGACGCGAATTTGTTCCCCCGCATCTTTCGGTCCACGTGTCGTTGTTCGGCAAACCAGACTCAAGTCACTCAACTCACTCAGTACTCAGAGTTGAGTGCGCCGTTGTTACCCACAGGACCCGACCCTTATAAACAGCTCCTTCCAGCCCCATACCAGCCACCGCGCTTATTATAACCTTCTCACAATAGTTCTTACATGGCAAGGTATTGTTGTTTGGTCTACTGCTTAGCAAAAAGCTCACAATGGCGTTGGGCATCTCTGCTCCGTCCTGCGCCCTGTGGCATGCTTGCCAAACGGCCCTTCATGCGTGTGTGAAGCAAGTCGTCGGAGTAACACAGGGGTCATGTACTCCTGAGGGAACGCTTCCCGAGCTTGATTGTCCGGTGCTCGGGAAGCTAGGGCACTCCAGCAGCACTCTCGTGCTGATCGATGCCCCCCCTTCGGCTAATGCGCCAAGCTGTGAAGCAGCTGAGGCGGTGTATGCCGTCCGCGACAAAGGGACCCCTCACGTGCTCCTGGTAGTAGACCACCAATATGGCTTTAGTCTTGAGATTAGCATAGTGTCTTATTAGATGAGACTGGTGTGGGCGGCCTCCCCGTGCCACGTGGCAGTCTCGGATAACTGCAGCAGCTGGGCAGCAACCTGCGCAGGTTGCAGATTGCTTGAATCCACAAGCACGCTTGCCCAGCTGTTTGCAGTGAACCAACCTTAGCCCACATACATAGCAGCAGCACTGGGTGCAGGTGTGGGGGTTAGGTGGCACTGTTGGCACTGCATTGCGAAGCACACCCCTACCAGCTACGATTGTGGTGCTGGGCAGCAACACTTGGTGCAGTTTGGGGGTTGGTGAAAGCTGAAACGCTTGGAGTGGGGACATTCTGCGTTTACATCACAGAGCAGGAAATATTTGGAAAGACTTGGCGAGGCTCCCGTGATAGCACCAGTCCCCAACAAGAAAGACGCACACATCATGTGTGCGTCATGGTACATGTGACATGTACCACAGCACAAGACTGACGTACCACAGCAAGCCATACCTAAGACGCAAACCACCAAAGTCACCACCGTGATGGGGTGCACAGCTCCAATGGTGGTGCTGGCAGCTGTAGAGCAGTATGTGCAAAACATGTACCCCTGCAATGCAGGTGGCTCTACTAAACGTCTTGATGCAACCAGAATGTTCACGATTGACCACACTGCGTGGGCCACGACTGATGCTGCACACAATACGGCCACAAGGCAGTGCTTTCAAAGCAAGTTGCGCAACTGCATGCACCCCAAAACCATACACTTAATGGCAGCCAAAACGCCTGACAAATGTGCTGCGACCACAAAACCAGCTGCGCGCCCCCGCTAAAAAGCCAGAGTTGAGAGCCAACCGGCTGACCTAAATGAGGGCACCTAATTTGAGCGCCCCGGCCGCATTGCGGCAATGTGCTCAAACCCTGTGTTGGCAGGGAGGCTACATCGCAAATTTTGCAACAACTGATCGAAGAGGACTGAATCAGTGCCTGAGCCCTCAGCCAGTCAGTGCAGTTCAGGCACTTGTGTCCAAGCCCCTGAAGGGACTGACACTGCTGAGGGCCCACCAATGAGTACCTTCAAGTTGCACGGGGTCCAGCGCAAATCTAAGAGCAGGGGGGGGACCCCAAGTATGCCTCTACCCCTCCCCTGTGTCCCTTCTAGGCTGTTGCGCACAGACCCCTCCCCCGTGTCAGCTGAGGCTGTTCTTGGGTGCTGCTGCTCCCCCCTTATGGATGGGACCGCTGAACCCCTGAACCCCCTCCAGTTGGTGTTGACCTCTATCCCCCTGCAAAAAAACAAGCTGTGCGTCCCCCCCCCCCTTGGGTTTGTGGTGGACCCCCACACTTGCGTGCACACGGTGTTGCTGGCTGGCAGCTGTCCATGTACAGATGTCACAGTGCCACTGATTTGCACATTGTTGAATTCCCATTGCTTGATGTTGTGACTGGACGAGGTGATGGCTGAACGAAACAAGTTACAGATACACCCCCTTTGTTGGACTGTTCGAGCACCAGGGTGTGGTGGGGCAATAACATCATCTGATGTAAATCACTATTCACTCCCGCTGTGTGTTTTGAAGTGTGATAGCTGCACAGCATGAGCGTCATGTGTCAAGGTCGTGCGCCTCCACCCGGCCAAGTCATTAGAAGGACTGCTTCTGACAGAAGAAGTGCTGGATCCAGCAGTGCGCTGGAGCACCTGCACCTGTGCCAACATATCCTCCACCGAAAGATGTAGCAGCTGTATTGGACCTGTCAGCCATCCAACAGGTCAAGTTGCTTGTTGAGGCTGAGCTGTGCCCTGGAGGCATAGAAGCAAATGCCAGCAAGGGGTCCACCACAAACTCAAGGCCAGGGGGAGGGGGACGCACAGCCTATTCTTCGGAGGGGGGGAGGGGTCAATCGGAGAACGAGCCTATTTTTCAGAGGGGGGGAGGGGTGCAGCGGCCTGTCCCAGGGGGGGAGCAGCAGTACCTAACAACAGCCTAAAACCGACACAGGGGGAGGGGTCTGTGCGCCAAACAGCCTAAAATTGACACAGGGAGAGGGGTTGCAGCATATTTGGCGTCCCCCCCCTGGTCTTAGGTTTGTGGTGGACCCCCAACACCGCCTCAATTCGCCACTGCTCAGTACCGGTATAGTTACAAAACGCCTCAAAGCAAAGAACGAAAACGCTGTGCTTTATTGCTTTTACTGATAGACACTATTCTACTGGCTGAGCCAGCCGGACTCAGTGACTCAAGACTCAGAGTTGAGTCGTCAGGCGTTGTTGCGCACTGAGCCGGGGCCATAAATAGTGCCCCTAGCCCATAAGTTTCCAAGTCATGTTGGGGACAGCCTACTGCTTAGCATGAAGCTTCACAGCGGCATTGGGCATTCTCGACCCGAGCTCCGCCCTTTGCCCTGTGCGAGCTGCTTGCCAAACGACCCTTCATGCGTCATGCGTGTGGATCAAGTCGTCGGAGTGACACAGGGGCCACAGGTTTCCGGCTCATGGCCGGAAATCATATACTCCTGGAGGGAACGCTTCTCGAGCTTGTTGTCCGGTGCTCGAGTTGTGAGAGCGCTCAGCAGCACTTAGTGCTGATCAGTGCTTCCCCTTCGGCTAATACGCCAAGCTGTAAAGCAGCTGAGGCGGTGTATGCCGTCCGCGACCAAGGGACCCCTCAAGTGCTCCTGGCAGTAGGCAAACAACATGGCTTCAGCACAGTGTATAGTTGTGAATATTGTCAATAGTGGTGAGTATTGTAATTACTAGTCGACGAGCTGGTGTGGGCGGCCTCCCCGTGGCAGTCTCGGACAGCAGCAGCAGCTGGACAGGTTGCTTGGTTCTGAAGCATACTTGCCCAGCTGTTGCAGTGAACCAACCTCAGCCCACATAGCCGATTCAAGTCTCCCTTGAAAGTGATAAGCAAACATGCAAGCCTCAACTCAGCAGTAGGGGAATTTGCAGCAGCTGGCAGCAACAAGCCATCTGGTCATGTATGCAAGAGGTGGGCCTGGGCCATGCATGCCATCACAGGTACCCAACGCAGTTTGTGAGGCCTGTCCTGCGACATTGGGATGGTCTTGGCCCCTGCATGTTTATTTGTTGGTACCCCTAGCATTCTCGGTGAGACAGTAGCACCTGCCACACTGACTTTGA
Organism: Desmodesmus armatus; assembly: GCA_007449985.2. Classification (NCBI taxonomy): domain Eukaryota; kingdom Viridiplantae; phylum Chlorophyta; class Chlorophyceae; order Sphaeropleales; family Scenedesmaceae; genus Desmodesmus; species Desmodesmus armatus. The sequence goes on along the minus strand of VIIQ02000059.1, from coordinate 168,298 downwards.
CCCTGTAACAGTACAGACCCCCTAGGCCCACCAAACTGTGTTGTTGGGTGGGTGTATACATGCTGTTTTAATGCCTCAGACCAGAATCAGAACATGCACGAATGTTACAACAACATTGCATGACCCCATGACCTGCATCGCAAAGCAGGATACAATAGCGGCACGAACACACCACGCCCAGACAACATGCGAACTTCGCATTGGATGCACTATGTCAGACTGTACCAAAGATGCACCAATACCAGCCTCTTCAGGCGGTGTCATCCTGCATCATGTGGCACACTTCCCAGAGCTGGGAGGCAGGCAAACATGCGGCGTACAGCACCTGCTCCCGCAACACACTCAAGCTCCAGCAATGAAGCACGCATGGCCATGACCAACTTCATGCTAGCAATTGCAAGCGAGTGATTCAACCTACATACAAGGCATGCTTGCCTACTTCACTGCCTGCCACGGCTCGAGCTGCAAACTCCTGACACTGCCATACCACCAAAGTAATTGAGCCTGCCAAGGCCAAGTACGCGAAGCACCTATTCCAGCCAACAACCACCTCCACTGGGTGCTGAGCAGAGACCCGCTCGTGCAGTAACACATACACACACGATGCACCGGGCCGGGTACTGTCGCACCGTGTCATGATGACGCATGATGCAGGGTATGCCATAGTAGTACCCTGGCGAGTTGGCAGTACCCTGCAACCAAGCAACCCAGACGAGGCAACCTGACAACGGCTTGAGGCTGACCTGCCTCACCTAGGTGGAGCTCCACTACGTCAAGCCCCCACACGAACCAAAGCTGTCAACATAAATGTTGTGGGTGTGTGCAGCAGCGGCCTTACGCACAGAGGCATACATTATCATCCATATACCATGATGATCACTAGCCTGACACGCTGCCGCAGCTGCTGCTGCTGTAGAATTCAAACTGGCAGCTTCAGGATGGCAGCAACCAGGTCGTGGTAGCTCTTGCCATCCTTGCCTTTTGCCCTGACCTTGGTGGCCTGGACAGCCAGCAGCGTCAGCAGCCATATGCGTGTGCGTGCCTGGAGGTGCTGCTGCTGCTGCTGGGTCGCCTTGGGCTTCTTCTTTTGGTGCTGCTGTTGCTGCTGCTTGAGCATGACCACCTTCACCGTTGTCTTCCTGCCCTCCACAATCTCCAGCGCAACAGCAGGGTCTGATGCTGGCAGCTTCTGTGAGCACTTCTTCAGGCTTCTGCTGTTACCAAGGTTGTCCAGCTGGACTTGGCTGCTACTGCTGCTGAGGTCGTCCTTGACCTTGCAGGAGCTGCCAGGCGACAGCACGGAGCAGCACTCCTCAAGCAGCGCTGTCACCACCTCAAGCGCAGGTGCCTCCCCGTACTTGTCGCACAGTGCTGCGTGCACGCGCATGAGCTCAGCCTCCAGGCGTGATGTGGCACTGGATGACCCTGCTGCAGCTGCTGCCGCAGCAGGAGCCACCAAAGCTGAGGGCTCTGCAGGGGGTGCTGCCTTGACTGGCTCGGCAGCCACAGCCTGAACAGCATCAGCCGCTGCTGCGACCTGCTGGCCAGCCATGCCTGCGATCGCTGCTGCTCCCTCATTCTGCTGCTGCAGCATGCCACCACTGTTTTTCTCTGCTGCAACCCTGGCAGCTGGCTCAGCACAGCCCTCTGCACTGCTGCCAGCTAGCATGTCTGCAGGGCGGTCCACCGCTGCCGCCAATGCTGCTGCTGCCGCCACTGCTGTTGGCACTGCCTTTGCTATCGCCGCGGTTGCTGCTTGTGCCTGGCATGAGCGTGTCTGTGGGCGTGCTGCTGCTGCTGCTGTGGAAGACCCAACACTGGCATCACCCTGCCCACCAACCTCCCCTGTCTCATGGCCTACACCCCGCAGCTGTCTGATGGGCTTGCCCCTGGCTGCCTGCCGGTTGCCGGCCGGTGACTCCCCTTTCACCCCAGCCTTCTTGCTGACCCTGCTGCGCAGGACACGCCCCAGGCCAGCTGCCGCCGCTGCTGCTGCTGTTGCCGTTTCAGCAGCACTGGCACCTTCTGCAGTTTTCTTCTGTGCTGCTGCTGCACTGCGGGTGAGCACGCGGGAGAAGCGGCGCACACTTCTTTTGGCAGAAGCAGCAGGACTGCTCAGAACAGCCAGAGCTGCCTGGGTTGCAGCAGCGCCACCTTCGTCAGCTGCCAGCTGGAAAGGGCGCGTTGCTGTTGCTGCTGCTGCTGCCACCGCCTGGTCAGCTGTCACGTCTGCAGGCTGCTGGTTGTTGGTGGCAGCAGCAGCAGCTGCAGCTGCTGCTGCACCTGCCATACTGGGGCTGGCAGCAGCCATGGGGTCTAGGACCACACTGCAGACCTGCTGCATCCGCGTGGGGGTGTCACCGCTGGCAGCTGTGCCTGCAGCAGCACTTGTGGGGTCTGGGGCTGTGCTGTAGGACTGCAGCACCAACTTGCAGGCATCTCCGGTAGCAGCGGCGCCTGCTGCGGTCACCATGGTGCTGGGGCTGGCAGCAGCCATGGGAGCCAGCGCCGCGCGGCTGACCTGCTGCAGCAGCTTTGGAGCATCAATGCTGGCAGTGCTGGCTGCTGCAGCACCTGCGGCGTCTGGGGCTGCGATGCAGGACTGCAGCATCAGCTGGGGGCCCTCTGCACTGGCCGCTATGGTGGCTGCGTCCACCATGTCGGGGCTGGCAGTAGCTGTGGAGTGTAGGGCTGCGGTGCTGGACGGCAGCATCACCTGGGGAGCATCACTGCTGGCTGTTGTGGCTGCTGCTCCTGCCGTGCTGAGGCCGGTGCTGTGGCTGGCACCAGCTGTGGAGTCCAGGGCTGCGGTGCTGGACGGCAGCGTCAGCTGGGTGGCAAGACATGTGACAGCTGCGGCTGCAGAAGCACCTGTTGGGTCTGGCGCTGCGATGCAGGACTGCAGCATCAGCTTGAGGGCCTCTCCGCTAGCATCAGCGGCTGCTGCTCCTGCCATGCTGGGGCTGGCACCAGCTGTGGAGTGGGCTGCGGTACTAGACGGCAGCAGCAACTGAGTGGTATCGCCCATGGCAGCGCTTGCTGCAGCAGCAGCAACAGCGGGGTCCTGGGGTGTGCTGTAGGACTGCAGCACCAGCTTGAAGGCAGCGGTGGCTGCTGCTTCCACTGAGCCAAGGCTGGCACCAGCTGCAGGGTCCATAGCTGCGGTGCTGGACGGCAGCATCAGCTGGGCAGCACCTGTGAGATCCAGGGGTGCGATGCTGAGCTGGGGCGTCAGCAGGGTCACACTCTGTGATAGTGCCAGCAAGGTGCTTGCAGCTGTGGCTGCAGCAGCAGCTTCTGAGCTGCAGCCGGCTGCCTCTGCAGGATTGCTGCACGGCAGTGCGGCACACTGGCTGCTTGGCCCTGCAGGGTTGGCGCTTGCGCTTCCTGCAGCTGCTGCAGCAGCACCTGTGGTCTCAGCAGCAGCAGCGCCTGCGGCCGTTGCAGCTGCGCCGCCTGCGGTCACAGCTGAGGCCACTGCAGCAGCAAAAAACAGAACACACTGGGGTGAGGTGAGACCGTTCATAGTATGAGGAGAGAGAAAGCATGACCACCTAGCTCGCCCCTACAGCAGCCATTGAGTGAAGCACATGCCTGAGCACCCTGTCAACTTCCGGAGTTGACTCGGCATGAGGTTCCTTCATGGCTCATCAAAGTGTGAGATGCAACATACCTGCCGCCACAGCTGCCTCCCCGTACATCTCCTTGGCCAGGTCATGCAGGCTGACCAATGCCTGCCACACCAGCTGCAGACAAAGAACAGATGCACAGCAAAAACAAGTGACTTTACTTGGCTGACGTGTGTGGCCAGCTGGTGGGGGGTTCGCCTCCCCTGGAACCTTCCAAGTGAGCTTTGTCAAGTATACTGGTTTGTGAGCCAGACAGCCAAAGGGAGTCAGGCCTAAAACAGCATTGCATTGAAGCAGTGGGACTTGCTGTCATCTCTTCAAATTCCTGTACATGTAAATATTCCCTGTTTGTGTCTGTTACTGAGTCAAAGACTGAGCAGGGCATGCTAGTGAACAAGCTGTCTGCATGAGATTGGCAAACTGAACGGGCTGAGTCTGCCACAGCGGCTGAAGTTCAAAGCATGCATGGGAAATGCATCACCGTTTTGAAAGCAGAGTCTCTACAGCACCACGCCAAAGGCTGTGTCCCCCCGTCAGGCACCTGCATATCCTTCTGCAGCGAAGCAATGAGCCCAGCACAGGACCTGCTTGGGATCCCAAGCAGGTGCGGATGCAGTCCCGGGGCATCTGCAGGTCCCACCTCCCAGAATGGCAGCTCTGCAGTAACAAACAACAACGCACTGCGTTGCATGATGCAACGGCACATGCGATGTGATGATGCACATGGTCTTTGAAAGGACCTTGTGGCAAAGCATCTTGCTCAACAATTGACGTTCAAGGGCCGTACTGACTTGCAGTGCAATGAAGTCATCATGTAAGTTACAGAACACATTCAGTGCTTGTGTCGAGGCAGCAGCATGCATACTATCCTAGTAGGAGCTGCTGAGCCGCAGCTGCCACATGCTTCAAGCTTCCGTACAAAACAATGATGGTACTCCAGCATGCTGAGCAACGTGGGCCTGGCCACACCTGCGGGCAACTGACTTTGACAGTCTGAGGCTTACCTGCTGCAAGCTGAGCGCTCAGGCACTGGTTGAGGAAGCCGTACGCGCTGGCAAACGCCTGCAGATAGGAAAGACAAGTAAAGAGAACCTGTGATGATTAGGTCAAGCCAGCCCATGTTTGCATGCAACGATACCTGCCAGGCAAGTTGCCAGTCTGTCGCTATGGCGATGCAGACACACCAGCAGCTAGCCTTAGACCAGCCTAGCTTAGGTCCTGCAGAGGTGACAGCTGCAGTCAAATAATCGGATAACCTATCAAAGTTTGCCAAAACTGCGCTTGCTGCTCTTAGAATCCTCTCGGCTTCCCGTATAGCATGCCAGTATCATACTTGTGGCACAAACTCAGAGAGACATGAGACTGTACAGTCACACAGTTGGGCCAACAGGACATTGATTGTGGACCACCAACAGCCAAGACATCAACAGACACCCTTAGCTCCAGGATCCTGGCTGCTCCACTGCAAACAGGCTGCTCTCTCACCTTGAGGTCCGCCAGCAGCCTTGTGCCTGTTGGCACGTAGGCGGCAATGTTGCCAGAGCTGCTGGGTCCTGCAGCATCCGGCCCCGCTGCCACTGCAAAGAAAGGATGACAGGCATGCAACAACGGTGACAAAACCGAAGCACGGCAGAGGAAGCGCTGGCGTACATCAGGATTTTGTCGTCCGTCTGGAAGGGTTTCCAGCAATGGGTTTCCCGCCTTCAGAGGCCTTCTGGAAACCACCTGCGGGAAGGCCCGGCCTGCTGGAAGCCCTGTCAACCCCCCTTTTTCCAAACTTACGATAGTTGATATAAGGCAGGACCTCGCAGCTTACTAAGTGAGGCTCACTGGGGCATTCTGCGCGCTGTGCGACAACTTGATTTTTTAGGATTACGTGTCATGCGCTAACACACATCTATGACCCCAAGTGCTGAGTCAGCATGAGCCCTTGAAGGGCTATGCATGACTGTCGTGTCCAGCGAGAATTGTGATGCACTAGCTGTGGTGATGCACTGGCTGAGGGTGGGTTCCCTACCACCTACCCGCTGCTGAGATGGCTCCAGCCAGCTGCACCTTCTGTCCCCTCCAGCTGTCCTTAGCATCCTTCATGGCCTGCACACAGGAACATGTCAGAGAATGGTTGATTGGTCTTGCACAACATGCTTAAAGTATACAAAATTTTCATACTGCAACGTTGACCATGATGCAATAACACGCCTTCAATGTGTGACACAACCGCCATGCTGCGGGTAGTTGGCAGCCTGCCAGGCGCCCGGGCCTGGGCCCCATCATGCTCGCTCTGAGGCACCTACACAGCAGTGTGAGGCCAGCTCACAGATGCAGTCACTGCCCTGCAGACATCGCGCACACTGAGCGTTGCGGCAACGCTAAGTGTTGGCACAGTGCGCTGCCACCAGAAAATGTTTCACACTGCATCTTGGGTGATACATTCATGCACACGGGTATGTGAGTACTTGATCGAAGTGGGCCCCTGTGAAACGTGTCAGCAATGGATGCTAACCTGGATGTAGGCCGGCAACCCCTGGCGGATCTTGCTCAGGTGTGATGCTGCCAAACTGGTGATGCCCAGTGTGCGCCGGGCGGTGGCACGGCTAGCAACTTGCAGGGGCCCTGCAGCAGCGCAATATCAACAGGCCGGCGGCAGGCACGAGAGCCTCTCTGAGAATGGTGAGTGGAGAGGCATGTATCATCCCAGTGTGTGCACGCTGCGAGAGCGCATCCGCTCCGGGGACCAGGTTCCGAACCTGTTGGCAACAGCACCGCATGCGGTGTGACGTGGCATGCTGCTCAGCATCAAGGACTTCACCTGGTCCAGCCTCCACCTCATCATCAAACAGGAAGTCTCCAGCAGCAAAGTCATCATCGCCTGGGGGGTCATCAGCTGCAGCGCGCTTCAGCAGGAGGGCAACGATCTCCTTCAGCTGCTGCCCGCTGATGACATCTGTAGCAGGCAGGCTGTCCTTTCCGCCCCCTTTGCTGCTGCTCTTTGCTCTGCTGTTTTTCCTGCTGCCCTGCCCACGGCCAAGCTGCACCGCGCCGGCTTTAGCAGCTTTCTTGGGTCTGCCTGCTGTCGTGTCTGTTTTGGCGCTGATGTGGTTTTCCTTGCCAACCAGGGTCTGCTTGAACTCTCGGTACTCAGCAGTCATTTGGTCGCCTCGGCGAGGCCTGCTGCTGATGCTGTGGAGCACTGCACCTGACTGTGCTGGCTGGGACTGCTGCGCTGGCTGTGCTGGCTGCACTGCAAGTGCTGCATGTGCTGGCAGCGCTGCTCCTTGGGCGCCAAGCAGCCCCATGGCTGCTTGCTGCTGCGTAAGTGGCTTCCTCCCCGTCGAGCGGAGGTTTTGAGACATGTCCTGCAATGGTTACAACGACAAACAGCACCATCAGCAATAGTAACAAGAACAGCCCTGCTGGTTGTGTCGATCGGCCGCTGCTGTTGTGCATGGAAGAAAGCTGGTCCTGATCTGCCTGGATGCAAAGGAACGGCCACGAAACCCCATCTCTTCTTGAAAGGTGGTTAGAACATATGCACCCAGGTGCATGCAATTTCCGGCGTGCAGCACGGCATGCAGCGTTGGCACTCAACTGATCAGCACGTCAGGGGCCACCTCGAGCTCAGGACGCCAGCGCTTCTACTAATCGATACGACATGACCACTAAAAGTTGGTTCAAAAGCTGCTCAACCTGTTTGCAGGCAACAGACGCTGCTGCGCGACGAGTATCGGACGTCGATGCTGCAGCACCAAGCAGTTGCCGAGGGACATAAGCAAGCTTTCACTGCCAGAACTTAAAATAACGTTTGCCAAGTGATACTAACAGTATCCTCTGTGCCACTCCTCGTTCCGTAAACCTGAAACCGTTGCAAACCGCAAAGAAGTTAAATGGGAGATGAAAGGGAGACTCCTCATCGTGATCACGTAAGATGAAATGTATGGGTTGCACCCCGTCATAGACCAAGCAGGGAACCACCTGCAAGCCCACAGCACTACGCGACAGGGGGTGCAACGCCAAACCAACAACATGCGGAACGCTTTGGGCCATTCTGGACCACAAGCCTCCAGACCATATCTTGAGCTGCTGCAATGATAGCCAAACTGGTTAGGACAATGCACCGTTCCCACACAATAGCCACGAAGTTACCAAGACCAAGCAAACACATAGCCAGAAGGCGCAGCTGGCATCGCAATCCATGCACAGTGATACAACCACAGTTTGCCGTGACACACCCCACCCGGTCTGCAAAGCTGCTCGTATTCATGCTGCTGCACCATGCTGCCGGCTACACTACCGCTGCCTGCGCTGTAAGCATGGCAGCAGCGCTGACAACACCAAAAATCCTGGCTGCCATCCATGCTGCTGCACCGCCTGGCATTAGCCCTGCACCTTCGGGTCGTTGTCAGTGTTCGTGCGTTGAATCCGCTGCGCCCTGCTGCCTGCCATCCTGTTGATAGGAATGCTGCTGCATGTGTTGATGTCAGTGCTGCTGCTCTGCTGCCAGGTACGTCCTCATCTTCTCCACCTGCTCCAGCAGCGAGCGCTTGCTGGCACCGCCCTCAGTGTCGCGCGCATCAGCAGAGGCGCCAAAGTCCCACACCTGTGTGTGAGGCAAAGGCGCAGGAGGGAGGGGACAACAGCAGTGAGTGGCCAGCACAGCACCAGCACAGCAACATGCAGCCTGTGCTGGGGGCATATTGTACTCGCTGTGCATGTGACCCGAGAGGCTAGCACAAGAGGCCACGACGTGTGCTGGGCTCGTAAAAGTGCGCTGCGCTACCTAGCATTTGCGCGCGCATCAGCAGAGGCGCTAAAGTCCCACACCTGTGTGTGTGTGAGGGCGCGAGAAGCAGCGCAACAGCCGACAAAAAGCTGCAGGAATCACACATCAGACTCTCCCCCTGTCCAGATAGCGCCACAAGGTGCAGGGGATGAAGAATGCGGCTGAACTGCGCGCTCGGCGCAGCCTCTCTTGAGAGCAGGCTGCAGCATGGATGCGCCGGGCACTGGTATCCCATCTACATACCCGCAAAGTTCAAAATCATTTTACGATAGGTGCCGCATGATGATCTGCACCAACCAGCTGAGCAAGATGCGCCATGCGCAACGGCGGGTTCGAGCGCATGCTGATTGCTGGTCAGCAACGCTAGAGTGATCCAAACCTTCCCTGCAAACCTCACCTCAATTGCACTGTGTCACTGGACGTGCAAACAATCACTGCACAACACCCCCAAACCAACCAAATCCCCTCAACGCATGCCCTGCTCACCTTGACAACATCAGCGTCGAACGGTGGGTGTGTGCAAGCAAACGATGAGACGTGGCATGTCCCCCCTCCCCACCCCCCGGGCGTTCAAACAGCACCCCAGCCCACCTTGACAACATCATCGTCGAAGAGTGGGTGTATGCTCTGCAGGTCTGCCACGCTCAGGGAGCTGAGGGCGATGCCACGGTCCTCTGCCATCTTCACAGCAGCACCACTGACGTGGTGGGTCTCCCTGCACAGCACGACACAGCACAGCACAGCACAGCACTATAAAGCATGGTACAGCACGGTTTAGCAGGGGAGCAGCCTCGGCTTGCTGGTGGGGGAGTGGGTGTGCACACAAGCCAGGGGTGACTGTTGGGGGCCTCTGATTTGCCTAAACCCTTCACCACTTTGCGAGACGTCACTTGCGCGCGTATGCGCAACACGTGTGGCACGCACCAGCACACGCACAAAGACCAGTGCATGCGCATGCGATGCGCATGTGACATGTGCACAAGCCCGTGTGATGCGCATGTTACATGCACAGCAGTACCAACGTATCCGAAACATTATCGCAATGCTTTTCACAAGAGATTTACAGGGGAACAGACCGGCACTGCTCACCTGAAGGGCACCCCCTTGCGCACCAGGTACTCTGCCAGGTCTGTGGCCAGCATGTCAGCAGACAGACCCTGACACAGCAACAACAGCAGGGAACAACAGCAGGCAACAGCAGCAGTTACACGTTCGGTTGGGTTTGCAGCGCAGCTTTGCCAACAGGCTTCAGCACTTATGTTGGCGTGTGAGGAATCCTGTCAAAACAAGCAACCTTGAAGGGACTGGGAAGCTCAGGGAATGCCAAGACAGTAGCTACGGCAACCCGCACGATGGATGCAAACATACAGGAATCCAGGAGCCCAGCACGCTGAAGGAGAGCGCCACATGATTGCGGCGCCTCTGTTGTGTGCAGGTGCGCACTGCAGTGCGACTGCGACAATTGTTCGTGTGGCGGCATACATCGCCTGATCAGCACTGGTGCTGAAACCCTCCATGTCCAGTAACTCCTGCCTGATCCTGCTCACTGGAAGTTGATCGCCCCCTCCCCTTTGGCCTCCCCCACTCCCATCTTCTAGTCTCCTCCCCCCTCCCCTGCCCCCCCTCCCCCCCAAAAAAGCCACCACCGCCATACATGTCACCTTCTTGCCCCTCCCCCCTTCACCCACATTGAGCATCTTGTCTGGGTTGATCTTGATGGTGCTCAGCACACCAGTGGAGATGCGCACACAGTCATGCAGGGCGTCCACAGTGTCATACATCAGCTCCCAGATCTGCAGGAGGGCAGCAATCACACACGCATGCAGCGCACCACATTCCCGTAAACAAAACACAGCATGCAAGCAGCACACATGGGCATGTTCAAAATGTGATATTCTGACTACACTATTGTGTAGAAAGCAGCCCATGCACATCTTACATGCATATGTGTTACAGAGTGGCCCACAGTAAACTCTTGTAGGACACCTCCACTGGAGTGCTGACCACCCTTCGCAGTATATTTACCCAAAAGTGCACAGCGATTGTACCCGGCCATCAACACTTGGAAGTCCTTGTTGTATACGGAAGCAGCAGAACACCTTGCATGCACATGTCTGCCAACGTGACCGCAAAGTAGTGCCTCCACACATATGCTGACCGATTGCTGACGCACAATAACTTCCAGCCACAAACTGCACAGCCCCCAAGATTAGTCATCACCTCTTGGAAGTCCTTGTTGTATGTTGTGGGTGTGCCCTTCAGCACCGCCATGCAACCAGCCAGGTTGCCCTGAAGCTTGCCAGCCTTACCCCTGAAGCAGCAGCGACACAGCACAGCACAGCACAGCTCGGCACAGCACAACGTTCAACACACACAGCATCGTGGCAGGAAACATCTACTGACTCAGTGCATGATGTCCCCTGCTGGGTATATGCACTGGCCCGTCCCCACCTTGCGATTGACCCAAATCACACGTGAGTGCTTCCCTCACAGCTCTGAACAGCTTGAAGCCCCTAGTAAGCACACGGTATGTCCACGACTGCGCATTGCTCAGGCAACCAGGTTTGCATTCTTGGCTTATAAAGATGCCCACCCCTGTCATAGCCATCACCCGCCCCGGCATCCCCCTTGCACTCTGACCCCTGAGCTCCCTCCTCCCCCCGCCAAAACAGGGTTTATGAGGGGTTTAGGGTTGACGATTTAGAGGGTTTAGGGTTTGTGGAGATTACCGCGCAGCGGTGAAAGTATCCACTTGTAACAACCTCCCCCCAACCCCAAAAAAAACCAACATTCCTGATCAGCTCCAGTGCATCTGGGTTCTTCTTCTGTGGCATGAGGCTGCTGCCAGTGGCGTATGCATCGGAACACTGCACGAAGCCAAACAGTCCACTGGAGTAGATGATCAAGTCCTCTGCCCAGCGGGACAGGTGCACCAGGTGCAGGCTGGCAAAGAACAGCGTCTCGGCAACAAAGTCACCTGGTAGGCAAAAGGAGAGGAGAAAACAGGGCAATGTTTGTGGACAACTTTCAGCATCCGATTGCAAGTCACAACAAGTGGAATGCGAGAGCAATGAAAGCAACCTCAGTGTTCCCAACTACTAGTAGTAGTCAGTGTCTCAGTGTGACACTTTGTGGAATGTACAGCGTGTCGTGTTGACTCACTTGATCAACCCAACACTGCAATTGGATTCTGTCCCCTTCTGGTGTAGTTGTCCAAGGCTACGGATCACAACCCTCGACCTCACCCACAACAATAGGCTTCTCTCCCTGTACCTATCTGATGCTACGGAACACAACCCTCTGCAGCTTTGCAAGCTCCTGATGCAATACCCTCTCCATCTCTTGTCCCAGCCTCTGGCCAGTAGACCATCTTGGTGCTGGCCCGCCCCGCTCCCTACTGCCCCACACCCAAGCCCCACCCCCCTGGGGTTCCCCACTCACGGTCACTGACTGCGTCCATGCTGTTGGGGCACACCCCTCCCACCATGTCCAGCTCCTTGGCAATGAACTGCCTGTCAACCAAAAAAGGGTTGCCAGCCAAGGCCCCAGAGCCCAGGGCAGGGTGGCCACTCGGGGCATCAGATCCCTCAGCCTCATGTCATCACGCTGCCAAGCTGCTGCATGGGACATGAGCCAGTGGCCCCAACGCACTGTCTGGGCTTGCTGAAGGTGGGTGAAGCCTGCAGGGGAGCACGAGGGGGGGGGGGGGGGGGGGGGGGGAGGGGGGGGGTGTAAACAGTGTGTCAGAACAGAGCAGTGTTCATGGTAAGGACGGAGCGGCGTAATGGTGGTAGGGCGGTGGTGGTGGGGGTGGTGGGAGGGGGTCCATTGGTGGCCACACGGGGCATCAGATCCCTCAGCCTCATGTCATCACGCTGCCAAGCTGCTGCATGGGACATGAGCCAGTGGCCCCAACGGACTGTCTGGGCTTGCTGAAGGTGGGTGAAGCCTGCGGAAAAGCGCGTGCGATGAAGGGGGGGGGGGGTGATCAGCACGCCAGAACAGAGCAGTGTGATGGGAAGGAGCGGCGGGGTGGTGGTAGGGTGGTGTGTGTGTGTGTGCGGGGGGGGGGGGGGAGGGGAGTGTTCATGGCTTGCCACACGGGGCATCAGATCACGCGACCTCATGTCATCCCGCTGCCATGCTGCTGCGTGGGACATGAGCCAGTGGCCCCAGGGACCGTCTGGGCTTGCTGAAGGTGGGTGAAGCCTGCGATAGCGGGGAGGGTGTGGCAGAGGGGTGTTGAGCAGCAGCCTTTGACTACGTCTGCCTATGCCCTGTTGGTGGAAGATGCTCTGACTGCAGATGCATGCAATCACCAAACTGCACAGCCTCCCCCCTCCCATCGAACCAGCCCTCCGCCCACCTGGCATGGGCACGTCAGCCTCAGCCTCTGCCTGTTTGTTGCCACTTTGAATGCAGATGCACGGACCATCAGCACAGCCCCCTCCGTCCCTCCTATTCTTTCCCCCTGCCCCCCCCCCCCGGTTCCCCCTAGCTCCACCCACCAGGCATGAGTACGTCCGCCTCTGCCTCTGCCTTGTTCAGTGCAGATGGAACCACCAAATTGTACAGTCTCCCCCCCCCCCCACTCCCCTTTCAACCCCCCCCCCCCTTTTCCCCCTCCCCCGCCCACCTGGCATGAGTACGTCAGCCTCTGCCTCTGCCCTGTTTGTTGCCACAGTGATGAGCTCCTGCAGGCTGCAGCGGATGTCCACCAGCTGGGAGTACAGCCACAGACGGGTGTCGGTGGCAACCTACACAGCACAGCACAGCACGACACAGCACGGCATGGCAGATTGCGGCACGGCAAAGCACACAGGGCGGAACATCAGCATGCTGTTGGCCATCACACATGCACAAGAGGGAGAACCTTCGGCAATGGGTTACTCAGTGCTGCGCAGCAAACACTGAGTACTGCATCCATGTGGCAATCCAACATGCCGGCAGAGATGCATGACCATGCTGAACTGTCGTTGCTTTGAACTTGCACTAGCTGTGTTGCAAGCTGGTAGCAGTCAGGAACTTCCTTAGTTCCTGCGAGACTGCGGGACAACTCTTGCCGAGAGATAGGCTTGGCTAGGCAAGCCTTTTCTAGGGAGCTCTATACTTTCCTGACAGCGTCAAGCATGCTAGATTACTTGGTCTTGAGTCCCAGACCATAACCGATCACATCTACAACATCGTCAAGCCGCACTGACCTGGTCGTTCCTGCTGCGTCCTGTGTGCAGCTTGCCTCCCACAGCACCAACCAGCTCCGTCAGCCGCCTCTCATTTGCTGTGTGGATGTCCTCATCCCAGGCTTCACAACAAACTCACCAGCAGCCCACTCAGAAGCAACCTGTGCAGCAGCAGCAGCAGCAGCAGCATGCTACATCTGGTTAGGGTTCAGGGGGGAGGGGACCACATCACGCTCCCTAGAACATGCGCCCCACTGGCGACCCGCTGCAAACTGTAAGTCCCGCATCAGGGCACAGCCTCTCAATAAAAGCCCATGATACAACCACCACCAACAAAACACCCCACCACAGCGAACTGCACTGTTTCCTCCTATAAACCCACAGATAGAGCCAGCTTTTACCCCCTGCAAGGCACGTCACGGCAGCCAGCCTTCTCCCAAGCCCCAGCAACAGTGCCAACCACACCCCTTGCCCAGTCATGCCCTCCATCCCACCTTGTCAAGGCCGTCCACAATGGTTGCTGCCTCCTCCTTGGTCAAGATGCCGGCCTTGCAGAGGGCCTTGGCATACGCTTGGCTGCCCTGCACACCACACAACAAAACACAACATACTTCAGCACAGGGCCATACAAGCACTTGTACAAGCACACAGTGCTTCACTGGCAAAACACCAGCAAGCACACCGGCAATGGCCATCTTGGTGGCGACCATCGATGCGAGTGTATGGGATGTGGTGACGGATTCAAAACCAAGTGCTGCACCCCTCTGAAAGTGCACATGGGTCTCCAGAGGATCACACAGGTGTGGCCGCTGATAAGAAAGCCCACTGCTGCACCATGTGCCACTGCTGCTGGCTGCTGGCTGCTGCTGCTGCTGCTGCTGCTGCTGCCAAACAAAAAGGGCCTGGCCAGCCAACCATGCCATCTGCTGTCTGCTGCTCCCCTGTCGACGCTGCTGCCTGCTGATTTGCATGAATGCAACCTGGCCCAGCAGCTGTGTTCAGTGCCTGTAGAAGCGAATTGCGACGGCTAACGCAAAGAGGCAAGGCACTGATTACTAATCAAAGGGGAGCATGGTTGACCACAATGTCGTCTCCACGAGGCAGCGTGCCTCACCAGGCCCCACCCAGACCCCAAGTGTATGCGGCTGCTTGATTCTTGACACCCTCACACCCTTCCTTCACCCAACAACTGGGTGGTGATGCGTCTGATTGCACTGCCGATACCGTACAGCTGCACAAAACGGTTGCTGTCACTCACCCTGATGTCTTCTGCCCACATACGTTTGTCCAGTGGCAGAGAGGCGTTGAATTTCTCCATCAGTGGGTCAACCTTGCCTGTGAAGCGGCCACCCCACAGCTTGGGGGTGGCCTCCTCTGCAGGAGCTGCTGCTGTGGTGGGCGCTGCTGCGGCCTGTGCATGTGGGGGTGAGGCGCGTGCAGGCAAGATGCAGGTGGAATGCATGGTAGGGTGCGGACCTGCTAGGGTTTGATGCATGGTGCGGGAGTTGTGCTGGGGCTCACAGCGCTGCGCTTCTGCTTGCTGTGCAGTGTTGTATTAGCTCCTGCATACGTTTCCAACACGATCAAGCATTCACGGTGCAGGGTGGGCAGCTGCCTGCAGTTTTGCTGACCACTGTGCTACTGCTGCTACTGCTGCTCCTGCTGAAGGGGCCTTAGTCCACGTGGACCCCGCTGAACCGCGCTGCTGCTGACGCCTGTATCAGCCTCACCATGGCGACTGTGCGTGCACGCCTTGCTGTCACAGCTGGGCCCTGCAACAAGTGCGGTATTCCATAGAGCAGCAGATAGATCAGTTGAGGCACACACTCGGCAGAGAAAGCAGAAGTTGCCACAACCGATAATCATACGCGCATGTAACATACCTTTGTGACATACCGAGCTGCTGGTGCTGCACCGTGGGCACAGTTGTGCTGCAGCTTGAAACTTGTTGCCATTCTTGCAAGAAGCAGCAAATTGCTGCACAGACGCTCTGGCAAGAGCGCAAAAGAAGCTCACACGATGGTAAAAGACATTGACGCGCAGTTGGTGTACGTTTGACACAACCACAGCAACAAGGGTTGTTTGAGGGAGGTCACGCTTCCACTTTTTTCTGGGATGTTTGGTGGTTCTGTTGCGCAGGGATGCTTTCATGCATGATGTATCGCTATGAATGATTTTCTGTTTTTCTCTCATCACCAAAGGAGTCGTGATCGCTACCGTGCATGCATCCATCATGCAAGCCTTGCACACTTCTGCTGGATCATCTCTGCAGAGCCTGTTGCCTCAATTGCTAGCGCCAAATGTCGCTCATCACTGTCATCAGTGTCTCTGCACAAGATCCTATGCATCCAAGAAGGCCAGGGGCAAAAATAAAGGATCCCAGTCACAGCCACAGCAGCAGCAGCAACCCAGCCAGACCCCAGCTGCATCCTGGATAGACCCACGGCTGCAATGGGCGCGACCAGAGTGGATTCAACAACAACAGTCTAGTCACCAGCAGAGTGGCACAGTAGATGTACAGCGGGGACCGCCAAGCACCTCCAGCAGCAGCGGTCCACAAACCCGCCCCAGGGCCCAGCCCCGTTTGGTGCAGCCAGCAGCACCCAGCAGCAGTCTCGTATCTGAACGCGAGCAGCAGCGCCTGCTGCGACGTATGACATATGGCAGCTTTAGTAGCACAGACGAAGAGGAAGCAGGTGCTTTCTCAGGCAGCGGCAGCAGCAGCAGCAGTACGGGCCTGGTGATAAACATCCGCAGCAGCAATGGCAGCAGTGCTGACATAGCGCAGCCCTTTCAGGCTATGGGTGTAGACTTTGGCCTTGCCCGTGTGGGCGTGGCCGTGCGGCAGTCAACACACAACATCCCACTCACTACCATCTGGCCACAGCAACTGCAGAGTGACAACAACCCCAGCACCAGTAGCAGCAGCAGCAGCAGCAGCAGCAGCAGCAGCAGCAGCAGCAGCAGCAGCAGCAGCAGCAGCAGCAGCAGCAGCAGCAGCAGTGACATCAAAAAGGGACGCCAGTGGGTCAACTACGGCCTGCTTGCCGGCGTCCTGCTCACAACCGCCTTGGAACAGGGCTGTGACGGGTTCGTGATTGGCCTGCCCGTCTTTGACCTACAGCAGCAAAGCGCAGCAGGGCCCGACGTAGTATCCAGCAGCGCTGCTGCTGCTGTCAGCGGTGGCAGGGTGGTACGGTGGCACAGCGCCATACGCAGGTGGGACTGGGCCAGGACAGCAGGTGCACATTAGCTACATGGCCATGCTGTGAGTTGCACTGGGGTCAGGCATTGGTGTTGGTCTTGGACCGGTGGTTATGACTATCCAAACATCCACAATCATATAGTCTTTCACCCGTTAATATCATAATGCCATACGCAGGTGGGACAGGATCAGCCGCACATCTGCTACATGGGCATGCTGTTTGTCACGCAAGTTGCATCCAGGCTGGGGTGGGCACTCATCCCCACAACACTTGTGGCCTACAGTTCATGCGACTTCAGGACATTTACATCCTCTGTAACGCCTTGCACCAGGCGAACATAGTAGCACCACGCTGTCCCTTTTTATACATGAAAGAAGTGGAATACCCCTCTGTCCTTGCACAGTTCCCGCTAAGTCTAGCCTGACAGCTCAACTGTACGCACGCATGCTCTGCATCCCTGCAACTGCTGACAGCCACGTGTATTCCATGTGCCCCTAGCTCCCTCATTCACTGGACAGCGTCGCCCAAATTGTATCAGCTTCACAACCATAACGGTGCGTGCGCCGCCCTATGTGCCTGCAGTTTTGCGCAAGTGCTGGCTGATGTAGCAGCCTCCTACGAGCTCCCAGTGCTGCTGGTGAATGAGCAGCAAAGCACAAAGCAGGCCAGCGCAGTGCTGACGGGCAAAGCAGCATACGACATAGTCACCCTACAGGAGCTACAACAGCAGCAGCAGCAGCAGCAGCAGCAGAGTGGGCCGGGCCAGCCGCAGCAGCAGCAGCCCAAGCAGCAGCAGCAGCATCCCAAGCCGCAGCAGCAGCACAGTGGGCCTGGCCAGCAGCAGGAGAAGCGGCAGGCTGATCCCGGCAGAGATGCGTATGCTGCTGCGCTGATACTGTCGCGCTACTATAATGACTTGGTGCCAGTGGAAGTTGTGCCACCGCGGCGGCGGCAGCCGCGGCCACAGCAGCAGGAGCTGCTGCAGCAACAAGAACAGCAGCAGCAGCCCAGGCAGCAGCGGCAGCAGTCGCTGCAGCAGCAAGAGCAGCAGCTGCTCAAGCAGCAGCGCAAGCCGCCGCGGTACTCGCGGCAGAAGCAGCAGCAACAACAGCAGACGTAGGCAGCAACAGCAGCGGACGTAATGCTTGCATCAACAGGGGAGGTGGCACTTGCAGCCAGGCATGCTGAACACACTTGTGCGAGGCACAAGATAAGCAACCCGGCTGCATGTGTTGGCAGTGTTGCTTAGTCTTGTATGACTTGCGTGACTTGTGTGGCCTGACCTCAGTCGACTGAGGGCATCTGATTGGTTTTGTTACATCCTACACAGGCACATCCTGTCCTACATACCATTTGCACCCTGAGTGCACAGGTAATATTGAGGGTGCTGGTTGAATGTGTATTTAAGGTGTGTCAGATAGAGTGTGCATTTGTGAGCTTGTGTATAAATTGGCACAGCGCGCCAGGCGAATCGTCTTAGTTGGAGCCTCACACCATCTTGTTGCCAGCTGATTCAGTTGCTCGACACACTTTCACTCATGGCAGCGTTGAACCTTTTCCGGAAGCACAAGCCAACTGGCTGGCCCTGAGCAAGTTTGTACTGCCGCCAAGTCAATTTGTTTACTGTCCTTTATAAAGTTGAGGGCAGTGTGATTTGCAAGAACAGCCAGGTGAAGCTTTGGGGTTTATCACATCCTGTGGCACCCTGCTGAGCATTTGTTGCAACGACCGTGGCAAAATGTACTAGAGGCCAACCAGCTGAGCGCGCAGACAGTTCGCATCGTACCTGTCACAGCCATGTCGTCACTGTATAAAAACCGTGGGTCTTCGTGTCGACACATTACTGGCCTCTCACAAGTATTATCATGGTATACGTGTCATGTTGACCAGTCACAATGACCAGTCGCATTGTGCCACATAGTGTGTGTAAATCACGCCGCCACATGATAACACAGCCCCACAAGCACACTGCACCGGGCTGGTGTAGCCGCCCTTGCACACCCATACGACTGCACAGCACACCAATACGACTGCACAGCACACCAACACGACTGCACAGCACACCCATTTTACTGTGTTGGTTCGGGTCGCGCTGTCATATAGCAACACCGAAGATGTCTGCGAAACTTTCCTGCCCGATTCGCAAATCTGCGCACACATCATGCATCCTTGCTCTTCACAACATGGCTTCCGGGCCACGGACTCTCCGTTGCACACCAACATGCAGTTGCACCTCCCAGTACTGATATGCAGTACTGAGCCGTACAGTTGTGCCCTGTACGGTAGTGTCACAGCACACCAATATCACAGCACAGCACTGGGACAAGGCAGCTTGGCGTGCATCGTGACGGTGCAAGCCTGCAAAACGGATCGCGATTGTGCCGCAGGGCTGCATGTACAAGCAGCATGCATGTACATGTATGCTGACAGAAGGTGACATGTCACGCAGCCCCATGACACATCCGTTGCATTGGCAGCAACATCTGTCGGCCGGTCGCCAACAAGCAACATTCCACATCAACACCAGGCCTGTCATGAGACCTTTGAGAAACCCAACGACTCGTGTCGTGTCCGACATCGGAACAACTGACCCACATTGTGGCTGCCACTTGCGCTTTCCGCCTGCTGCAAGTGGTGAGCGGTACACCTAAGGACCCCAAACAGGCATAATAGCAGCGTGTGTCTTCAAAACATTGTCTGCACACCACATCCTAACACCCTCCCCTGGAAAGGGAGCAATCACAAGCAGTCCTGAAGGCCAACATTTTTCCAGCAATCTCGTCCACACAACTCAGGCACACAATCAAAACTGCCTGCTCCAACTCACAGCACCACAACCGGATGTAACACCAAGATCACACGATGGACGCTGCGGCATGAGGTTAGAGCCAGACCACAAGGGACCGCGAGGGCAGAAGAGACGAACATGAACGTAGTAGGCAGGCAACAGATGAATACCTCGACATCACGACAACGCACTCACACCTGCGCCAAGAACCCCCATGCCAAGACCCCAACAACATGATCAAACACACTCACTAGCCCTCAAGGATTGCTGCATGTTGGGCGCTCGTAAGAAACCAGAGCCACCCTTGCAGCAAGGCAGCGGGGAGTCGGTGACAAATGTGGCCCTTGCTAGCCAATACTACCCAAACCAACACTACCAAACAGATGAGGGGTGCAACCTCAGTCCTGCAACTCAGCGCCAACAACATGATGCAAACCACACTCAACAAGGGCGTGCACAAGTCATGCGGCAATCACATGCCGTATCTGAGCCACAAACTGACAGATGCAGGCTGCTGTCCCTGCCTTCCACACAACGATCCAGCAGCACTACACTACCACGGCGTGCTGCATTCACGCTGACAGTGCAGCCTGACAGGGAGGGCTTACCGCCGCAGTGGTTGCATGCGCACAGAACATGCAGGCTGACAGCGACGCAACAGAAATCGTGTGAGCAGCATACTTGCATCACAAGCAGGCACAGCAAGCCATCCTACTGCACACATCAATCGAAGGCTGGCTGGGTTAGGCTGCCAGAGCCCAACCCAGCAGCAGCAAACCTTGAGCGATAATAACCACTGAAATACCCTGTGCACGTGTAGGAAGCAACAAATGCATGCTCTGCAACCAGAGTCACCCTTGCAGCAGCGGGGGGTCGGTGATAAATGTGGGATTTGCTGGTCAACACTACCCAAGTCAACACTACCAAACGAACGAGGGGTGCAACCCCATTCCTGCAACTCAGCACCAACAACATGATGCAAACCACACTCAACAGGGCGTGCACAAGTTGTGCGGGAATCACAAGCGATATCTGAACCCCAATCTGACAGATGCAGGCTGGTGTTCCTGCCTTCCGGCAACAATCCAAACTGGGCACCACTACACCACCACGGCGTGCTACGTTCACGCTGGCAGTGCAGCCTGACAGGGAGGGCTTACCGCCGTAGTGGTTGCATGCGCACAGAACATGGAAGCTGATTGAATAGAGACACAAAAGAAATCGTGTGAGCAGGATGTACTGGCACCACAAGTTGGCACAGCAGCCAGCCATGGTGCACCATGCCATCCTACGTGCACACGCCAATCGAAGGCTGGCTGGGTTGGGCTCCCAGAGCTCAACCCAGCAGCAGCAAACCTTGAGCGGAAACTATTGAAACAACCTGTGCACATGTTCAAACACAGGCAGTAGCCGTCAAGGAGCGCTGCATGGCAGCGAATTGTGTGAAGCACTGAATGCATGCCCTGCAACCGGAGTCACCCCTTGCAGCAGCGGGGGTCGGTGATAAATGTGGGATTTGCTAGTCAACACTACCCAAGTCAACACTACCAAACAGAGGAAGGGTGCCACCCCATTCCTGCAACTCAGCGCCAACAATGCCAACAACATGATGCGAACCATTAGGCAGCACTACACCGCCACGGCGTGCTACGTTCACGCTGGAAGTGCAGCCTGACAAGGAGGGCTTACCGCCGCAGCGATTGCATGCGCACATGACATGCAGGCTGATTGGACAGAGACGCAAAAGAAATCGTGTGAGCAGGATGTACTGGCACCACAAGCAGGCACAGCAGCCAGCCATGGTGCACCATGCCATCCTACTGCACACGTCAATCGAAGGCTGGCTGGGTTGGGCTGCCAGAGCCCAACCCAGCAGCAGCAAAGCCTGAGTGATAACCATTAAAATAACCTGTGCAACAAACCTGCAGACACCAGATGCATGCATGCAGGCGCTGCACAAAGTGATAGCAAAACCGAGGTTGGGACTCTGTCCCCAATTTCTCTACTGTACTTCAAAACATGCCGTGTATGTGTGTGATTCACCCGCCACAAACAAGGCACGGCTACCCCGCCAAAAGACACGTGTGGCTGCCCTTCACGAGCTGAAACTGCCTTCGTACTGCTACACCAGCACAGTGTGCTTTTATTACGCTGAAACTGTCTGGCAGCACTACACAGTGTGCTGCCAGTACGCTAATGCTGTCAGGCCGCACTGCACCAGCACAGTGCGCTGCAATCAGTCTGACATTGACTGGCAGCACCAAACCAGCACAGTGTGCTGCCAGTGCGCTGACACTGCCTAGAGCACTACTACACCAGCATAGTGCGCTGCTATTACGCTGATGGTGTCTGCAGCACTACACCAGCACAGTTTGCAGCAATATGCTGGCAGTGCAGCCCTGCCAGGTGGCCGACGTTGCCACACTGGCTGCATGCACCAGCAGTACATGCACCAGCAGTACATGCGCCCAACTGACAACACAACATACGTGAGACACCACAGGATGAAGCCTGTGACCAACAAGCTTTCGCACCACAGGCAGGCACAGCCACCAGAAACGCCCTTTCACGCACGCCTGATAAAAAAAGTCTCATGCACGCCTGATAAATCTCTGTCCCAACTTGGGATGGTGTTTCACAGCTGCAGGAAAGCTGCAGGAGCCCAAGGGCTCACTCTGTGAATGGACTCACAGCTGACAAGAGCCTCGTCTGTCCAGAAGAAATCAAACTACAGCTGGAGAAAAGTGCGGCCAGTTGCAACCACCACCCTGCATGCGCAGAGCAGTAGTATAAGAGCAGTATAACTGCAGTAGTATAAGAGCAGTATAACTGTGCTATCCCTGGCATGAGCTGGCAAGGTTGAGAGCTTAACAACAGGCAGCGAATTGTGTGAAGCACTGAATGCATGCCCTGCAACCGGAGTCACCCCTTGCAGCAGCGGGGGTCGGTGATAAATGTGGGATTTGCTAGTCAACACTACCCAAGTCAACACTACCAAACAGAGGAAGGGTGCCACCCCATTCCTGCAACTCAGCGCCAACAACGCCAACAACATGATGCGAACCATTAGGCAGCACTACACCGCCACGGCGTGCTACGTTCACGCTGGAAGTGCAGCCTGACAAGGAGGGCTTACCGCCGCAGCGATTGCATGCGCACATGACATGCAGGCTGATTGGACAGAGACGCAAAAGAAATCGTGTGAGCAGGATGTACTGGCACCACAAGCAGGCACAGCAGCCAGCCATGGTGCACCATGCCATCCTACTGCACACGTCAATCGAAGGCTGGCTGGGTTGGGCTGCCAGAGCCCAACCCAGCAGCAGCAAAGCCTGAGTGATAACCATTAAAATAACCTGTGCAACAAACCTGCAGACACCAGATGCATGCATGCAGGCGCTGCACAAAGTGATAGCAAAACCGAGGTTGGGACTCTGTCCCCAATTTCTCTACTGTACTTCAAAACATGCCGTGTATGTGTGTGATTCACCCGCCACAAACAAGGCACGGCTACCCCGCCAAAAGACACGTGTGGCTGCCCTTCACGAGCTGAAACTGCCTTCGTACTGCTACACCAGCACAGTGTGCTTTTATTACGCTGAAACTGTCTGGCAGCACTACACAGTGTGCTGCCAGTACGCTAATGCTGTCAGGCCGCACTGCACCAGCACAGTGCGCTGCAATCAGTCTGACATTGACTGGCAGCACCAAACCAGCACAGTGTGCTGCCAGTGCGCTGACACTGCCTAGAGCACTACTACACCAGCATAGTGCGCTGCTATTACGCTGATGGTGTCTGCAGCACTACACCAGCACAGTTTGCAGCAATATGCTGGCAGTGCAGCCCTGCCAGGTGGCCGACGTTGCCACACTGGCTGCATGCACCAGCAGTACATGCACCAGCAGTACATGCGCCCAACTGACAACACAACATACGTGAGACACCACAGGATGAAGCCTGTGACCAACAAGCTTTCGCACCACAGGCAGGCACAGCCACCAGAAACGCCCTTTCACGCACGCCTGATAAAAAAAGTCTCATGCACGCCTGATAAATCTCTGTCCCAACTTGGGATGGTGTTTCACAGCTGCAGGAAAGCTGCAGGAGCCCAAGGGCTCACTCTGTGAATGGACTCACAGCTGACAAGAGCCTCGTCTGTCCAGAAGAAATCAAACTACAGCTGGAGAAAAGTGCGGCCAGTTGCAACCACCACCCTGCATGCGCAGAGCAGTAGTATAAGAGCAGTATAACTGCAGTAGTATAAGAGCAGTATAACTGTGCTATCCCTGGCATGAGCTGGCAAGGTTGAGAGCTTAACAACAGGCAGTAGCTTTGCAGCACCATCAAGCAACCCGTGCTCAACATCCGCTAATATCGCTCAACGATGCCAACACATAGTAAAACATAATGTGTGGACATATGCTTCATGATGAAACAGGTGCATGCACAGGTACTCAGGGCCAGCATTACGCTCCTGAAAAACCTCAGCAGGTGTGTTCGGTCAGCACGTGGCTCTCTGACCAAACAACACTTACATGACAAGGGGTGCATACAGTGGCTAGCTCGCATGCTCCCTGCTGCAATGGGAAAAGAGCTGGCGGTGTGTACATCTAGTCAAAACCATCTAGTCAAACCCTCTGGTCAAACAAAACGCGCAATGTGTGCGGTAAGCGGACGCGAGATGGCCATAGCCCATGCAGCACAACAAGTGCAGCTCACGCCCCTTGGCAGTGTAAAGACCTTCCAGGATAGCAGCTAGGCGGCCACAGCCTACTAGGATAGCCACAGCCAGGTAGTATCAGCAAGGGCTCACCCAGCTGGGCTCCCAGCCAGCTTTGCGCAACAGCACAACAGTGCACTGTGACAAGGTGAACACAGTAGCTGTCAGGCGGGGTTGTGACCCAGTAAAGTAAAGTAATGATAGCAGTAGCAGTGCAATCGAACATGGCAAACTCAGTGCTGTCTGACAGCTCGATTGGCCAGGACATGGCCAATGCGCTCAGACAATGTGCGCTGGCAGGTTTCAAAAGTCCAAATCGTACCATGCGAGGATTGCAATCATGCAGTGATTGCCACGTGACACCCACATATTGGTGCCACGCTCGCCTCGCCGCTCGAAGCAGAGCGCAATAAGCCAAATTGCAGCGTTCCAGGCACAGCCAACCAAATTGCAGTGTTCCAGACACAGCCAAATCGCAGCAATCCACGCAAAGAAGTCCTGCCCGTTCACACCTGGAAGTGGTGAACAGGCTGTGAACGGGAAGAGGAAGAGATGGAAGATACACTGCAAGTCTTCAAAGGTGTGACCCACATGGGTGCACCCTGTGTAGAACACAGCTCATACCCACTTAAAGAATATCTTGTTCACGCACAAAGTATGGACTGCTCAGAAAAGGGACCCTGCCTTGA
This sequence comes from Desmodesmus armatus, assembly GCA_007449985.2. Classification (NCBI taxonomy): domain Eukaryota; kingdom Viridiplantae; phylum Chlorophyta; class Chlorophyceae; order Sphaeropleales; family Scenedesmaceae; genus Desmodesmus; species Desmodesmus armatus. The sequence continues at coordinate 143,305 of VIIQ02000059.1, read as the reverse complement.
CGGCCACGACTTGGTGCCACGACAGGCTCTGAGTGACCCAGACAGACGCCAGTGCGTGTGCGCTGTGAGGGAGGAAACAAACCTCCTCACACTATTGGTGCCCAGGCTGGAACAGCACTCCACCAGGATACAGTGCGCAGTCCTGAAGTGCGCAGTCTTGAAGTGTGCAACAACAACAACAACAATGGACAAACATGTACGCTTTATGCCACACAACAACAGGCTGCACCCCAAGAACCTCTCGCCAACAACCTGACCACCTGTGCAACATGTTGAAGCAGCAGACGAAGGGAGGCAATGGCCACCAACTACACACACCTTGTATCAATACAGTTGCACAGATGTTCCCCCTCCCATGTAGCTTTGTCATGCACACCCACACAACTCACACAACTCATGTGTTGAACAAACGGAGCTTGGTTGAGCACATCCACACAAACTTGTGATGGAGGAGGAAGCGAGGCATGCTAATACTCCTGCCACCTGATCCACAAATTGAACTTCCCAACAGATCGGCAGGCCACCCACTCACATGCTTGCCCACGACAATGCACACCCTTCAAAGAGGTGTATGCTGGCCAACCAGTCAACTCTTTCAACATGGAGGAAGCAGTCAGCACAAGCGGCCAACATGCTTCTGAACGATACAAGATGCACCGCTTGCTCCATCCATATGGCAGACTTGCAGGCTTGCTCAATGTTTCGTTCAAGGCATGCGCTTGAACTGTCAAACTGCCAATTTAAGGCAGGGCTTACACGACAACATGGCCAGCTTGCCCCATACACAACAATCCCCTGATAGTATTGCACTCTCGAAACAACCCACACCACGTGTGACCCCACCTGGCACCCACATGGCCAAAACCCTTTTAACAGCTCACGCCTCCAAACACAGCCCACAGCACCTTGCAGACACACAAGCAAGCTGATGCTTTCCGTTCCTTCAGAACAAGGCAGTCAACCCTGCATATATATCCCGTAATGCCAACTACCTGCCCATGCTTATAAAGCCCACTTCCTGAGCTTACAGCGTATGTCCAGGCGAAGACACAAGTCGCCTCATACGGCGCAAACGGTTGGTTCGAGCGGTCGTCAGGTAGTAGTAGAAGTAGTGGTAGTAGTAGTAGTAATAGACACCACACACGTCAAGAGATCGTACTCCCAGAACTGCCCTGCGTTCAATCACCATGCCCACCCTCTGTCAACACGTACGCATTGCTGCCTCTGCCCACAGCCTAGTTCTCACCATACACACGATCACCCAGACGCAGACCAAAGCTGCACAATTGGTTCGCTCCCAAAAGGCGGGAACATGAATGCTCAGAATGGCCTTCTGGCAAAGATAAACAGCAGCCCCACTTGGCAGAACTTTTCAAAAAGCGCGACGCCAAAGCATCGTCAATCAACACACGCAAGCTACTCGACACCCACAACAATCCCGCAAAGGGCCTCAGGTGGATGGACCCCATGTGTTATCCGCAAGCCAACAATTTCAAAAACGATGCCGCATGCTACCAAGACACACCCACCAATGGGTGCTGAAGAGGCCCGTTGTAGGTAAGACAACCTACCCCAAGCCAGCTGCACTCATGCAGACTTCCATATCAGCTTCCAGCAGAGACATCTCCAGCAGCCCTGTGCAGCATCAGCACACAAGGAGCACACTGTTGCGGACCAGTGCAGCACATGCTACTAGCAGTAGTAGTAAAGAATGTGGGGGCCGACCCGGACACCAAGCTATGCGGATGCTCTCTGTTGGCCTGCATTGAGTCCTTGGACTTGAACATGGCAGTAACGACAGCGATCCTTCATGAATTTTGAGCACAAATTCCAACTGCCTGCTGCTTGCAACCCCACCCACACTGCACAGTACAGTTCTACCACACAAGCCTGTGGCCAACTTGCCCTGCTCTGCTTGCATGTCCCTCGTCTGTGTCACACTGCTGTGCCCCTCACACAGCCCCTTCTGCATGCTAACGCCTGAACCCTAAACCCTAACTCAAACACCCTACCTTCGATGTCATCAGCAAAGTCGAAGTCCATGATGTCAAACCCATCATCCTCCCATGGCACCAGCACAGGCTCGAAGGCAGCACATAGGCCTGCACTCCCTGGTCCTGCACCCTGCATGGCGCCTCCTGCACCCTGCATGGCACTTCCTGTACCCTGCATGGCGCTTCCTGCACCCTGCATGGCGCCTCCTGCACCATGCATCGCCCCTCCAGCACACTGCATGGCGCTTCCTGCACCCTGCACGGCGCCTCCTGCACCCTGCATGGCGCCTCCTGCACCCTGCATGGCCCCTGCAGCACCCTGCATGGCGCTTCCTGTACCCTGCATGGCGCTTCCTGCACCCTGCATGGCGCCTCCAGCACCCTGCATGGCGCTTCCTGTACCCTGCATGGCGCTTCCTGCACCCTGCATGGCGCCTCCTGCACCCTGCATGGCGCTTCCTGCACCCTGCATTGCCCCTGCAGCACCCTGCATGGCCCCTCCAGCGCCCTGCAAGGCGCCTCCTGCACCATGCATCGCCCCTCCAGCACCCTGCATGGCGCTTCCTGCACCCTGCACGGCGCCTCCTGCACCATGCATCGCCCCTCCAGCACACTGCATGGCGCTTCCTGCACCCTGCAAGGCGCCTCCTGCACCATGCATCGCCCCTCCAGCACACTGCATGGCGCTTCCTGCACCCTGCATGGCGCCTCCTGCACCCTGCATGGTGCCTCCAGCACCCTGCATGGCCCCTGCAGCACACTGCATGGCCCCTCCTGCACCCTGCATGGCCCCTCCTGCACCCTGCATGGCGCCTCCTGCACCCTGCATTGCCCCTGCAGCACCCTGCATGGCGCCTCCTGCACCCTGCATGGCCCCTGCCGCAGTCACCTGCACAGGCCCCAGCAGGCCTGCACCTGTGGACATGTGAGGCACAGGGGGCACCAGTGCAGCGCTGGGGCTGCCGCTGGTGACAATGCCGCCAGCCCATCCTGCAGGCAGCGAGTCCCACATGCCTCCAGCTCCTGCTGGCAGCATCTGCTGCACGTGTGCTGGTGGTTGCACACACTGCTGCTGGCTACCCCAGTCGCCGCTGCCGCTGTCATAGCCCATGCCAGCACTGGAGCACATGCTCGAGTAGGCGCCGACTGTGCAGGTGGGTGAGAGCCCTGCAGGCGCCATGCATGCGCCTGCATGACCGGCCCCTGCAGCAGCCAGTGTAGAGTCCGAGGTGAACCCATGCGCGAGCTGCATTGCTGCTGGTTGCTGCTGCTGCTGGTGCTGCCACAGTTGCTGCTGCAGGCCCTGCATGGAAGCACCCTCCATGCCTGCACCCACGGGGGACAGCAGTTGCGTGCTGCTGAAACTGGCGCTGACGTGCTGGGGCAGCAGGCAGCAGGAGTCATTGTGTGCTGGGAAGCACATGCTTGTGCTGGATGACGCAGCCATACTGGCCGCGCATGGTCCTGCTGCTGCAGCGGGAGGGCAGGCCTGCCCGTAGGACCACACCCCAGGGTCAGACGCTGGCACAGGGGCGTACGTTGTGGCAGCACGCCACTGGGGTGTGCTGGGGCTACACATTGCCAGCCCGGCAGCAGCAGCACCTGATGTGCCGGGCTCTCCTGGGCCTGCAGAGCCCCCGGGGTGGTTGTTGTGCTGTGCCTGGTGTACAGCAGCCCCTATGCCAGCCTGGGGCTCCATCTGCTCCTCCCCGAGCTGCTGTGACTGACTGCGCAGCACTGCGCACTGCTGCTGATACAGCTGCAGCTGCTGCTGCAGCTGTGTGGGGTATACCCCTGGGGGTGCCACAGAGGTCGTGTCTGCTGCTGTGCTGGCCGCAGCCGCAGAGGCACCAGCTGCAAGCACCACAAGCGCTTGCGTGTCTGGCAGCATCTCTGTGATGCTGGCATAGGGGCTGTAGGCCACAGGGATGAAGCCCAAGACTGCCAGGGGCTTGGACACTCCTGCTGCTGCGGCTGCTGTTGGTGATGCTGCCTTCTTGCGGCTGTGTGTGAGGCGGTGGTTTGCACGGCGTCTAGCCAGTGCAGGCCTGCAGCTTCTCTTGCCCACATCAAAGGTCGACAGCTCCTCCAGCTTGCCGCACTGAGCAACAGCGGCAAAGCACAGCATGGCGCAATCACATCAAGAGATGGTGGTATGCAAGGCATGGTCAGTGGCTCGCATACAGACTAGTGCCCAGGCAGACTAGTGCTGCAGCAAGCTTTGCACCAAGGCGCCTGCACCCTGCTTATGTATACACCCATGAGCTTGGGGCATGCATGGTGGCCAGCATCCCCAGCAGATGCAGCTTTAGCATTGCTCTAGACAAGCTATGGACATTGTCCTTTGCAGCCAATACCAATCCGACATTGATACCAATAAGACATCCCAGCAGTGTTGGCTCACCTGATGGCAAAAGCGCAGCAACTCGTCAGTACCCGCTACCTTCACTGAATCTGCCTGGCGGTGCATCGTGCACACCCTCTTCTGCCTGCAGTAGCTGGACTCGAGTGTAACATCAACAGTGCAGCCCTCCACCTGATTGGGGGGATGGAACGGCAGCATACAGCGAGGGAGAGAGGTGGAAGCTGGAGCTCACAAGCTGGATACAGCTTCTTCAGTGGAAACACCGCTGTTTCAAGTTGTACCTTCGTCTGTGACACCCCCAGGCTGGCATGCTGTTGGTGGTGATCATGATCAAGGTGATTGATTGGCAGTACGGAACACGACGCCACTGGCGGGCTGCCATCCCTGCTCACCACACATACGCGCTTGCAGTAATCATCTGTCTGTGTCGAAGGCGTTTGCGGCGTCTGCAGAATGATGTTTACGACAGCTTGTGAATGTTGGAGGGTGAGGTGCGTGACGTAGCGATGCAGACGAGGGCACAAGGGGTTCTTACCATGAGCTGCATCAACACATGCGTGCCGGTGGGCGCTGTCTGACAGGGACGTGGGACTAAGAGACTTGCAGAGTCCTTGAATCGGTTGCTGACCGTGATCGGTGGGCGATGTTGTCGTTGATCAGTATCTGAGAGCATACCCTAAATGATTGACGAGGGCTTTGTTTATTGCAGTCGAGCCAAGCAAGAACGAGGTGGCTAACAGCACTGCAGACCGGTTGCCTGTGTTGATTTGATGACAGTATGTTTTTCTACTCCTAATATCAAGTTAGTATTTTCAATCTAAGAAGTTGCATGTGGCGTCGCGATGTGGCAGCCTCGCTGGAGGAAGCTGAACGGCCGGTTGGTAACCCCCCTTTGGAGAACAAGATGCGGGTAACCTTAGGGTAGGGATTATTTGAAAGTGACACAGGGAGTTTTTCTGTCAGGCTCCCAAAATGCCCCCACCCCTAAGGGGATTGACTGGGAGGCTCAGGCTGGAAAAGCCCCATGCCCCCCTCCCCTCCCAAGGCCCCGAACTGCCCTGTTTTCAAGGCATACTGCAGGCTGGGCAGCAGGCTCCCTGCAAGACGCAATGCCCCCACCCCTGGGGGCATGCTCTTGAGCCGGAATGCCCCTAGCCCTCCCCCCTACTTCAAAAACTCCCTGTGTCACTTTCAACTACAATCCTGTAATCCCTACCCCTTACCAGGGCCAGTTCCGAACACAACAGGGCCTGATTCTCTGCACAAACTTGCACAAACAGTCAAATGACCACCTTCGATATCCAAATGCGGATGGTTCGTGGCAGAGTGTTCAGAAGAAAGCATATGTCTCCTGCTGTTAACCTCATGCAGTGACTTCAACGTCATCCAGTGACTTTGATCTCAATAAAGCTCTGGCTGCCTACAGCCAAGACAGACAGCGACAGTTTGTGACAGGCAGTGACAGCAAGTACAAGTCATTGACAGCAAGCAATTCTCCTCCAACGAACAGTCAGTAACAGCAACACAATGGCACCCATCGTGCAGCACAGTGCAGCCCATGCAGTGAACAACAGCATGCCATGTCAGTGACAGAGTCCACTTTGGGGCACTGACCACCAAGCCCCAAGCACAAGTGACTAAATCCTTAGTTCAGGCACGATGGTTGCATATCTCCAAGCAGCTGAGTGTGCAACTGAACATGTTGTGCCAGTGTTGTGCCTGTACAGTCACCCCAAATGGCGTATGGCCTCCAGTCAAGACCTCAACCACTTGATGCTGACAAGTGTCATTTTCAAAAGCTGCGTTTCGGCTGGATGCTGTCGTCAACCCCAAAGCTAGGGTTTGGCGGGAAGCTGGCGAAATTCCATGCTTAGCATCGCTAGAGAGCCAGAAATGTTCGATGCGACACAGCAATCACTTCAGCTTCATGCAACATCAGCTGTTGCAAGTTCAGTAAGCAGGCTCCATTGCCGTTGTGCTGCTCTTTGTACTGTCAGCAAGGGCTTGCTTTCTCAAACCCAGCACAAGATGGCTTCTTCAAGTACCTTGAGTGACCTGCTGAAACTTATAAAAGCCGGAGACCTTGAGCCGATTCACCAGTTTCCAGCTCTGTCAGCAGCAGTGACTGCAACCGACCACAACGGGTCCACAGCTCTACATGTTGCAGCATGGCTAGGCAGAGACAGCATTGCCTCAGAGCTCATCAATGCAGGAGCAAAGCTAGATGCGCTGGACCACATGCAGATGACCCCACTGTTTGCAGCAGTAGCCAACCGCAAGTCCAGCACAGTGGAGGTGCTGCTAGCAGCAGGAGCAGACCCCTGCATACCCAACCACAGTGGTTTGACACCCCTTTACAACACTACCAGTGCTTCGAGCATATTGGGCATCCTGGCAGATGCCCTGCTGAAAAAGGGTATCAGCCTTGACACAGGCAACAGTACTGTTGCAGGGCACACAGCCCTACACGGAGCAGCATGCTTTGGGCACATCGACGCTGTCCAGCTGCTGCTCAGCAAGGGAGCCTCAGTCAGTGCTGGAGACAAGTGGGGCAGGACACCCATGCACTTGGCTGCTGCAAGCGGTCATACAGCAATAGTGCAGGCATTGCTGGATGCCGGAGCAGCAGCCAGTACCATCAGCACTGCTACGAACTTTGCAACAGCCCTGCATGCAGCAGCAGCAGGCAACCATGCAGATATGGCACAGCTCCTGCTCAGCAAGGGGGCAGCAGTGAATGCAGTGGACGGCATCAGTAGGACACCCTTGCACATCGCAGTGGCAGCTGGCCATGCAGCAGTTACAGCAGTGCTGCTGGACGCAGGGGCATCGCCCAACACTCCCACCACAGACGCCAAGACAGCACTGCATTTAGCAGCTCAGCACAAGCATCCAGCACTCCTGCAGGCGCTGATTGATGCAGGTGCAGATGTGTCCGCAGAGGATTCCCTGCGCTACACGCCTCTGCACACAGCAGTAGACAGCGGCTGCAGCGCATGCCTGGCCCTGCTGCTGGCAGCCCATGCACCAGCCAGCATACCTGACGCAGCTTCCCTGACCCCACTGCACCACGCTGTCACAGCCGGGAACGCAGCTGCTGTGAAGAAGCTCCTGGCTGTTGGCGCTGTGGTGGATGCTGCTGACGATGCAGGAGCTACCCCCATGTTCCTAGCAGCCAAGCTGGGCCGTGCTGACATGGTCAGACTGCTGCTGACAGCAGGGGCAGAGCCACGAGCAGCAGCTGACCGCGGCTGGACAGCTCTGCACAACGCGGCAGAGCGCGGCTGCACTGATGTGGCTATGCTGCTGATTGCGCATGGTGCCCCCTTGGATGCTGCCCTGGATACACACGATACCCCCCTGCACCTGGCAGTGAAGGGCAAGCACACCGGCACACTGGAGCAGCTGCTGATTGCAGGTGCTGCAGTGCACGCCTTGGGGTCAGGGGACCGCAGCGCCCTACACATGGCGGCCAGCACAGGCCACATGCCCACCATAGACTGCTTGCTGCAGTACAGTTGGCTTGACACAGCTGCAGCCGCAGACGACATGGTGAAATCAGCAGTGGCAGCAGCACAAGCCACAAGCTTGGATGCCAACACCAAGCAGAGCGTGGTGGTGCGGCTGCTGCTGCCAGCGGCAAGGAGCAATACAGCAGTTGCCAAAGCTGCTTTGCAGCCGGGCCTGGGGCCAGCAGGCAGCTCAGTGTCAAGTGTGCTGATAGATGCATGGCTTGAAAGTGCGAATGTGGTGACCGACATCAACAAGCAGCGCACAGCAGTCCAGCACCTGATTGCCAGCATGGCAGCAGTGCACAAGCAGCAGCAAGGTGAGCTGGAGCAGGCACGACATGCCCTGCACACAGAAAAGCAACGGACAGTAGACCAGGTAGTGGCGGTGGAGCGGGCCATGCTGAACCAGCAGCGGGAGCAGCTGTTTGGGGAGCGCACTCAGGTGTTGGAGCAGCAGCAGCAGCTCAGCAAGCAGATGACTGGCCTCAAGGCGCAGGAGGCGGTGCAGGCAGCCGCAGGGAAAGCGCAGGTTCTGCAGCAGCAGAACCTTGACAGTCAGCAGCAGCGGGTAGACAAGGCGCGGGGAGAAGTTGAGCAGCGACTCCAGGAGGTGTCTAGTGTGCTGCAGCATTTGGCAGCAAAGGAGAAACTGGCAGCAGAGGTGCAGGCGCTGAAGCAAGAGCAGCACCAGCAGCAAGTGGCACAGCTGCAGAAGCAATTGGCAGAGGCGCTCAGCAAGGTGCAGGCCGCAGCAGAGGCAGAGGCACTACAAGAGGAGGACGAGCAGCACCAGCACCAGCTAGACCAGCCCGCTCCTGCAGTGCAGGAGGAACTGGCAGATGAGCTCTTGCAGCATCCAGTCATGCAGGAGCCTGCCAGCGGCAGCAGGGGTGCTGGTGCCAAGGCCTTCTTGCACTCAGTCACTGAGTGCGAGCCGCGGCGGGTTCTGGCATGTGCGCTGGTGGCCACAGTCTTTGTAGCAGCATTGGTTTTCCTGCTCATGCATTTTGAGAGTGCTCTGCCAGTAGCCACAGCGATGCTGGCACTGCTGTCGCCGCTGTTAATCGTCCTCATGCCCTAATAGGTCGTTGCCAGGCTGCTGCCTGGCAGCATGCACAGATCCTAAGTGGTGGTTTGAGTTTCGGTCACTGGCAACACAGCAGAGCAGAGTGCTGCAAATCTGGATCGCACTGCAGCGCGGTGACCATGTAGTGATGCCTGCAAAGTGTGTGCTTTGTGACATCAATGGTGTGTGGTGATGTGCAGCCTTGACGAGCTCTGTTCCTTGTCAATTTGTGCTGCGGAGCGCAGCCCTCCAGAACCGTCTGTCACCTTGTCACGCGCTGGCAGCTACAGCTGGTTGTCGATGTGCCAGCAGATCATCAAGCCTTGAAGTTGCTGTGCCACAATCACACTGGCAGTGTGATGTGGCCTGTGCGTGTGATCCTGCTGTTGCACTGCTACACATGGGACGTCCACTGCACTGGAGGGGGGCACGAGCTGCAGCCCTCAGCTCACCATTGCCTCTTCAGTCCTTTACTAAAGTAGTACGGCACACCGTTACGGTGACAGGTTCACAGGGCTCACTTTCACTGCCAATGCTATGGCATAGCACAGTGCCTTACTGAAAATCAACGGGCCATTCCGGGCACAAACCATTAGTCAGCACTGTTGGGGCCGATCAGACTGCCGCCTACAACTGCAGGCTACTTGTTCAGCCAACTACTCCCACATAAGCCTTGCAAGCACTGCTTGGCAGTGACTCACAGTGTCAACTACCAACACACAAATCACTTCCTAGCAAACATGACAGCAAACAACAGCGCATGCAAGCCTCACACCTTGCTCCTGCACCTCAGACCAACGCTGATCACATGACTGGTGCTGGCCTGGCCATAGATGCCAGTTATCACCTGCCCAGACGGGCATGCCACCTTACGCACACTTCCACCATCAACGGTGCTGCCGCCATAAACAGTGCCACTGCCAGGCTGAAGGGACACAGCGTCAATCAGCTCCCCAGTGATCAGAGTCACGCCAGTGTAACCTTCAGCCTCCCTGTCATTGTAGGTGCGTGCATTGGGCTGCTTTGTCAGCCTCTGGTTGGCGCCAACCGTGCGTCCGTTGCTGCAGGTGAGGGGCCACAGGGACGCGACTATAACATCGGTTGCCTCAGCATCACGGTTCAAGTCCAGCGAGCTGTCGGTCTCAATTGTAAAGTCGGTGACGAAGGAGCCCATGGGACAGTTGATGTTGTAGCCAGTGGTGTCCCTGGGGAACTCGGCACTCTGGGCGGGCACAGTGGTCACAGGCCCACTGACGGCCTGGGCACCTGGGCAGCAAGACATAGCAGCACAGCAACAGCAGCCATGAAGTTTGAGGGCCTACCATTGTGGCCCATGCTTGTTTTTCTGTGTGACTGCGGGCTTCGTTTAGGCATTCTCCAAGCACAAATGCATCGGGTCTCAAGAATGACCCTGTGCGACCTGCATTGCTGCGGTTGTCGAGCTGACCGAACCGAGCCATACAGAAAGCACCTTTCACAACTGCTGCTACTGCTTACTTGCGAATGCCACCAGACCCAGTCCACACAGGAGCAGCAGGGCCGCACTGGAGCTTGTCGCGCGGTTCGACATAAGGCAATCTCGACAGCAAGGCAAGTGGGCGAGGGGTGCGGATGGATCGAAGCTGCGACACGTCGCCAGCGAGTTTGTAGCTGCAATAGCTTCGATCAAAAGGCTGAAGCTGCTGTTATGTGGATGCGACTGTGTCAGCATATATAAGTACACCGCTACCGACCTTCAGCAGAGGGCCACCTGAAGGGCAGTCGAATACCCGAAAACGCCCGGCGCAGCGCTCCGCCGAGCGCCGTGAACTACGAAAACCGATCCGGCTGCATTAGCTGCATTCAGTTACAGCACTCAAACAAAGCCAACGGCCGACAGATCGTCATGCAGTGGCGGGTAATGCGTCGTTGCCCCGCAACATACATGGCCTCTGCTGAAATATTGCTCTACCTGTTTTTGGCGGCCACACCCCACGCTGCCAGTGCATGCCTTAGGCAATCGCTCCAGTACGTTATTCACATATGTCCTGGCCTGCTGCTGAACCATAACCCACCACATCCTGCCCATGCACATGCGGACTTTCGTTGCCCGTGCGGATGGCGGATGCAACGGTTGCACCAGCACACACTGCTGCATGTTCCCAGGCTATCAACACTTTTCATACTCAAAATCATCCCCCAAAAACTGATGGATGACAGGACCATCCAGGGACACTGGGCCCGACAAACACAAAACCAACCACACCTGGCAACTTCACAACGGCAACACTGTTGCCCCTTGGTGAGTATCCTGCTGCTGTTGCAGCGGCTGCCAGGATGGTTTTTCACCTCCAATTCTGCAACCGTAGCTCAGCATGTCGGACATGCATTGATCGCTTTGTGTGTGACTAGCCGCTGCCAAGGCAGCTGTCCCATGGGCTGCTGCAGTACCCCTCGTGCACTGAGGTAGGCATCCGATGCCGCGGGCCGCCTGCTCCTACCTGCAGCAGGTTGATCTGCTGCAGTAGAAGCTTGGCAGGAGCCTCCTGGGCGGAGTCACTCCGATGGGCCATCGCGTGCCGCAGAGGTGCGCAGTGACTGCGGGGCCCGTCACTCAAAGTATGTCATTGCGGCTTGGGTGGCATCCTTGGCCACCATTGTGGCAGTGTATAGTGCCACTACACTGGGCCAGCTGAGGCCTGGGGGGCTGTCAATTGGCGTCAAAGTGCTGGCTGGCCCTTTGTTTCCGATTCCAAAAGCACCCATTGGGTCAGCAATTGAAGAGCAGACCATGCCATGATCATGGACTAGTAGTCATGCCTGCCAGGCACAGTGTGGTGTTGTTTGTGACATCCATGGTGTGTGGTGATGTGCAGCTCTGTTCCTTGTCAATTTGTGTTGTTGAGGAGTGCAGCCTTCTACCTCACCTTGCCGCGAGCGCTGGCAGCTACTGCTGGTTTTTGATGTGGCCTTGCGTGTGGCCCACGGTCCTCAGGACCAAAGGCGTTTGCAATGCTGCACATGGGGACTGCAATTGGAGGGGGTACAAGCGGTGCTAAGCTCAGCATTGCCAATGCTGAAGAGAGTCTCTTCAGTCCTTCAATGCACACCATTACAGTAACAGGTTTGCGAGGCTCACTTGCATTGGCATAGCACAGTGTCGTACAGAGGCTCAATGTGCCAACCCGGGCACAAACCCATAGTCAGCGGTGTAGGGGCAGACCGGACTGCCGCCTTCAACTGCAGGCCACTTGTCAACCCACTGCTCCCACACAAGCCTTGCAAGCACTGCTTGGCAGTGCCTGTCAACCACCAACAAGCAAAACCAGTTCCTCTGAGAAAAGCCGACAGCAAACAACAGCACATGCAAGCCTCACACCTTGCTCCTGCACCTCAGGCCCACGCTGATCACATGACTGGTGCTGGCCTGGCCATAGATGCCAGTTATCACCTGCCCAGACGGGCATGCCACCTTACGCACACTTCCACCATCAACGGTGCTGCCGCCATAAACAGTGCCACTACCAGGCTGCAGGGACACAGCGTCAACCAGTTCCCCAGTAATCAGAGTCACGCCAGTGTAACCTTCAGCCTCCCTGTCATTGTAGGTGCGTGTGTTGGACCGCTTTTTCAGCCTCTGGTTGGCGCCGACAGTGCGTCCGTTGCTGCAGGTGAGGGGCCACAGGGACGCGACTATAACATCAGTTGTCTCAGCATTGCTGTTCAGGTCCAGCGAGCTGTCGGTCTCAATTGTGAAGTCGGTGACGAAGGAACCCATGGGACAGTTGATGTCGTAGCCAGTGGTGTCCCTGGGGAACTCGGCACTCTGGGCGGGCACAGTGGTCACAGGGCCACTGACGGCCTGGGCACCTGGGCAGCAAGACAGAACAGCACAGCAACAGCAGCCACGGCAGTTGAGAGCAGGCCATTGTGGCATATGCTTGTTTATCTATATATGTATATATAAATCTATATATATGCCAGATATATATGGCGGCTTCGGCCTTGGTTTAGGCACTGCGGAATTTAATTACATTGAATGGCCGAGCACACTGTGCCACAGCGTGCGGCACGCTCGTGGCACGAGCATCATGCCTCATTTGACCCATTATGTGCGACCTGCATAATGCAGACTGCATTATTGCGGTTGTCGAGCTGACAGCCGAACAGCGAGCAGCCATCACAACTGCTGCTACTGCTGCTTACTTGCGAATGCCACCAGACCCAAGCCACACAGGAGCAGCAGGGCCGCACTGGAGCTTGACGCACGGTTCGACATGAGGCAATATCGACAGTAAGTCGAGGGCTAGGGCTGCGGATGGATCGAAGTCGCGACACGTCGACGGCGAATGTAGCTGCAATAGCTTCGATCACAATGCTGAAGCTGCTGGTTTGAACATGCAACTGTTTCAGCATATTTAAGTACACCGCCACCGACCTTCAGCAGAGGGGCACCTGAAGGGCGGTCGAACACCCGGAAACTCCCGGCGAACAGCGCTCCGACGAACGAGCGCCTGCGAACTTACAATGACCCGGCTGCAACTGCTGCATTCAGTTATATCACTCAAGCAACGCCAACGGCGGACCGGTCGCCATGACTGACAGTGGCGGGAAGTGCGTCGTTTCCTCCGCCACAAATATGGCCTCTGCCGACGTGTTTCTCCAACTGCTTCTTGTGTGAAAGGCCACACCCTACCCTGCCAGTGCATGCCATAGGCAATCGCTTTAAAGATATTCACAGCATGTCCTTGGCCTGCTGCTGAACCACAACCCACCACAACCAGCCCATGCAGATGCGACTGTCCGTCGCAACAGCACACACTGCTGCATGTTTTCCAGGCTATCAACACTTGTCAAAGTCTTGACATGCCCCTAAAGCGGATGAATGACAGTACCATCGAGGGACTTGGGACCGACAAACCACAGCTGCCAGTGGCAACTTGACAACAGCGACACTGCTGCCAATCTGTGAGTATCCTGCTGCTGCTGCTGCTGCTGCTGCTGCTGCTGCTGCTGCTGCTGCTGCTGCTGCTGCTGCTGCTGCTGCTGCTGCTCTTGCATGAGACCCCTGAGCAGTAGACAGTAGCAGCATAGCATGAAATGTGTGACAAAATTTTCAAAAGCAGGGCTGCTAACAGCTGGGTGAATGCAGCTGTGAAGAGAAGAATTCACAGTGCATTACACACTACTGTACAGCACACCATATGTGCATAAATAGCACAAACAAGAAGCAACAAACAAAACAATACGTACTATATGTTTGTATCCCATACCACAATGTTCTGATGTGGAGGGGACACCCTGTCCCCCTGGCGGGAAATTCACAAAGAAACCTCCAACAGAGAACAGCACATAAACGCGGTTGCTGCACCCATCTCACAAAGGCACAATGAACACCGGTGAAATAAAGATACATGGAGCTGGTCTGGCTTAAGTGCAGCATGTGGCTGAGCTCAGGGACTGTAGCCCTGCCAAGGCACATGGCGTTTACTGTATGACCACGACCGAAAGTATCTTGCAGTATTTATCAGTATCTTTCAGTGGAACAAAGACACGAACAAAGCTGCTAGCAGCACAGCACACTACCAAAGCAGCAGGAGGCCACTTTGGCGAGGCTCGGGCAGATATCTGGCAGAGGATGCTCAAAACGTTGCCGATCCTGCTTGCCTATCCCATAGGCAAGCAACCGATGAACCAGAGCCTGCTGTCTTTGGCAGGTGCAGTACACCTGACCCCACAACTGACGCTGACTCCGCGCAGGTGCTTTGCGGGTTGAAACTATGCTAAACGTGTATTCGCGCGGTGCACTTTGACATACGGAGCGATGCATGAAGAAGCCTCCTCAACCAGCAAACGTCACTAGTGGACAGATCTTGCAGTTGCAGAAGGGTCTGTTGACTCCCCTAACTCCCTGTCCCAACCCTTGGGGCAGAGGGGTAAATGGTGGGAGTTGGTGAATATAAAATGACAGATAAAGTGTAATCAGTCTCGCAGGGCTATGGGTATACTAACTCCCACTAACTTCCAAATATTTAAAAAAAAAGGGCAAATTTTGGTGGGAGTTGGGAGTTAAATTTCAAGGGAAACCCGCCTAAACCAGGGAAGTTGGGAGTTAGTGGCAGTTAGTGACAAGGCATGCGCAGGGAGTTAGGGGAGTAAGCCAGGGAGTTAGGGGAGTTAGCTGTACAGAACACAGGAGGTGCACCTGTGAGGGCCAGGGGTCCCCCAGGCTCCGCCGTGGGTTGTATGCAAGGTTGTATGTGGCAACTGGTGGGCTTGGCAGCAAGGTGTTCACTGTGAGCCAGGGGCTGTGAGTCAACACGTGGGTCCCGGCGCTATGGGCAATTGTATAGGCATGCAGCAGACCGCAGAGTACATCAGTACCAGCCAGAGTACAAGCCTATAGGCCCTTCTATTTGCTACGATTACCTATAGGAGCAACAACAGCGGGGGCGGGTGCAAACACTACCAGCGATTGCGCCGCGTGCCTTGCTGTGTGCGCAGTTGCCATTGGTTCAGACGGTAGTGGGTGGAGCCTGCGTCCAAAAAAGGGCGGGAAATAACCCTTGCGACATACCAATGCTAACTCCCTTGATTGGGTCCCTAACTCCCCCTAACTCCCTGATGAGGGTCTTTTTGGTGGGAGTTGGGAGTTAAAATTCAAGGTAAACCCGCCTAAGCCAGGGAAGTTGGGAGTTAAAAATTCCACTATGTTGCATAGGCCCCTTCAGACCACGTACAACACAGCTGTGCAATCAGAAACACTAACTCCCACCATTTACCCCTCCGCCCCAAGGGTTGGGACAGGGAGTTAGGGGAGTCAACAGACCCTTAGTTGCAGCACTGCTGCAGGGACAGCAGGGCCACATGCTGGCTGCCACAGTGAACAAAGAGCTTAGTAGTGCAGAGAACTCCTGCTCTGCATGAATGCCTGAACAATCTACCAAGAGCGGCTCTTTGACCTGTGCTTCTGGCATTGCCGATGCAGACTGGGCCTGCAACACCTTTTCAAGTGACACCCGTGAGACGAATGACACATGCAACAGGCTCAGGAAAGCCAGAAAGGTTGAGTGGTTGTACAACTGAAGTGAAAAGTTGAACACCTTACCTTGACAGTGTATGGCACTGCTGCAACAACAACTGCTGCTGCGCCTGACAAAGGATGACTGTACCTCCTACTTTGCAATCGTAGCTACCAGCCGTTGAACGCATTGTGTGCTTGCAAAAAGTTTTCTCATAGGCTGCCGCGGTTGCTTCTCCTGCGCTGAGGCAGGCATCTCCGCCTGCCCAACTGCCGTGCTGACACCTTCGCCAAACCTTATGCGCAAGGCATATACCTTGCTCAAGGGTAAGGTTGATATGCCCTTCACGCCTGCAGTTCCACAAGCAGCAGCACTACCAGCAGCGCAACTGCGACGTACAACAGCAGGCCTTGCACCACCAGCGCTGCGCCAATGCTGCGGCTCCTGCACCAACCACCACACACGCAGCTGTGCGCAGGGACAGGCCTGCAAGCTTCAAAGCACCTCACTGCTGCTTGTGTGCTGCAGCCATGCTGACAGTCGGGTGCTGCACTGCTGCTCGCTGCTTGTCGATATATTCTGCGTCACTCTCAAGCCACGCGTCAACGAGTGCACTGCATGCCACACTGCCTGCCCGGCAGCCGGGCTGCATGCCGTGCTTCAAGGCTGCTTTGGTGGCTGCTGTGCTGCTCCTCCGCTAGCCGCTCCGGCAGCCGCAGCATCACACTCTGCTTGGTGCTGGTTATCAATCCCAGGGTTTCCGAAACCAGCAGTGCTGTGGACAGCCACACAGCCTGTGTGCTCAGTGAGCGGACCATGTGATTGACCCCTGAAGCTGTGTCAAGCAAGCAGTGCTGCGGCAGGCACTCAATGGTGGGCATGTGGCCTGTTGCTGCAGCCATGCACAGCGCACTGTGGCCGTCTAAATCTGGTGCATCAGCTGCCGCCCCCGCATCAAGCAGTAGCTGCAGGATGGCTTTGTGCTGACCCTTGACTGCTAGGTGCAGCAGGGTGTCACCAGCATCCAGTTCATCGT
Source organism: Desmodesmus armatus (assembly GCA_007449985.2). Lineage (NCBI taxonomy): Eukaryota > Viridiplantae > Chlorophyta > Chlorophyceae > Sphaeropleales > Scenedesmaceae > Desmodesmus > Desmodesmus armatus. The sequence goes on along the minus strand of VIIQ02000059.1, from coordinate 126,331 downwards.
CCAAGGGGGCGTCATGGGCAATCAGCAGTTGAGCAATCTCTGTGCTGCCGTCTGCCGCTGCAACATTCAGTGCTTTGTAGTTGTCTTCGGCAGTCGTGCCTGGCATTGCTCCTGCTGCTAGCAACGTCCTGACCATGTCATCGCGGCCATTGTGGGCCACCCACATGGCGGCGCCATGATCAGCAGCATTGACTGCAGCACTAACCGCCGCGGTTCTGCACAGCAGCTGCATTGTCATGTGAAATAGCGTAGTGCAGCGGGGCCTGGTGTTTTCTTGAACCGCGGTTGCAGATGCATGGGCCCCCAACAGCAGCGCAATGCACTCAGTGCAGCCGCCTACCGCTGCGTCTTGCAGTGGTGTGCAGCCCAGGCCATCTTGACACATCTGCGCCAGCAGCAATAGCACTTGCAGCACAGCAGCACAGCTGAGTGCTGGTCTAGGGCTGCTAAGTGCAGGCCTGTCTGGCTGCCAGGGAGTTGGGGGAGTTAGCGCCCCCTTACTCTGTCAGCCCCCAGAGTCTGGGCCAAGGGTATCTGGAGCTGCTCCTGCATTTAGCAGCATTGTTGCGACGGCTGCTTCCCCAGCTTCCGCAGCTAAATGCAGAGCCGTCCAGCCTGTGCTGTTCACTGCATCCACAGCTGCCCCCTTGCTGAGCAGCAGTTTCTCAGCGGCGCAGTGCAGGGGTGTACAGCCCTGCTTGTCCACAGCATCAACTGCTGCTCCTTTGATCAGCAGCAACAGGGCAGCATCTGTTGTCCCCATGCTGGCTACTGAATGCAGAGCTGTGTCGCCTGGTTCAGCGGCCGTGACAATACTGCCACCAGCGTTTTGCAAGGCCTCTATCAAGATGCTGACTGTGCTAATCGCAACTTTGTCCTAAGCTTGCCTGTAGACAAAGTTATCTTGTCACTAGTGCTGGGCAGGCGGGTGCAGAACCCTGCCTAGGTTCTGGCTACTGCTGGTGCACCCTCAAGGCTGCACCAGGCTCCTGACTCGCCCTTCGTGTTTTCGGGGCGGGGCGTCTAGTGACTAGATCACTGCGTTCCAGTCAGCGTCTTGCGGATTGGGCCTAGTTTTCCCCCTCCCCCCCCCCCCCCCGCCCCCGGACAATTGGCGTCACCCATGTTGGACTTGCTTGTACTGTCGCTACATGACGAAGCCACAATGCGCAGGGCATTGTGTCCGGGTTGTGCACATGTAAGCACTGTCGGGCGCCATCTGGCTGGAGGCAACACAAGGTGCTGACAAGATGTGTAGGGTTTGGATGGGGAGGTGGCTGTTGGACCACCGACCATGACTTTTGCTTGCACGCACCGACGGAACAAGCAAACAGTAACTTGGCTTTCCAAAGGCTCAGGCCTACTAAGTTGGTGCACCACAGCTGGGTGGCGAAGCTTGTTCGCGACATGTGAGGCTGCGACGTGACATCTGGCGTGACGTCTGCGAGTTGCGTCACGATCGCTTTTCTGAGTTGTAAGCATGTAGCGGTTGCACCTGCCCTTTCATGATGTTTCAGGTAATCGAGGCATACCACGCCGGGTCGGATGTGTGGCTGTTACACACGAGTAACGTTTTGGCAGCAGCGATGCGGTTGTGCACCTGTCTGTGGGGTATAGTCACTACGGCAAGGTGCAACAGTCGTGATCTAGATCTAGACTTCCACCACGCCTCCTGCAGCAAGGATGTGGGCTACTACGCGGGTGAATGAGTGGCTTGGCATTGTTTCCTGTCACTGGACATCGTATTCTGTGTGGGTCGTCCTGCTGGTAGGCTTGTCCCTGCTTGTGCTGCCTGTTTGCCATTGCAGGATGATGACGTGTGCGCAGTTGCCTGGACAGTTTGCAGCCCAATCAGTGTCAGTGTCAGTTGGCGACGGACAGACTTTGCAGAACACGCAGCTCACTAGTGCCAGTTGCTGGTCTGTTGCCGTCGGCTCTTTTCCTGCTGTTTCTTTGGAATGGGTGTGGTTGGCCCAATCTGCAGACGTTTGAAGCCTCTCCGCACTATTTAACGCTTGTAACAATACACGTCTGGCACCTTTGACCTGGAGGCCTGCGCACCAGCGCAGGGCACTCTGTCGATCACGTAGAGCCTGGCCGCAGCACTAGTGACAATGGGCCCAACTGCAGCAGCACGGTACAGGGCTAATGCGCCTCCATGGATTCTAGCCTTACACGGGTCTGCTCCCGCTGCCAGCATTCACCCAAGCCGTGTTACGTACTCATTACGTAATGAGTATAGTATACTACGGCCCTACTGTAGCACGAACCGGCAATGCTGCCGCAGGACACAACGACCATTCGACAGAAACGCTCCTTGGTATGCCCCTTCTGCACAGGAGCTCAAACTGTGAAGAAACAAGTACATAATGCTCAATAGCATGTATTGGCTGTGGTGCTCCAACACCCATGAGTCTGACCTGAGCCCGGGTTCGGGCGGGAACTTGCGCGCATGGAAGTATATGCCTATGAACCGCCCTTAAAAGAGACAGAAGCTACACTTACTGCCCATATTAAACTTGAGAATGGAGTACTACTCAGTGTCCTGCCCATAATTCTTCGGCCCGCCCGTTGGTGCTGGACCTCACCGTACGTGATGTGAACACTTTATCACAGCTTTTTATGGCCTTCAGAGTGAGCTGATTCAGCAGATAAAGGCCAGTAGCCTGCAGGCGGTCCAGTAGTTTCCAGCCTTGCTGCAGCAGCGACTGCAACAGTTGTCAGCATGGCCGCAATGCTGCAGTCAACGAGGAAGCGCCCAGCAGAGCACCTGACGGCAGACAAGTACCCCCCAGCAGAGGCACAGCAGCTGCACAAGAAACGGGCAGGGCAGTCCAGCGAGGCAACGGGGGCAGCTGCTGCCCTAACACCACATACGCTGGAGGTGAAGAACCACCAGCAGCAAGTCGAGGACTTGCAGAGGCAGCTGGCAGCTGAGCGGGGTCTGGTTGCTGCCGTGAGAGAGAAAATGCGCCAGCAGAGGTACAGGGAGCTGAGAAGGAAGCTCCAGCAGCAGGGGGTGCTGCGGTACCAGCAGCTGGCAGATGAGCAGAGCACAGCAGAGCTGGCAGAGCAGGAACAGGCGCTGAGAGAAAAGCTGAACAGGCAGTACGTGCAACAGCTGTCAGTTGACATGCGATCCTCGGTGCGCAATGCACAGAATGCCCAGCAGCACCAGCAGCTTGAGGAATTGGAGAGGCAGTTGGCAGTGGAGCAGCATCTGCTGTCCGCTTTTTCATCGCGAGCTTGGAAGCAGGGATACAACTTTAGCGGAGGCCGGCAGCAGGAGCAGCACCGGGAGCAATTGCCAGTGAGCGTACAGGTGCAGGTTCAGGTAGGGGAGGGGCAAGCTCCGAGCATGATGCCCAGCAGCCGCAACAGTACCAGCAGCAGCATGATGCCCAGCAGCAACAGCATGCCCAGGATCACCAGCACCAACACCAACATGCAGCAACAGCTTCAGCAGCAGCAGCTTCAGCAGCAGCAGCAGCAACAACAGCTTCAGCAGCAGCAGCAGCATCAACAGCTTCAGCAGCAGCAACATCAGCAGCTTCAGCACCAGCAGCTGCTGCAGCAGCAGCTGCTACAGCTGCAGCTGCAAGAGCAGCAGCAGCAACAGCAGCTTCAGTACCAGCAGGATCAGCAGCTTCAATACCAGCAGCAGCAGCTGCTGCAACAGCAGCAGCAACAGCAGCAACAGCAGCAACAGCAGCAACAGCAGCAACAGCAGCAACAGCAGCAACAGCAGCAACAGCAGCAGCAGCAGCAGCAGTCTCAGCAGCTTCAATACCAGCAGCAGCAGCTGCTGCAACAGCATCAGCAGCTTCAGCACCAGCAGCAACAGCATCTTCAGCACCAGCAACAGCATCTTCAGCACCAGCATCAGCAGCTTCAGCAGCTGCATCAGCTGCATCAGCAGCAGCAGCAGCAGCAGCAACAGCAACAACTTCAGCAGCAACCGCAGCTTCAGGAGCAGCAACAGCAGCAGCAGCAGCAGCAGCCGCCTGCTGCTGAGCAGCAGACCCCGGGTGCGCTGGAGCATGCTCATGCTCATGCTCATGCCCATGCGTATGCTCATGCTCATGTGCATGCGCATGCAAGCATGAGTGTGCACACCGCCGCAGGCCTGCTGATGGTTCCAGCATTGGCAGCATTGCTAGCATTGCCTTGGCTATCCTATGTGGCAGTTGCACTGCTGGTGTTGTGGCTGCTTCTGCGGCAGAAGCAAAGGGCAAATTTAGCACAGCAGGGCAGGGGTGCCACCTGGCATTTCAACAGTGTCGGCAGAGGCACAGGCGCCGTGAAGGAGGTGGAGCACCAGCATGCAGTGTAAAATCCGTGTTGCAGTGCAGTGCGCATGGAGCAGCATCAGCAGCAGGATGAGTAGCCAGTCTTTCAGGGTCAGTGGGTCACGTAGCACCAAGGTCTGGACATGGTTAGGAAGGGTGGCAGGTAGGGCTGCCCGCACAGCGCAGCACGGCACTGCCTGCTGGCAGCAGGCGGCACAGCTTCAGTTGCAATTGGCTGCTAGCCAGCCTAGCAGCACGCGCCGCACAGCTGGCAGCTGTGCGGGGCACTGCCTGTATATAGGCACTCTGAAAGTGTATACTTCCAGAGTGTAGGGTGGGGGTAAAACAGTATTCTGGGGGCCAGTTGTCAGATTCAGCAGGCTGGCCCTGAGTCGCGAGTTGAGGGAGTGCCCCTCCCCTGCCGATCAAGCTCAGCTTGTTCAGTGACAGTAACAGTAGCAGTGAGCAGCGAGTCACTCCGGAAGCCTGGCAGGCTCACAGTGAAGTGTGTTTACTGTTGAGAGGGGTGGCGCACTTGCTTTGCGCTGGGTGGGATGGACCTGATGGATGCTGGGGCTGTGCGGCAGCCACCATCCTGGGTAGGATGTTGTGGTTGTGTGATGTTGGCCCAAATCCGTCAGGGATGGCAGGACTGATTGCAACAGAGGTGCACTTGTTAATTGACAGCTTTTGTGGTACAGCCTTTCGATTTGTTTGCTCAGCATTGGGCGGCTGCTGCGTGGTACAATTGTATGTGAGTGCGTAAGGTTTGTCTGGGCATGCCCCTGTGTGCTGCCAGCAGTGCTGCTGTGAACATTTTGTCCACATCTGCTGATGATGATCTTGACTGTTTGGCAGCAGAGGAAGCTCTCACCGCATTCACACTGTGCTTTCGTTGTCGAAACGTGTGACCTTGCAAGCTTGCATCCCTTACCATGTCGCTTCTGCTTGTTACTGTCAAAGAACATCATGCGTAGCAGCAGAGATGGAGGTGTCGTTTGTTCACAACGCGAAACCTGATAGACGCCGGCTTGTAAGAAATTGTGCCAGGTAATCGAGGCGACCACGCGCTGTTGGTCAGTGCACGACTGCTTGGCGCCGACGCACAGCGCCCGGCATTGCAGCGCATGCGACCGCATGGTATATCTCTGTATCTCTGACGGAGCTGATTAAACTCAGCGATAGTATGTTCTTTGCGCGTGGCATGCAGGGACATTTCGGCGACCTTCGAGTGCCCATCTGCTGCAGGTCGGCAGCGATGGGTATATGTAAGGACCTCGTCGCAGTCCAATCAAGCAACCTCATTTTCGACAGCCCTGCAATTACGACTTGGTACGCTTGGCTGCACTGGTCGACTGAGCGCCTCGCTCTTTCCGAGAGCCAGTGTTTTGGTCAAGGTGGAAGATGTCTCAGCGCATAGCCATGCTGCTGCTGTGTGGCCTGGGCCTGGTGGCATACGCAAGTAAGCAGGGACATCACCGCGTGATACCAGCAAGCAACATAATCCCCATACCCCAACATCCCTTGTCTTTCTGGCTAACAGCAAGCATGTAATGCTTTGTCATTTGGCCATGTAGTGGCCAGAATGTCTGATAAGGGCCCAACAATGCTGCTGTTTTCTGCACCCTTCCACTCAACCAGCCTGCCCTGGCCTGGCCTGTAGCCGATGCGCCTCCCTGCTGATCATGCCACCACCATGCTGCTGCCACTGCTGCTGCTGCTGCTCCTGCTCCTGCTCCTGCTGCTGCTGCTGCTGCTGCTGCTGCTGCTGCTGCTGCTGCTGCTGCTGCTGCTGCTGCTGCTGCTGCCTGTTCCTGCTGCTGTCGTGAGCAGGTGCAAAGTCTGTGTCTGGACCAGTGACTGTAGTGCCCAGCAAGGGTGGTGATTGGCCAAAGGCCATGGCTCCCTATGGCATGAATTGCCCCGCAGACTCATTTGTTACCGGATTCACCGTCACAACAGACAGCTCAGTCCCTATGGATGATGACGGCGAGAAAAATGACATCCTTGTAGCATCCCTATGGCCTCTGAAGTGCAGCAATGGCAAGACTGTTGGCAGCAGCGACAAGTTGCAGAAGCTTCCCAAGAGCCGCAAATATAACAGCAGGAGGTCCACCGGCTACAGCGGTGTCACCCTGTACACTGGCGAGCTAGTTGACGCTGTGTCTCTGCAGCCTGTGGGCACTAAGTATGGCGGTAGTGGGGGAGGTGACACACATGTTCTGTCCTGCCCTGCTGGGCAGGTGATCACTGGCATTCATGGATATGCCACTGAGACTCATGTGGTCACGGTGGGTCTCAGCTGTAGGAGCCTGAAGTGAGCTGTTCTTGCTGGATAGAATTGGTTCATTTGAAGTCTGCCAGTGTGCTGAGGCAATAGTGTAATCGCTGGTCACGTTATGTAGGCTGTTGTCGCACCTGAACATTCCCCACCAGAACAGGTTGGGCTCACGAGGTTGCCAACAAGATTGCAGTGCTGTCCCAGTACGGTTGGCAAATTCTCCCCGCCTCGCCAACTCAGCTCAAACAGACGCACACTGCCTCAAAAGCCATGGACCAAGAAAATTACAGCCGTAAAAATGCCAACTCCGAGTCACTCGTCACTCTTACACTCTCCCGCTCACGACTCGACCACACTCCTGGCCCACATCCCCGCTATCCGAATAAAGCACATTGCTCAGGCCTGACAGCCTGCTCAGGTACTGCATGGTGCATTTGCAACCAACCCAGGGTCCGATTGGAAGCCGTTCTTTCCCAAGCTTTGACCCTGACACGCCACAACTATGCGCTGCTGATAACCCTGCAATGCCTCTTGGCAAACCTGACGCATGGCAGCACAATGCCACATAGAACCCTGCACGCTGCGCTTTGGTGTTGTGTGTAAGTTGTCAACTCCCCAAAGAAATGCTGGCTGCCAGAACAACTCACTGACAACCCAGTGTGTAACACCACACCACACCCAGGCATGCGCACATGCATTGCCAACTTGGCGCTTGAAGCGCTACACCCCAAGGGTTGGCCTAACAGAGCAGCCATCAATCAGCAGAAGCGACTGTTGACAAGCACACTGCAGGCTGTCCGAGAAAGCAGATACACACCATCCCCAGGCTGCTGCAACATGCGTGCACTGCGGTAAGGCAAGTGCCCCGCAAGCAGATGCTGCCACTGGCTGGTGGCCCCTGCCAAAAAGAGAAAAAGAGTGACATGGCGCCACCCTGGCCAAAATGCTGCCAGGACACTCGACGCACACATACACACACGATGGAGCAAGACTACACACTCAAAACACACACAGGATGACGCCCCGGTACACCAGTGAGCGCAACGAGAGCATCAATCCCCAAAACAGCTTGTGCAGCGCCAGCGCGCACAGCCACACACCTATCCAAACAAACCAGACTCAGGAGGAGCTTGCATCATGTGCGCGCCCTCAAAAGCTCAGAGCTCAGGATATGACGTGCTCTGCTGTGGCAATGACATATATGCACACTTGGGCTGTGATGCCGCTTATACACCGGAACAGCCCTGGGCTGGGTGGACGTGCACCCCATCAACATCTCTGCTGGGTATTAGGGTTCCGCCCATACACACTGTTTCGGGTTGCAAGGCTTCAGAACCCCTGCGGCCGCCGCCTAGACCCTGTCAGGCATTGAGGTTTTACTTCTGCCCTCCAAAACCCTGGAAGAACTTTGTGACACTTGCCATGAGGTCCTCCCCCTGCACAACCTGCACATCCTCCTGCTGCTGTTCTGCTACTGCTGCTGGCTCACTGGCACTCCCGCTGCCGCTGTTGCTGCTGCCCTTGCCCTGGCTTGCACGCCACTTGGCAATCCACTCCCGGGCTTCCTGCACATTGGGTGGCACAGGGGCACCATTGCTGCCACTGGTGCTGGCTGCGGGGGCGGCGGCGGCGGCTGGCTTGCTGCTGCTGCTGCTACTGCTTGGGGGTGCGCCACCCTTGCCCTGCTTTGAACGCCAGTTGGCAATCCATTGGCGGGCCTCAGCCACGTTGGCAGGCACCTACGGGCGCAGCACAGCACAGACGACAAGGAAACGCACAGTGTCAGCACAGTGGCCAGATCAGTAAGGCTGCCGTACCCCTACTCCATTAGGTCACGGCCTTTCGTTGGCTGCTATGACAGATCAGTGGTGTCCAGTACACTGCCATTTTGCCAACATTCATGCTGTTGCTGCTTGCTTGCGGTTGGCTGCTGCAGACTGCATCAACTGTGGCAACTACTGCCCATAATTGACCCAGCTCAAAGGTTGCCAGCTTATCTCACCTCTGCATCAGCCTTCTTTGCTGCTGGTGCAGCGGCGGGCTTGGGTGCTGCTGGTGCTGCTGCTGCTGCGGGCTTGGGTGCTTCAGGCTTGGGTGCTTCAGGCTTGGGTGCTGCCGGCTTTGGTGCTGCTGCTGCGGCCGCTGCTGCCTTCTCCTTCTCAGCCTTCTCAGCAGTAGCCTGCACAGGGGCACAGGTACGAACACTCAGCAAGATCTTGCAAGGTATAGACACCAACACACACTGTAGAAATTACCAAGAGTGCATACCTGTCTTCCAAGCCAGCACACAAGCACCAGCTGATGTAGTCAGAAAAAGGTGAACACAGTCAGCAGTGACTGGCCACTGCATTCAAGAGGTAGCATGCACCAAGCCCGCAAAGGAACTCTGCAACCACTGGCAACCACCCGGCCAGCAACCCTGCCCCAAACATGACTGTGCACATCGGCATGGGTGTTATCATCCTTGCCAGGATTTCCAAGGAGGTACGACAAAACTTCAACTTGTGTCTATCTCACCCTCACCTTCTGTGCTGCCAGCGCCTTGGCCCTTGCATCCGCCTCCGCCTTTGCCTTGGCCTCAGCCGCCTTGCGTGCCTCCTCCTCACGCTCAGCCTTGATACGGGCCAGGGCAGACGCCTCAGCAGCAGCCTGCTCAGCGGCTGCGGCAGCAGCACGCTCACGAGCCTCCGCCTCAGCCTTGGCATCAGCCTCGGCCTTCAGCTGCAGCAACGGCAGCAGCAGCAGTGACAGTCAGAGAGCAGATAAGCCTGACACAGAACCACACATGCCGGAAAGTGTCCTGGTAGCCGGGCCGCAGTGTGCAATGCCTCACTGCAGAATGGCGCTAGCCACACGTTGACTGTGCACCAACATTGACACAGTCCAGTCCAGTAGCTCTATACCTTTATCATCCAAGTGGGCTGTTCTGGCAACAGCCTCAGCTGCCGTAAAGTTGAGTGTGCTGCGTTTTTTTGCCCCCCTTGCTCACCCGTGCCTCCCTCTGCTCCTGCTCCCTCTTCTGAGCAGCAGCTGCGGCATCCTGCCGGGACTTGGCCTCAGCAGCAGCAGCAGACTCCTGCAGGGCAACAGCAGCAAAATGTGCATGCATGCCGTCTCAGACACGCTGGTAAACCAGTGAGATCCTCACCAGGCCACGCGGTTGAGACGCTAAGCCATCACACATGCATGGTCGAGGTGCTCCTGGCAGACAACATGCACCTGCTGACCTATGTCGCAATAAGGTTTGATATTGGTTGTGAGACGCAAAGGATTGACGTGAATAGTGTAAGCATCAACAGCATTATATTATGTCAAACAGGTTCCCTCACCTTCTCCTGCTGCAGGGCCTTCTTCGCCTCCTCCACTGCTGCCTTCCTCTTCTGCTCAGCAGCAGCAGCGGCAGCAGCAGTCGCTGCAGCGGCGGCTGCGGCAGCAGCGGGTGCTGCTGCGGGTGCTGCTGCCTTCTTGGCTGCTGGTGCAGGCTGGGCCTCTGATCCCTCCTTGTCAGGGACGGAGATGCGAGTGCTGTCACCCACCTGCATAGCATCACACACATGCAGTGACAGCGGCCATGGTATTGTGGATGCTGGGTAAGGTTTGCTTGGATTGCAAGGTTCCAGACAATGTGGCCACAGACTGTGAAGGATCAACCCAAGCTTGCATCTGAAGTTGGTCTTGCATTATATCAACCAGGCTAATGTGGCTGACTCTGCATGCTGCTGTGATTGTTGCTGCAGGGGCTTGCAACGATGGCACTCACACATGCATACACTCATGTACATACCCCAAGTGGATTTTGACCTAGCAGAAACACTAGGTGCCCTGGACCCTGAGCCTGACCACATGAGGCATGTGTGGACAACAAGTTCATACGCAAGCATCACTTGCAAGGTCGCTTTGCACAGTTAGGTGTGGCTGTGTACGCACCTGGATGGTTTGTGAGCCACCGAACAGTCCTGCGAAGGGTGATGCAGGCCGTGCAGGGGCCTCTGCCTTCTCAGCAGCCTACAGCAGGGCGGGATAAAAAGGGAGCCAGCAGCGCAGAGTAACGACCAGTATGTGAACAGGCAGGCAAAAAAGCATGCACGGTTTGTTGTTGCAAAGCACTTGTGATCAGCCCACAAGGAGAGAGGGGTCACACATAGCTTCATAGCGTCATAGCTGCTTTGTGACACCACTATCTGGTTTCTCAGTCACAGTAGCCTTGATACCTGGGGCTTTGCAGCACCTGCTTGAATCAAACATGAGCCCTTGCATGTATTGCCAGCTTGGGGAACGAAGCAGCGGCATGAGCCATCGATCACCAGGCTTGGTGATGGCCCGCAAGGGATCTACAATAACCCTACACAAACATGCATATCAAACTGTATTGCTGCAGTACTTGCGAAACCGTGCTCACCGGTGCTGCTGCAGGCTTTGCGGGTGCTGCTGCCTTCTCCTCCTTGGCTGGTGCTGCAGGCTTGGCGCCAAAGAATGCTGCAAAGGGTGACGCTGGCCGGGCAGGAGCCTCCTCCTCAACCTCCTCCTCTTCTTCCTCCTCCTCCTCTTCCTCGACAACCTCCTGCTTGGCCTAGCAGTAAGGACGCGGAAGAAGGGGGGGGGGCGAAGGGGGGGGAGCAGGATGTGGGGATGTGTGCGATTGGGGGGGGGGGGGATGTGGGGATGTGTGCGAGGGGGGGGGGGACTGAGCATTTGTATTCAGACTACAACACTATGTGTCAAAGTGGCAGTGATGTAGGCTGTAGCAGCAGGGGCAATGTCTTGACCGTGCTGTGAGCTGGCACATGACTTGTGGTGACCTGGTTCATAGTGTGGTCTCAGACAGCAGCTGACTGCATCAGGTCAGGAACCTGTATTACACACACCTTCTGGCCGCCAAACAGCGCTGCGAAGGGTGATGTGGGGCGGGCAACCTCCACCTCCTCCTCTTCCTCCTCCTCCTCCTCTTCCTCCTCAACCTACACAATGCAGCAGCAGCAGCAGCAGCAGCAGCAGCAGCAGCAGCAGTAGCACAGGTAGTCAGCGTGCAATCGCAAGCCGTAGCTGCATGATATGATGCGGTAAATCGCCTAAGCACCCACATGAAGCAGGTTAAGTATTCCTCAAGACCTGCTGCTGTTCCTCTCGGTGAAGCAATACATTTTGAGCTCAACCGCACAGCTACCTTCTCATTTTGGAGTTGGCATGACAAGACTACCCACCTGCACAGGTGCCCGCTGGAGCCAAACAGTCCAGCAAAAGGCAGCGCTGGTGTGGATGCCTCTCCCCCCCCTTCCCTGACACCCCCAAGGCACACAACAGCCTTTACAAGAAACCAACATCCCGGCCTGCACACACACAGCTGCAAGCACAAGCCACCCACTGAACGGGTGCCAGCTTGGCGCCAAACAGTCCTGCAAAAGGCAGGGCGGGTGCCCCCCCCCCCCTCCCCACCCCCCCACGCACGGACACCACCAGGCACACGAAAGCCCCAACAAAAAAAACAAACATTTGCCCTCCACACACGCGGCTGCAAGCACAATCCACCCACCTGCACAGGAGCCCGCTTGGCGCCAAACAGTCCTGCGAATGGCAGCGCGGGTGCGGCTGCCACCTGAACCTCCTCCTCCTCCTCCTCCTCTTGGACAGCAGGGGTGGTGGGGCGGGAGCCAAACAGACCGAAGGGCACCGGGGAGGCAGCCTGTGGGTGGCACAAAAGGGTGGGGTGGGGTAAAAGGTGCTCGAGGATTGCTCGTGTGACTTTGAACTATGGTTGGGGTGTTGCCAAAACAGATTGAAAGGCGGGCCAACCACCGTTTACACGCAATCTGCCTGGCTGCTGAGGTTCCACATACCAATGCCATGATGCTGCTGTGCCCTTGCATGCGCTCAAGCACCATCACACAAAAAGTGTGACCAACATCCTTGCTGCCCGAGCCCCTACCATCTGCCCAATACCCCGGGCCTCTGATGCAGCCATGCAGTCAACCGTCCATTGTGCCCACCTTTGGTGCTGCCTGCTCCTTTGGTGGGTTCATTGCCTGTTGACTACCCTTTTACATTCTTCACCCCCTGCCAAATGCCTGATGCTCCCCCACTCCACACCCCTCGGGCACCCCACGTTTCTGACCCCCACCCCCCCGCCCCCCAACCCCTGTGCATTGTGCCCACCTTTGGTGCTGCCTGCTCCTTTGGTGGGTTCATTGCCTGTTGGAAGAGCTGCTGCAGGTCCCGCTGACTCAGCAGCTCACCAGCAGCACCTGCCTTCTTAGCAGCCTCCAACACAGCACGAGCAGCAGACTCCTGACGGGCCTGTGAGACATACAGGCGAAGCAGGGGCAGCGTAGCGCAGCACAGCATAGTGTGTTAGTAAGCAGTCATACCAGGCAGCCTCCAGCATGAGCAGCAGACTCCTGACAGGCATGTGAGGACATACGGGCACCGTAGCACAGCACAGCACAGCACGGTATGCAGACAATCAGACGGCAACAGCATCAGCACGGCACCAGCAGCAGCATCCCGGCATATGAAGGCAGACCAATGGCAGCATGGAAACACAACAGCAGCGCAGCATGAGAGAGACCCACGCAAGCCAGCGTGCAGTAGCCAGTCAAGCAGGCTGTGAATGCCGACCCTTCATGCGGTGTGCGCCTACTTCCACTGCTGCCGCCGCCACCGCTGCCGCTGCTGCTGCTTTCTGGATGATGGTGCAGAGCAAAACGTGATGTGCCCTACAAACTAGGTACTCAACAGGGCCCCTCCCCATCAAGCCATGCACCCACAAGCATGCCCCCGCACCCCCCCCCCCAAAGTGACTGACCGGCGTCCCTGCTGTTGCCTATGCTCCTCGCAGTGCCTGCTGTGCCGTCCAGCCCACGCTCCCCCCCCCCCCCACACACATGCAGATAAATCACTCCCCACCCCCCACCCACCCACCCCCCACACACTCACCGCCTTGTCTGCTGCTGCCTCTGCTGCCTGCAGTGCCTGCTGTGCCGCGCGTCCCTCCCTCAGCACGCCTGCCACCTCAGCCCTGACCTCCTTCTCAGCCGACTTGGCCTCCTTGAGAGACTCATTCAGCTGAGACACCTGCAGGTCATTGAGGAGTGGGTGGGTGGGTGGGTGGGTGGGTGGGTGGGTGGGTGGGTGGGTGGGGGGGAGAGTGAGATTGAGTAAGGTGAGCAAGGCAAGCGGTGAGCCAAACATAGTGTTCGCTGTGAGGGTGGCTTGGCCTCCTTCAGCGACTCATTGAGCTGGACACCTGCAGTATGCAGGGAGTGAGTGAGGTTGAGTGAGTGAGAGGTACCACCTTGTTGCTGGTGACAGCTAGAGCCTCTTGTGCCTCTGCCAATGGCTGCAGTGCTGTCTGCACCTTACCCCTCCCCACTTTCCACGACCTGCCCCCCTCCGGTTCCGGCCATCCCAGCTGCCCCCCCCCACCCCACCCCCCCCCCCCCCCCACACACACACATCTCTGAGTCCCGGCAGCTGCTGGAGCGTCAAACAACACCAACCACAGACTGTTGCAAGAGGTGCAAGTCCATAACACTGCTATCCATGTCTGCTCACCTTGTCGCTGGTGACTGCCAGAGCCTCCTGTGCCTCTGCCAGTGCCTGCTGTGCCTCCCTCAACTCCTGGCGGGCCTCAGCCTCAACAGCAGCAAGCTCCTCCTGATCCTCCTGCACGAACACAGGACACAAATACATGCACACACGGTACAGCAGCAGCAGCAGCAGCAGCAGTGATTGCCAGTTGCAGTAAACAAAGAGTGCTGTTTGGTGACATCACTTGCTGTTGACCCCAATCTAACATATCTGCTGCCGTCCAGCTCCCCCCCCCCCCCGCACCAACCACACACAGCACATTCCACCCACCTTTTGTGATCTCAGTTGCTGCCTCTCCAGCAGAGTCTTCAGGCCCAGTGCAGGCGCGGTGGTCTCCGCCACAACCTCCACGCAATTGATCATAACACACCCACGCCCCTTGTTTCAACCCCCAAAACCTCATCTCAACACCACACGTCCCCCCCCCCCTCCACACACACCCCCCAAACGGACCTGCCCCAAACGCGCAGACCTACCTTGGTGATTTCAGTTGCTGCCTGCTCCAGCAGAGTCTCCAGGGCCAGTGCAGGTGCGGTGGTCTCTGCCACCACCTCCACACACTTGTTCTCTGCCAGCTCCGGGTTGAGCACAGCAGCAGTCACCAGCTCAGCAACCTGCAGCCGACTGACCTGCAGCAGCACAAACAGCATCAAAAATCACATCATCAGTTATCAAGCGCAACTGAGTGAGCCTGCTTAGATGGGGGCATCTGCAACTAAGGTTCATGCCAAGGTGGTGGTGGTGGGGGGGGGGGGGTCACATACACACCTGCATGAATGCAGCACTACTCATAAGAAAAGCAGGCAGGTCACAACACCAGATCGTTGACGCAATGCCTGACCACAGGCTCTGTTGCCACCTCTGCTCCTTAGTGCCCCCCCCCCCTCAAGCTGCCCCACCTGTCCGCCAAAGATTGTGTCGCGTGGCTTGATCACCAGGTTGTGTGTCTCCTTGTAGTCATCCTTAGGGCGCTCCATGCCTCCAGGACGGACAATGGTGTAGCTCATGCCACTGCGCTCAAGGGCCTGGAGCACAGCACAGCATAGCACAAGTAGGGTCAGTCTGGTGTCCAACACAGAATGAGTTAGCTCAGGCCCCTTCCCCCACCAGCCCTGCCTTTGGATACCCTTCCCACCACAGCACCCCCCCCCTTCCCAATGTACATCCCACCCTGTCAACACACCACCACCCAAGGCTCACTTGCTCTGACATTCCCTCTCGCACACATCAAGCCCCAGAACGTGACTCTCTGTCCACCCCCCCCCCCCAACACACACAATGTTTGTCTGACTATCCTTGTCGGATGAGTGCTAGCCAGCATGCATGTGCACGCACGCAGTCTCTCTGTCGACACACACACCCCAGGCCGGACTATGTTGGTGTGCCTCATAGACTGCTTGCATGTGACTTGCATGTCCATAGTATGCTAGCTTCACAAGTGATCCCTGTGCTGACAAACGCACAGACAGCACCCCCCTGTCTCACCTGCTCTGCCTTCCTCTTCTGGCTGAGCACTCCCCAGAACAGGTTGAGCACTGCAGCAGGGAATCCCACCTTGCCGGTGCCTAGGCTGGTCACCATCACAAACTGCTTCACACCTGCAGCAGAGCAAAGTTGCGACGGGATACACGTCAGTCACACACCTTGCCTTCTCCACTGCCAAGATTTGTGGAGTCAAGCGGTCTATAGGTGTATAGACGGCTGCACAAAACCAGACGCAACCGGCAAACAGCACAAAATCAGGAGATCGGCCTGCATAAGTGACCTAGGTGCATCTCTTCCAGCGATTGCACAGCCCAGTCAGGCTGGCATCAACATGGGCTGCCAGCGCTTGCGTGAAAAACCCTGAGAACTGTCAGAAACGTTGCATTATGCAGGGGGGGGGGCAGTCCAGTCAACTTTGGACACTAGGCTGGACTTTGACTTGGTACTTTCACAATAGTCATATAACATTATAAATAACATATGGTAAGAAATTGACGGCAATCTGAGCAGGTTGAAAACAGGGGGGTGGGTGGGTGGGTCAAGCTGGGTTACAGTAACTTCCTGGCATGCTGTCAACTTCTTGTAGGAGCATCGGATGAAGCTGGGAAGTAGCGCATTCGAAAGCTATCGACAAACTGAGTTGATATAAGCATGTTCTGAGCATCTTTAGTTACCATTTACCCCTGAGGCTGCCCATGCCAGTACTATAGCCGTGGCACGGTGCCCGGCACCAAGTCAGCCCCCATGATGCCAGTACCCAGACATGCGTCAGAAGAGTGCACAGACCAACACCAAGTCAGCCCCCAGCACCAACGGTCCCTGCAAATGTCCCCTGTGTGACCGTGACCCACCAGCTGTGGTTGGGAAGTACCACATGCTGTCTCACTGGCAGCAGATGCACCCAGACCACCACAGCCGACAACAGAGGTGCAGCAGGATTGGTGTGTCCTGCTACAGACTCTGAGCAGGGTTGAGGGCACATGTAATTGAACAGGCATGCTGATTGGTTGTGCATTGTGTTGTTTCATGTGTGTTTCTAGGGCTGCACAGCAGTGCTTTGATCACGTTGCTGACCGTCGCTGCCGTGCTCCACAGGTATCTTGACTGATAGAACCCAACAACACCCTTGTGGCCATCAGAGTACCTCAGGAAACATGTAAAAATGTATAATAACACCTTAGGCCTTGCATAGGCCAGTTACAAGACGTTCAGAGGACAATTAGGGGTGGGTGGGGGGTGGGTGGGTGGGCGGGGGGTCCCAGTTTCAACTTCTTAGCCTAGTGTCCGACAACAACCTTAGCGCCCCCCCCTGCATTATGATTAATGGGGAAGAAAATGTTACACGCAGACACATTCGCCACACATCAATGGCATTGCCTGCCAGGGTTGAACCGGTTGAAACACTAAGGTGGGGAAAAACCCCGATCCCCGTCAGTGGTTTGCACCACCTACACCAGATAGTAGCCTGATTCAAAGCAAGACAGCAAAGGAGACTTCATTGACATCCTGAGGCAACACGACAACCTTGTGCAGAAGTGGGAAGCAAACAGCTAGGATCCAGCGGGCAGCAGCACCAAGAAATACCCCTGTCAGGTCAGATACCCAAAGTCAGCCCAAGAAGGCGCGCCCGGCGCACTTTCATCTTGTACAGAGTGTATGCCAACGCAGACTGCTCTCCATGTTGAAACACTGATCGCACACATTCAGGGTCGTCCAGTACCACAGCATCAGACAGGGGGAAGGCTGGGCAAGCGGCGCGCAAATCATCGTAAACAGGGCACTCCAACAGGAAGTGCTTCAAGTCTTCCACATTACGACTAGTTCTTGTCCTTGCCAGTACAGCTTGGCGGTGGGCCAAGGTAGCATCCTCTCCACAACACAATCGACACAGGCGGTCAGCACGGGGCACAGAGACCCTTCGCTTACGGCCCTGTTCTATTTCAAGGTGGGCTGAACCAATACGCAACTGGGCAAGGTTACGCGCTACATCAAACGGCAGGCACAACTTGATATGCGGAGGTGCATCGCCCCTTGAGAAGGGATTGAAGCCAGGATCTAGCGGGTAGACCCATGCATGATGTGTTAATGTGCATCTTTCCACCCTCCCTTTCCAGCCTCGCACCTGCTGCTGCTGCAGCCTCCACCAGCGCGACACTGCCGTCACCATCGATGCGGCGGGGTGCACTGGGGTCCAGGGTGGCTGACTCGGGGGCACCAACACAGCTGATCACCTGAGGGGCACATGCACACATGACAAGGCACACGACGGGGCACACACAGAGATCGAGTTAGCCTCAGCCTCATACACCATTACAAGAAGGCTTCAGGTGTGTCAGGGTGGCTGACTCAGCGACATCCACACTGTTGATCACCTGTGGCGCACACACCCACAAATCACGGGCGCACACACCCACACATCACGGAGGTTGGATTGTGTCACTGTGGCTGACTCGCCAAGGGGGGCATGTACTGGCGTACTCCACACCCCATCATAGCTGTCAGCTGCACCTAGCTGTGCAGAGCTGCAGACAAGTTTGACTTGACCCAACTGCTGTTGCTGCCGTGGCAGCCCCACTGCCATCCCTTTTCCTCTGATCCCTGCATCCCAGCAACATTAGTGACGCTGCTGCTGCTGCTGCCAGTTGGTTGCCGCCCAGCCGCCTTCCATCAAACCCAGCTGCAGATGCCGGCTCCGTGGTGGCCTGTGTTCTCTTGCTCAATTCCGTCCTGAGGTCCCCAAAACCCCTTCCCCTGCTCCCTGCCTGCAGATCAGGGTTTGATGTGATCTTCAACCCCTGCCCCCCATCCTTGGCCATTCTTTCCCGCCCTGAACGCAGCATTGTCTCTCGCCTCCTTGAGTGTTGAGTTGACGCCCACACACCCTTCCCTCCCTCCTTGCATGCTCTTGATCCCCTCCCGCCCATGCAGCTGATATATGTGCACCTCAGCGACTGACCAGCTGCAGGGATGCGGCCCTTTCCTCTAGCTGAAGGGACCCCCCAAAAGAGCCCAGCTGCTGAGCTTGGACCTTGACCCTTTCTTCCTCAGCCAGACCCCATGTGACCCAACCCCCCCCCCCCCCCCCTGCACGCGCCACCCTGTATCCCACCCCTCCTCCCCCATCACTGATCACCCCCCCAAAAAACACCCACACACCCACACACCTTGGTTGCTCCTCCAATTGCTGGCCTGATGCTGTCAGGCTCGTCAAGGTCCATCTCCACCCAGGTCTGGCAGCCCCCCCCTCCCCCTCCCCCCCCCCCCCCCCCCCCTGCCCCCAATGGGCAAGCTGTTGGGCCTTCACCGAACCCTCCTTGCTCGACATGCCCCCCCCCCCCCCCTTTCCCCAACCCTTCACACACATTACTTTTACACCCCCCCTCCCACTGCTCCAAACAAACACACCTTGGTTGCTCCTCCGATAGCTGGCCGGATGCTGTCAGGCTCGTCAAGGTCCATCTCCACCCAGGTCAGCCTGCTGAGCTGGTCTGGTGCAATGAGGCCAAACTGCACAGCAATGTCAGTGTTGGCCTCCGCCTGGTCAACATCCCTCGCTGCTGCACGGACCTTGAAACCAGCTGCCAGCAGCTCCCTGTAACAGGACACAGCACGGCACAGCACGACACAGCGCAGCATAGGACAACACGAGCTTGGCAACTGCTGCAGTTGCTGGTGATGTATGCTGATGCGTGCTGCGCCTCACAGCAGCTGTGATTCTCCGTGCGTTGCAGTTGCAACGACACCTGCCCCTGAAATGCTGCATACTGAGGAGTGCTCTTCCTCAGGCTGCTGCAGCTGCATATGATCTGACCAGTGACAGAGGTCCAGCGCAAAAACTGGGTGGCTGCATCACAATCCTACGTCACAACTGCCAGCTGCCTCTCAGCTGATTACCTGAGCACGCGTGCCCCAAGGCGCCCTGTGGCGCCAGCAACAAACACCTGCAGCAACAGCCAACATGGGTATGACGAACATGAATGTAGTGATTTGTGTACTGTGCCCCAGCCGACACCTCCCTGCCCCGAGCGCCCCACAGCTGGTGCAGAGCTGCTGTGCCACTCTGTGGCACACCCTTCAGCACTGCGCGGGCAAGCGTGTCACCAGATACCAGGCAATGGTGTTCCGGTGCTGCAGCTGCAAGCCTGCATTGCCTGTCCCAGCAGCCACGTAATGTTTTTTTTACAGTTTGCTAATGGTTTGAGCTGCTGTCGTTCAAGCACACCCAACAATGCACCCTGTTCGAAACCCAGAAACACTCCCTGCCTGCCTGCTGTTGCTCGTCACCAAATCCATAGGAAGCTCATCTAGTTGCATCTGCCTGCATTATTTCCGATGTAACTACCCTAAGGCCCCCCATGACTACCAACACCACCGCCACTCACCGTCTTCTCATCCTTTTGTGCTGGCCTGCTGCCCTGCCTGCTCAGCGACCTGGTGATCGTGCCCAGCAGTCCACTCAGGCCTCCTGCTGCCTCACTGCCAGATGAGTCACCACCCCGCTTTGATCCAAGCTTGAGTGTGGCTGCACAGCACCAATGAGCAGGGAATCAGCATGGATTCTCTCTGACTGTGGTGCTGCCCATCAGATCTAGGTCAGTTACTCACCTTGTGTGACACACACGCGCCTCCTGCTAACAATTGCAGGCCTGTAGTAAAGCAAAGATATGTGTCAGACCATCTGCCTGCTGCGAAAATGCGTGGTTGACGAAAATCACAGAACTGACTCGCCTGGAGGACCTCAACACCGCTGTTTGGCGCTGACCGGCAGGGCACCGCACGTTCGTTGGCTGAGAGAGTCTCATTGTAACGAACTACGTGTGTTTGGACCAGAACTGCGCCAGGAACACCTGGGCACCCCTGCGAGATCCGTCGCCCGCTGTAGCGTTCAAATTATCTGATCTGTGGCAACAAACGACGTGACAGGCTGACTTCGAGGTTTCGAGCCCATTGCTGCAATGCAACAGGTAAACCGCGTTGAACCACCAGCTTGAAACCAGATACATGCGCAGATATGTCGCTGCTGGTGTTGATTTGCTTAGGAACAGTGACAGATACTCATACCTTGGCGTCTGCCTACCAATGCATCTGCAAGGGTGCAGTGTGTGGGTGGGTGCATTGCACTGATCCCACATGCATTCAATCACAGGCGCAGCACCGCGCTGTCAATTCTGGAACCTTTAGGAGGTCAAGAGGTCATCTAGATATTGATGCAGTTGCTGCAGCTTGCGGAGACAGACACCCTGGAAAGGGGGTGCTGCTGCAGTGTGTGCACAAGCAACCTGTGACAGGTTGCAGAACAGGCTGTCTGCCATTGAAGGCCAGCCAACAGTTGTGCTCATCCACCATTAAGAAACATTCAAAACATCCTGATGCCACGCAGCCATCTGGTAGACACACTCAGTCTACCTAGACTCAGTCTACCTACTGCTTTGCAACTGCTCACCAATGGTCCCTGTCTTGTGTCAACACTCTGGCACAGCTGCACCACACGCTCATAACCCCAGCAACTTGACTCGAAAATAAATACCAAACACGCGGATGCACATACCGGCAGCCTGCATACCCACCAGTCCGCAAACTGTGTACTGTTGTCAGCACACGCAGCAGCACAGCAGGCTGTGCCAAGACAGCACACCCCGTTGGCACACGTATGGCGTGGGCAGGAGCTGCCATGCATCTGACGGCAGCATACATAGCCAACGCATGTGTCAAACAGCGCCACCATCAAAGGCAGCTGCTGCTGCATGCCGCAGCCGAGCACCACAGGATGCACTTTCCTGCTCGTGGATGACCCCAGCCTGCCGCTACCTCACCCCCAGTGGCATGGCGGGCAGGTCACTGCTGCCATGCATCCTAGCCTGCTTCTAATGTTGCCAGCACAGGATTGCAATGACAGGAGCATCAACTGCCAAAACTTCAAACATGGTTATGACAGCAACATCCCCTCCCAGCAGCAGCCGCAGCGCCAGGTGGGTTCACACAAAGTCGACGGCAGAGGGACACCTGCGGATGCCAGAGGCGACAAACACGCATAACAGCATGGCGTTCAAGGCATGACACGATTGCGCACTGCTGCTGCGTGCCTCTTTAGTACCACATGCCATGTGTAAGTGCGTGTGTGGCAGAGAAGCTCAGCTGCCACATGTGCTGGATGCCCCGCTGCAGCTGCAGTGCAGTGCTGCTGAGCGCTCAGACACAGCTGTGGCTCCCTGCCCAGGATCCCACGACCCACCTATTGTTGCACTGCTTGCCATCTGCTGTCAGTATGTCACGCCACCAGCAGGCACCAGTGTCCTGCCAGCAGCCCCGTCCCCTGTGCCTGTGCTCTGCGTCAGCTGCTGGTCAAACTCATGCATGGCGGTTGAGTACTCCTTGACTGCCTGTGCTGAGTCTCTGATCACCCGCAGCTGGTCCTCCCAGCACGAGGGCTTGTCTGACAGGCTAGCAGCCCACTGCAGCACCTGCAGGCCGTTCTGCAGCACTGCTGCGTTGCTCGCAGCAGAGCGCAGCATGTTTGCAAAGTCCTGCTGGTAGTCTGGGGCCACTGGGACGCTGGGGCGCAGGCTGGCGGACCGCAGGCGATCAGCTATGACGTCCTTGCTGGCGGTGATCAGCTGCAGTGTGCTGGCTGCTGTGCTGAGCCCTGCTGCACGTGCTGCTAGCTGCTGCTGGTCTGTGACAGTCCGGCTTGCCAAGTGTGCTGACAGGGCGGACAGGCGCAGCTCCAGCTCGTGTACCTGTGTACCCTGCTCCACCACTTGCTGTGCCTTTGACAGCCCCTCCACCTGCGGGATGCTGCTGCTGGTGAGCGGTAACGTGAAACCTATACTATTAGCTGCCTGCAACAGCTCGTCATAGGCCCCAGGCATTGGAGCCGGGCACCTGCTGCTTCCCGGATGCTGCTGCTGCTCAAATCAATGCAGCAGCTGCTGCTCAAATCAACACTGTAATGCACTGCTAGGCTTGGGGACTGCACCAGCCACAACCGACAGACAACTATACTGCTGAGTTTTAGGGACTACAAGGCCTTCAGCAGCCTGAGTTTAGGGCAAGTGACTGCTTCAGGGACCAAACCAGCAGAAGCAGACAGCAGTCAAGATCAACGAGTTTACGGAAGCCTTAGCTCATGAATCAGAGCATTTGCGCAATTTCGAAGTGATACGAGACCGTGATTGCCAGGAACGACACAACGAGGCCACCTGTCAGGTGGCCTCAGATGGACAGTTGAACCAAGATGGTGTGAAGAAGAGTGCAAACCGTCAGTGAAGCCTCTGGCACATGGTCTGCAGGGGTACTGGCTATATACCAACGTAAGTATATTGATGGTCTGTGCGCCACACCTCCTGGTTGACAACAGAAAAGAGGGTTGAAGAACCGGTATGGGCTGATGCAGCTGCTGACATGCCAGCCTAGCAACACCATGCTAGGAGGCTGCTCAGGCTAGCTAGGAGGCTTCCTGCCCAGGCCAATAGCGTAGAACTCCCTTGACATGGACCTTGAGGCTTCCACTCTCAACCTGGCAACCTTCTTGAAGTATCGCTGCATCAGCTTGGTGAACTCCTGAGTGCCAGCCCCCTGTACGTTGGCAGCAGCAGCAGCATGATCCAACCTCAGTCTTGACCCCATCAGCAAGTGCAGTCTGATTCCAGCTTTGCAGTATGCAGCCTTTGAGCCATGGCAGAAAACACAGCTGCTGCACATGCACTGGGTCAGCCCTCATGCAATGGACTTCAGCCAGCCTCATGCAGTCGACATGACCCAGACGCACCTCATACACCTTCATCACCAGGTTGCCCCCTGGCCGCAGGAAGCCTGTGTGCCGGAAGCCAACCTGCTGTGCATATGCCTCCCCATACTCGTCATAGTAGTGCCCTGTTGCCACATTCATGGCTGTGCTGGCCAGCTCCAGCGACAGCTCTACATCATTCACCCCACTGGTGAACTGCAGCATGTCTGACAGCACCACGTCAAAGCCCTGCAGCCACACCAGCAGCAGCAGACGCAGCCACTATGTTGTCATCATTTGCGCAGCAGATCCCTCTCTCCCTTCTGCTGTGGCGCGGCAACTCCCTGCCCATGGCAAGTATACACGCAGGTGCAGCTGCTGCGGTTGGCATTGGACACAACGCCACACCTTTACTGTAGCACTGACTCATCACTTGTTCACCTCTAGTGTAGTCAACCCACGGTACGTCCGCGACCAAGTGAACAAGGTGTTTCCATCAGCTTACACTGAACCACTCACGTCTGTGGTGTATCGCTCCAGGATGGCGGGTGTCAACAGCCTGGCATCTGCCTGCAGGACTTGCACTCGGTCATCACAGAAGCGCTGCGGCACTACCGGCTGCAGGACACACAAACAAGCAGCGCAAATACACGTACAGCCTCAGCTTGACTCCTCCAGCAAGCCGCAACAGCAGCAGCTGCTGGTCTTCATAAGCAAGCAATGAAGCAAGCAGTGCCTGTTAGACTGGTGTAGCGCAAGCACTGCACTGCACCACAGACCAACACAGGGTCTTGACAGCCGCACTACAGCTGGGACGATTCACACATGAAGCCAGACGGTTGACCCATCTGCTCACTGAGTGCGCACACCTCGCACACTCAGGGTGGCGGCCACGCACCTCCTGAATGTCGATCCCCAGCACTAGGCCTCCCCTGTCATGCGGACCCAACTCTTTGCAGGCTACTTGCATCCAGGCACCCGGCACACAGCCCAGGTCCAACACCTTGGCACCTGCAGCAGCCGCACAGGACAACACGCAGCCAGCACTCTTTATGACAGGTTGAAGCTTGTGAACAAACGGTTTGTGAGCAAACACCGGCACTGCGTGTGCCATGCTTACCCCCTGCCCAATGCGGCATGCTTGTGCGCTGCCATCTTGGTTGTGTGTGTCGAAAGTGACAGTGGCAGTTGCAAACCCAAATGCGGGGCACTATCTGTTTGGGGCGCGCTGGCCTGTCACAGCTGCTGTCCGTGTCTTCAAGAGCTGCACGTGCTGCTTGCGGCCTGCACTGGCCACCAACCCTGACAGCCCTGCACTGCTGCTAGTGAACTGGCAAGCTGCCGCCGCACCTTGCTTTATGACTTTGTGCTTCTTCTGTACTTCCAGCAGCTTGAATGCAGCTCTGGACACATACCCTGCACAGGACAAGCATACAAACTGGCCAATGAAAGGGCTGTAGTGAGATGGCTGGGCTACACATGCGCGTATGCAGCAGCGCTGGGTGCGGCAGTACTTTGTGTGCAGCTGCCTTGGCCCCTCATGCTGCCTCACCAAAGACAGTTCCTACTGTGCAACACGCTCCCTCACGCATGGAGAGCCATGGCTCTCCATGTGTGCACAGTCAAATGGCAGGCATACTCTGGTGCTAGGCTGGCTTCTATGCTTGCAATGGTCACCACAGCCAGGCTCACCCTGCTTCTTTGCCTCCTTGAAGAAGTGGTCCTGCAGGGTGTTCTTGGTCCACGCAGCTACCACAGGCTGAGCCCTGCAGGCCGCAGGCCGGCTGAGCATGCCAGCCATGCTGCTGCTGCCTGACAGCAGCTGCTGTCCCTGCTGCTGCTGCTGCTGCTTGCTGCTCGGGACGCTGTGGCAGCTACGGTGCCGAGACCACTGTTAGCTGTTGCAGCACCCTCAGAGAAACAAACCAGAGTCAGTTGGCGGATCAAGGACCAGCTGCCAACCGCTTGCTGCCGGTGATCCGCTTGAGCCAAAACACAGCTGCGAAGGGTGTCAGACTGGCAGGGCACGGGGACTAGATTCCTGCCACGGGTGGGTGATTAATAGGCGTGTTGTAGTTTGGATGAAGTCCAGCTTAAATCGTGTGTCTTTGGGCTGAACACTACTGATCCTTGACGCAGCTACTGCTGTTGCTGCTGCTGCTGCTAATACTGCTGCAGCGGATTAGCTTGGTCACTGTTGGACGCAGGATATAAGACTGATTGCATACACGTTTATTAAACGCCCAAAGTCTCTAGGTAGGCAGGATGTCACATGGCTGCAACAACCTTGGAGTCAATCTCAGATCGTTGTCTCACGCCTGTCTCAAGTTTGCCTAAGGAGGGGAAGCAATAAAATTGCTATTTAATTTTTTTGTCATCCTACTGCTTTAGCTTGTGTCGTGTCGAAAGCGTGTGAGTGGTTGGGTTTGTCTGCTGTTGCAGACATGCTGGTGGCCCGCCCCAAATTCAACCCGTTCTGTCTTGATCGTATCATGGCTTCACCTATACAACACAGGGTCAGGGTACAATCTCTCAGCCAGTCAAGGGTAATACATGCCCAAACAGCTCCTTCGTTGCAGCATGGGACTGAACTGGACGATCACTTCACGGGACTGGATGCGGGGTCTGGGCTCATGACTGTTGCTGGCTTTGGCTCTTTGTTATCAGGTAAGTGCAGGTAGCAGCACATATGGTGTCAGAGTGATTGCAACAGGGTGCAGCACTGCGAAGTGCAGCACCTGCGGAACACTCACAGCAATGTGCATGTGTGTTGCATGCAGAGCGCAGTGCACAAACCACCTTCCCCAACCTGCAAAACTTCAGACCTGGGCGGGTGAGTAGGTACCAAACCAGCTACTTCAGCTACTAGTTGCAGCAGCCCAGTAGTACCAACTACACCAGCAGTACGATGAGATGAGACAGCAGTGGCCAAGTTCACACGGCAGGACAGCCTGTACGTGTTTACAGTACTGCTGGTTGAATTTTTGCTGCTTCCTCACCACTGCAAAACCCATCACCCATCACAAGGCACACCATACTAGCCGGGTGCCAGCACATGCAGCAACTTACGTAGCTGTGTGGCCTGCTCCGTTCTGCTCGCTGTGCAGCTGTATGGCTTCAGGCGGGTGTTTGCACACACTGCAGACATCTTCTTCCAGAGAGGCATTGCGAATGCTGCCACTGTGAGTACACAGCAGCAGCTAGGGGCACTTGTGCAGACCATGCCAACCTAGAGTGACATGCTGTGCCTTGATGGGGCTGTGAGGCACATACTTGTCACTTCTCAGGGCAGCAGCAGCTGTGTGCTGCCACATCAGCAGCACACCAGCAAGTGTGTGTACTGTATGCCAGTAAGCTTTTGTGAATGCTGTCATGACTGGATGTATCTGAAGTGTGCCCCGCTGCTGTTGTGATTGACCATGCATGCAGCGTGAGATTGGCAGCCTGTCCTGCGAGCCAGTGACCAACACCAGCACCAGTAGCAGCAGTGATCAAACAAGCCAGCAGCAGCCAGGCAGCAGCTCAGACAGCAACAGCCCTACCCCCGATAGCACCCCCGATAGCAGCCAGCACAGCGGTAATGGCAGCGGCAACGGCAGCAATGGCGGCAGCAGTGACGCCTCCTTGGTTGTCAGCTTGTTTGAGGTGCCCTTCAATCCTGACAATGTTACAGCATTCATCGCACGCGAGCACGAGTTCAGGTTCCTTGCAGTGCAGCCATATGACCTGGCAGGCAAAACAGCAGCTGAAAGGCTTGCGGTGAGTGCTTGTTTAACTCTTACTGCAGCTGTTTTGTGTTGTAACAGGGTGTCACTTTGGTTATTGCCTGTCACTTGTAACCAGCAGCTGCCAGCATCAGGGTGCTGCTTTGTCTTGGAAGCATGCAAACTGCAGGGCAGCAGCTGTAGCATGTGCACTCGGCCAGCGCTACTCCTTCTACAGCTCAGGATGGTGTCACTTGTCAGCCACACATGCAGCCACACATGCTGCTCTTGCGGTGTCCAGTACACAGGTGCTGTGTGGCGCCAACACTGACGGGCACTACACCGCTACATGTGGCCGTGTCTGCATGCTGCTGTCTGTGCCTGTGCTGAAAACGTTGACTGCCTGCTTCTCTGCTGTGCGGTGTCTTTCACACAGGTATTGTGTGGTGCCAACACGGACGAGCACTACAAGGCCACTCGCTGCCCACCAGAAGAGTGGCAGCGGCGCTGGGGAGTGCATGGCATTGACAGCGTATGGAGCAACAATGTGCTGCCCTGCCGAGTATACTTGCGGCACTGTGTGCTGGCCGCGAAAGGGTTCTGTCCTGAGGCGTATGACAGCTTTTTGGACAATACGTACCTAGCAGACAGGGTGACGACTATCAGGCAGTACCTGCAGCAGCATCCTGATATAATGGATGAGCTGCCACCACCAGAGCTAGTGGGTAGGTACAGCGGCTGACTGTGCTGTTGTGTGTGCGATGCGGTTGTGTGTTCTTTGGCAATTGTTACTGTCAAACTATTGTGTACACACAATGCAAGCACTACAATGGGGCATTTGACTGTATGCATTTGACTGTATGCTTGGAAAGCAATACCAACACGGGTACTGTAAGGCTGCGTGTGGTGTCAACATTCACCAACAGCACATGTCACATGGGATAAGCTGCCATGTACACCAGGACTGGCAGCACGCCACACTGGACAACCGCCAGTATCACATGGGGCACTGCTGGCTGCTGACTGATGCTGGGGATGGCCTGCTGGGTACCATACTGAGCCAGTTCTACGGCCTCATGAAGCTGTTACAGTGTGCCGTACAAGTGTGAGAAAGCAAGGGTGAGCTGAGAACCGGCTGTAACCCTTGTCAGTGGCAGTCACCACGTGCCACGTCGCCAAAAGTCTCAACACACCCAAATGCACATCGTCACATACCAACCGTCGACGCATGTGGCGTTGACGTGAGAGCCAGCGGATCGGGTATGCAATTTATTTCGGTTGCCACTTTACTGCCCTGCCGCAGGTATACACATGCCAAGGAGCACCTCACATGCCCAGACAGCCAAGGGAGGCAGGACTGGCTGCATGCACCTTGACAACACAGTTCGCACAGAAACAAAGGTATCCTGGAGGGTACAAGTCCTTGAAGTCCTAAACGAACATGCAGGCACTTACAAGCCAATTCTACCAAAAGCACTGATCTCACCGCCTTGCCACCCCAAGTGCTGGGTCAGACCCAGCACAACGTTGAACCAGACCTGATAGGGTACCAAGGCCCTTCTAAATCAGCCTGTCACAGACTGCACCCAGGCTGTGCAGCCACCTCAGGCTGCTTTGCATGCTGTGCAAACAAATTGCAAAGTCACACTTGCAAACAGTAGCACTGTGGCGGCCACACAACACTGCAATCGTGATTGTCCCTCGCAAAGCAAAATGCCCGTACTTGCATTGCTGCACCCTCCATCCTGCTTCATTCAGCAGTCTTTGGCCGACTGTTGCCAAACCCTAGCCCCTGCCATGTCGACATGGCAGACGTCTGTAGCCGCAATGGGCTCTCAGAGACCACATTGACATCGGCCCATCATTCGCCGCGTCCAAACACATACACCACTGGTGGCATCACAGAGAAACCCATGCCACACAAGGCTCGCCACGCACGCTGCCTCAGATGATAGCCTATGCAAACAGTTTGCTCCCCTGCACAGGGCAGCCTCAGTACTGCCCACACACTGCCATAAGCCCAAGGGCGGCCCTCCCTTTGGCCTTGAATGGCCCATTCAAGTTGAGAATGGCTCCTGACAGGCTCTAGGGTCTAGGGCACTGCCAGTGACACACATGCTGCCGCTGGCCTTGGCTGCGCGCAAGCTGGTGGGTGGCAGCCAGCTGCTTCTGCCACGATGCACCTTGCTGCCATTGCTTAGCCGCTAAGCAGTGAGGATCAGCGCCGCGCAGCGCGCTTCAGCTGACTTGCTTGCGCCCGCCCGTGTCTCCTTCTTGGGGTTGTGTCCAAAGACATGCCGACCCTGAAGACCGGCTGCTCACCCTGCTGCTGATGCTGCTGAAACCCCAACCTCTGCACTCCTGCTGTCAGTTGCTCCATGACATCCTCAGCAGGTGGCTGTGGCTCAGCTTTCAGTGGCAGCTGCTGCATGCGCTGCTGGTGCTGCTCTTCCAGCAGCACCCGAACATCAGCTGCCTCCTGGCACTGCTGCTCCATCTTCACGTGCCCATCGTTTTGCTGCTGCTGTTGCTGTTGCTGTTGCTGGCTGTCAAGCTGCTGCTGCAGGAGGGCCTGGGCTTGCCCCACCGCTGCCTCCTTGTTTTTCTGCACCTGCAAGCTGGCCAGCTGTGCTGCCACCTGTGCACGCTCCCTCTGCAGGGCCTCTGTCTGCTGCTGCAGCGCAGCCCGCTCTTCAGCCAGCAGCTGATCCACTGTGCGCTGCCTTTCCGCCTGAAGCTCAGCCTGCTGCTCCTGGTGCCTCAAAGCCATGCCAACAATCAGCTCTTGCACTGCAAGGCGCTGATTGTCGATGTCTTCCATCACAGCATCACTCTCACGCAACGCGTCAATGAGCGCACTGCACACCACACTGCCTGCTGACTCTATCCCCTGCTGCAGGGCTGCTTTGGCAGCTGCTGTGTTGCCCCTCACCGCCGGCAGCAGCAGCTGCTGCACCACACTCTGCTTGGTGTCAGCATCCAGGCCGGGTGTGTTAGCTGCCGACAGCCATACAGCTGACCTGGCCATGTGGTCAGCACCTTCAGCTGTCTCTGGGGAGCAGTACTTCAGAACACACTCAAATGTAGGCACGTGGCCCGTGGCTGCAGCCATGCGCAGTGCAGTGCGCTCGTCTGATCCCACAGCATGCATTGCTGCGCCTGCAGCCAGCAGCAGCTGCACTATGGCGGTGTGCCTGCCCTTGACTGCCAGGTGCAAGGGGGTGTCGTTTGTGTTGGATGCAGCATCCAAGGGGGCGCGGCGCTCAATCAGCAGCGCAGCAACTTCAGTGAAGCCGCGGTTCGCTGCTTCGTGCAGTGCAGTCCAACCTCCTGTTGCAGCAGCCCTCAGTGACGCCCATGCTGGCCTGTTGAGCAGCACCCTCACCATGTCAGCACTCCCCAGCCTGACTGCCAATATCAGGGGCGTGGCTCCTGAGCTATCTGCAGCGTTTACTGAAGCACCAACAGCAACAAGCTTCTTCACAGCAGCTGCATTGCCCGCTTCAACAGCATGGTGCAGTGGGGTCTGCAAAGCTGAGTCGCGCACATTCAGAGGCGCAGAGCCGGGGGCAGCCAGCAGCAGCGCCAGGCACGCACTGCAGCCGCTGTCTACTGCTATGTGCAGGGGTGTGCAGCCCTTGTTATCCTGCGCTGACACGTCTGCTCCCGCTGCAATCAGCACCTGCGTGATGTCTGGCCTCTTCTGCTCAGCTGCCAGGTGCAGTGCTGTCTTGCCGTTTCTGCCTGGGGTGTTGGGTGCTGCTCTTGCCAGCACCTCCACAGTCGCCACATGCCCAGCCTCCACAGCATTGTGCAGAGGCGCCTTGCCAGAGCTGTCGACTGCATCCACACTTGCGCCTCCGTTGAGCAGGAGCTGTGCAATGACTGCACAATCGCGCTGTGCTGCCAAGTGCAGGGCTGATGCACCAGTGCCATCAGCAGCATTGGTTGCTGCCTTGGCCTCCAGCAGTGCCTGCACCACTGCTTCATGGCCCTCAAAAGCAGCCCAGTGCAGGGGTGTCTTGCCAAATCTGTCCATAGCGCTGACTGAGGCTTTGTTGCTGAGCAGCAGCTGGACTGCAGCTGTACGCCCACGCATCGCTGCTGTATGAAGGGCCGTGGCCCCATAGCTGTCTGCTGTGTCAATGCTGACGCCAGCCTTCTCCATAGCCTGTATTAAGACACTGACAATGCTGGTATCGCCAGAAGTTGCTGCATATTGCAGGGGCAGTTCACCCTTGTTGTCTGGCTTGCAGGGGTCTGCTCCCTTAGCCAGCAGCAGCTGCACTGTGCTGACCTGGCACCATGCTGCTCGGTGCAGTGGGGTTTCACCCTCATCATCTACTGCGTCCAGGTCTGCTCCAGCACTGATGAGCTCACTGACAACGCTGTCCTTGCCAAACCGAGCTGCAATGTGCAGGGGGGTGGACCCTTGTCGTCCGTTGCTGTCACTGCTGCTGCCAAGGCTGGGAACTGCTGGACGCCCCGCAGGTCACCGGCCTGTATGAGCTGAATAAGGTCAAGCAATTCGTAATTATAAGCCATAATGTGTCGTTTCTGTCACCAAAATGGCAAGCTCTTGGCTTCGCAGAGCGATGAGCTGGACGACGTTGTACGACACGTGTCTGTCCACGACCACGCCAGACGAGTTGTAAACTCACTTTGAAATGAGGTTTTGCATCTGTATGTTGTTTTGGTGACCGGCTGGTGTGTTCGTTTGTCGTCGTGCCACTTGCCTCGTTGAGCCCGCCAAACCCCAAAGCCCGCCGTGAGCCACGTGGCTGCTGTCGATACAGGTGGCAGCCACAGTCACCCCAAAACGAAACCACAGAAATGAATGCCATCGGGTTTGCTTTATGTAGGCATCTGCCGAAGGTCAGGGGGTTGCCTGCATACAGTTGATTGCTGCAGCAGAGGTGAGGAGTAAGCAGAGCTGCACTGCAGCCTTTCGGGAGCAGTACTGCAGCCCACCGCCAAAACTGTGTCGAAGGAATGCACCTGCGGGTGTGCTTTAGCTACTATTGACTTGTGGTTGGTGCCTTCAGTTGTGTATACAATGGCCCAGCTGGTACTAAGGCATCTGACTTCATCGCCAACAGGTTTAATGTCAGGAAATCAAATGGCTGCCTCGGCTTGCCTTGTGTTGACTTGGTTTGGCTTGTACCTTGTGCAGCTGCTGCTCCAACTGCTGCTATGTGTGGCCTTATATTTAAGAAGTCTGCTGAGTGTCACTTTGGATCAGACAGCATTTGGACTGGCAGGTCTGGTCACCAATTCCCTAGGCAAACCTTATTGGTGTCTGGTACGTGCAGAGTTGACAGTCAGGCAATGTAAGCTTGCACCATCTCCAGGCTGCTGAGAAGCTTTCACAACAGCAACACTGGGCCACCCACTGTCTAAGTAGTTACTTGACCATATGACTTGACCATACTTGACCATGCATGGAGTGCTGTTGGTATTACACAACACAGAATTCAATCGGCAGCCGGTGGCCGGGTCAGCTTTACAACCACAGCTACAGTCAGCTTCAAACTCCAGGCTGGTGCACTGATCGGCTCATGAGTTACACCTCTACCACCTGCATCGCTGCCGCCAAAGATTGCATGCCAGACATGGTATATGTCCAGCATTTGCTTTGCAGCTGTTGCACAGGCTTGCTGCCAGCGGCCATAGCTGTTTCTCCCTCAAACCTAACCTTGTCATCACTGGTGGCCCACCAGAATATTTGGAGGACACCTGCGCCTGCATGTAATCACCTGCCGTCGTTCACGCCTGCAGCTGCGGGAACAGCCACAGGACTGGTACTGCCATTGGAGCATATGGGGCAGTTGGGGCCTGGGCTCCAGTCGGCACGCCCCCGGACGCAGTTGCTGAGGCCATTCTCAGCGCGCGCACCATCAGCCGTACCAGCATCTTGGCTGTGACAGTGGTGTTTGAGCCGCGAGATGCAGGTGGGGCAGGCGGCAGCGGCGGTGGTGATGCAGCAGGCCCTAGCAGCAGCAGCGGTCGTGCAGCAGGTGCGGGGCAGGCAGGTGACCAGGCAGCAGCAGCGACGGGGTCCTCGGGCAGCAGCGGCACAGCACGGCAAGGTGCTGATGCAGGGGCGGGTGCTGGTGGTGGGCCCAACTCAGCCAGCAGGCGGCCTGCACGGCAGCCGATGGCCCTCTACCGTGTGCTGCTGCGCTCGCCTCAGCTGGAGGAGGTGGTGCTGGGGGGCCGCACCCGCATGGCCTTGGCTCGCCAGGGTCATCAGGTCTATGTTGAGCAGCTGCTGTCAGAGGCTGAGCGGGCGCAGCGCCGGGAGCTGGGGCCGGAAGCCAGCCGGCTGAGGGCTGAGGGGGTGAAGGTGCGCTGGAAGGGGGCTGTCCTTGAGAAGCAGGTGCGGTCACGTGGCGGTGGCCGCCCCCGGTGGGAGCAGGTGCAGCTGGCTCCCCGCGGCCCCACAGATCGCTCTGGGGGCGCACACAGGGCTAGGGCCGAGGGAGGTGCAGAGGCAGGGGCAGGGGCTGGGGCTGGCAGGCGATGAATCCACCGCATAGTGTTGCAGCAATAGATGTGAGGTTCCTTGTGCAGAATGTGGGGGGCATGGCGGCTACTAGGATACCCAGTGTTGTGGCGCAAGAGCAGGGGTGTGACATTTACGGCTTTGTAGAGACAATGCTCGTGGAGGACACAACGCATGAGGTTCAAGGGTTGTTGCCTGGCTATGATGCTTTTCATTGTGTCCGGCCGCGGCCAAGCCGCGGCAGGCCGCATGGGGGTATCACTGTGTTTGTTAAGAGGTTCTCTGCACTGAGCATGGGCTCAGGGCTGACGGTTACCACGGACCCGAGGGAGGGCATCGTCTGGGTGGTTGTGCCAGGTTTTCAGCTTACTGTTGCCGTGTGTTACTTCAGCCCTCCTGGCTCTGCTGTGTATGCATCTGGGGTGGTGGATGCAGACCCCATGGCTGCCTTGTTTGCTGGGCTGTCTGCAGCAGAGGCCAGAGGCCACAAGCATTTGGTTCTTGGGGACCTGAACATGCGCATTGGCAGATTGAGTTGTGACGTGCCCTCTAATCTTGCGGTTCCCCCAGGTCTCAATGACCCGTCAGTTCTCCCGACCTTACACCATTTGAGGTGTGTACCTTCCTACAGGCGCTCTATGGACATGTCTGTACCCAGCCGCCCTCGGGCGCTGGAGTTTATGAATGGTCTGTTTGCTGTCTCCTCGGTTGTGCTCAATGGTAGGACCCATGGGGATGTGGAAGGGGCCTTCACCTGTTATGCCAATCCCATGGGTGAGCAGTCAGTGGGTGCCAGTGTGGTTGATCTGGCCTGTGCCTCCACCTCCTTGTATCGTCATGTGCAGTCCTTCCGGGTCCTGCCTTACAAGGCGTCAGCCTCCAAGGACCACTGTGGTCTCTATGTGTCACTCACCGACCTGCCCAGGCGGTGTCATGAGGTGCCTCGCAGGGGGGGCCGGTGCAGGGTGCACCGTCCCACCTCAGGGTCTGGCTACACTAGCGCCCTTGTGCGTCAAGCGGACTGTTTTCAGGCTATGTTACAGTCTTGGCAGGCAGGTGGTGTGAGTGTTGAGTGTGCGTTGCGGCAGTTTTCAGATCAATTGGTTTCGTGTGCGGGAGGTGACAGAGAGCAGCCTGCCCCTGCCCAACCCGGCCACGGGCGCAGGGACCAGCCGTGGTATGATGCTGACTGTAGGCGGCTTTCTGGGGAATTGGATGGGGCATGGGCTGCCTGGCATGCAAGCAGAGGGGGTGTGTATGGCTCTCAGGCCGGGTGCCCTGTTGCACGGAATGCCTTGGAGGCGGCTCGACGTGAGTACAAGAGCTGTTGTAAGCGCAAAAAGCGGGAGCATGCAATGCGTGTGCAGATTGATATGCTGGGCACCTACTTTGGGCACACCCAGAAGGACTACTGGCATGTGTTTTTTGGGGATAGGCGCCCGCAAACACCTTTGTCGGACGTGGCGGCTTGGACGGACTATTTTAGGGTCCTGTTGGGGGCGGCACCCCATCCACAGGCCCTGTCTGTCGATGAGGTCGCTCTCAAGCAGCAGCTGTACGCAGCAGCCCCTCGGGGTCAGGAGGCAGCCATGGCTGCACTTAACGCTGATGTCACCCTGGCTGAGGTGGAACAATGCATGGCGCTCCCGGCCGGCAAAGCCCCTGATGCTCAGGGGCTGACTGGAGAGCTCTTAAGGCTGGCCGCTGCCCCTGTCCGTGATACAGGTTCGAGTGGTGACCCTCTGCCGGCCTGTCCTGTCGTTGTTGAGTGTGCACAGTGGTTGCTGCAGGCCATGTTCTCTAATGCTTGTGTCCCGGAGGTTATGCGCACCAGCAAGTTGGTCCCCGTGCCGAAGTCGCTGAGCCCTGCTGCCCTGGCAGTACGGGACCAGTACAGAGGTATCTCTGTGTCACCTGTCTTTTCCCGCATGTTGGATCGCTTCTTGAATCAGCGCTTTGAGCGGTTGGCGTCACTCCTGTCACTTCGGGCTCCCACCCAGTGTGGCTTTAGGCCGGGCCATGGCACACTAGATGCCATCTTCACGCTGCAGCATCTGATCAGTGTGGCGCAGCATCGCCGCCGTCGCTTGTATGTGGTCTTTGTGGACTTTAAGAAGGCTTTTGACAAGGTTAGGAGGGACCTGTTGTTGGAGCGATGTCGACAGTTGGGTGTGCATGGCCCCTTTCTGGACATGTTGGTGGCGTTGTATGATCGGGTGTGCTGTCAGGTGGCAGTCAATGGGGAGCTTGGGGACGCCTTCCCCACAGTGTCTGGCACAAAGCAGGGGAGTGAGCTGAGCCCCCTCTTGTTCGGCCTGTTTATTGAGTTGCTGCATTACCTGATCAGGCTCAAGTTGCCGGGGGCAGGGCCAGTGCTGAGTGGACTTAAGGTGCCTGACGTGATGTATGCTGACGACGTGGGGTTGCTCAGCTTCGAGGCCTGCGAGATACAGCAGATCGTGGATGTGCTTGATGTCTTCTGCACATTGTTTGATATGGAGGTGAACCTTGCGCCGCACAAGACTTGTGTCGTGTGTTTCCGCCCGCAACACTTGAGGGTGCCTGCAGGGTTTCGCCTTGTGTTTCGGGGCCGTGAAATTGCGCTGCAATCAGAGTACGTGTATCTGGGCGTGCGTGTGCATGCCACTCGGGGGCTTCTGGGGGCGTCGGACGCGCTGGCAGTTTCCGGCAGCAAAGCCATGCATGCCATGCTGACGCGCTGTCGTCGGGCTTGCCTCACCCAGTTTGACATCAAGTGCAGAATGTTTGATATTTTGGTCGAGCCTGTGTTGTCATATGCGTCGCATATCTGGGGCCCGGCAATGTTTGTGAAGCGCCTGCACTCCGCACCGTACGACACACAAGCCGAGAGTGTGCACACCTCGTTCCTGAGGATCATGACAGGATCCATCAAAGGGGTTGCCAAGGATGTATTATACCGGGACCTGCACCGCATTCCCGTCATGTACCACTGGGTAGTCCTGGCTGCGCGGTGGTGGACCAAGCTGTCGGATTCGCGTGATGAGGAGCCCAGGTCACTGGCCAGTTGTGTGTGGCGCGAGGACGTTATGTTGGCCTTGGATGGCTGTCAGCGTTGCTGGTCGTATGGTGTGTTGCACACTATGTCTGGCTTGCAGCTCCTTGATAGTAGCTGGCGGCAGCAGCCTTTGGAGTGGGTGTTGCAGCAGCGGTGGCAGGAGTCAGCTGTGCAGGCTGCCTTGGCTGGCCTGTTCCGTGATAGGTGGCAGGGTCTTACAGAAGGCAGCCCTCGCACTGCACCGTCTGCCGGCATTCACAGGCTTACACACCATGCATGGGTATACCCTCTTGACCCTGGCTTTGATCCTTTCTCTAGAGACCATGCAGCCCCGCATATGAAGTTGTGCTTGTCTTTCAACGTGGCACAAAACCTGGCGCAGTTGCGTGTTGGCTCTGCACATCTTGAAATTGAGCAGGGTCGCAAGCGTAGGGAGTCTGTCCCAAGGGCGGATCGCATCTGTCGTTTGTGCTCTGGTCAGGACGCTTCGCTGGCCAACCGCGCTGCTGTGCTGGCCCGTACTGGCACCAGCAACAATGTTGAAGATCTAAAGCACTTCATTCTTGAATGTCCCGTGTATGATGATCTGCGCACCGCCTGCCCAGCCTTTGCTGACCCGGCTTCAGTCCAGTTGGGTGACCAAGATTGTGTTGCTACTGTGTTTCAACATGCCGAACAGTCGGCCCTGGCACACACTTTGTACAAAATGAAAGTGCGCAGAGCACGCTTGCTTGGCCTTACTATGGGTATTTGACTGACTTTGTTCTGTTTCTTGTGTCCACACTGGTATAGTTGCCTGCCCTCATCTCTGCACACAATAGGTTCCTAGCATGGCTGGCACTTGCTGCAATTCTGGTGGTTCTGCCTTCTTTGGTCAACCCGGTGTAGGTGGTGCAAACCACCGCAGGGGAGACAACTTATGAGGTTCACCTGGCTCGATCCTGGTGGGCAATGCCATTGTTGTTTGGCGAAAATGTCCATGTAACATACTCCCCCATATGACAGCCAATTGGAGCAAGGAGCAAAAGAAGCCCCACCCCGTGGCCATATAGCCGTGCACGGCATGAGAGTCCCCAGACACACTGCCATCATAATCGTGGCAAGTAAGCAATATGCTCAGAACGCACTGCTGCATCCACCCTCCTGCTTGGTTCAGCAGTCTTCGGCAGAGTCCTGGCCCCTGCATGTCTGTAACTGTCACGGTGAGCTTTCAGAGCCCATCATGCGCCACGCCCACTGGGATTTGAAATCACACCCATCACAATGAACCACACCCCACACAAGGCTTGCCACAACATCGCCCCAGATTATAACTTGCTCCACTCCAAAGCACAGCCCCAGTACTGCCCACCCTGCCATAGGAGGCCTCCCTTTGGCCGTGAACGGCCCATTCACGCTGCCAGCCGGCGGCTCCCAACATGCGCTAGGGTCTAGGCCCCTGCCGGTGACACCCACGCTTCCACTTGCTTTGGCTGCGCCCAAGCTGGTGGGTGACACCCACCTGCTTTCGCTACAATGCACCTTGCTGCCATCGCTCAGCCGCTGAAGTTTAGCGCCGTGCAGTGCGTTTCAGGCTGCTTGCTTGCGCCTGCAAGCATTTTCTTTTGTCCCCAGAACAGCCGCACCCAACCCTGTGAGGAGGGGCTGTCAGGTCACCTGGAAGGGCTGTTCTGCTCGTTGTAGTGGGGGTGCTGCCTGCTGCTGCTGCTGCTTCTGCTCCTGCTGCTGCTGCTGCTGGAGCAGCGGCTGCGTGCAGCACCTTGACAGTAGCTGCGTGTCCCGGACACGGCTGAGCTGCCATGGCTGCCATGGCAACCTGCAGGGCTGTCTTCCCATCTCTGTTTGCTGTTTTGATGCTGACACCAGCCTTCTGCATGGCCTCTATCAAGACACGGACGATGCTGGTATGGCCAGACGTTGCTGCTTTATGCAGGGGCAGGTCACCCTTGTGATCGGGGTTGCATGCGTCTGCTCGTTTGGCCAGCAGCAGGCGGACTGTGCTGACCTTGCTCTGTGCTGCTTTGTGCAGTGGGGTTTCACCATTGGCATCCACTGCGTGCACGTCTGCTCCAACATGGATGAGCTCAGTGACAATTCTGTCTTTGTGCTGCCAAGCTGCAATGTGCAGGGGGGCGCACCCCTTTGCGTCCGTTGCTGTCACTGCTGCTTCCAAGGCTGGGAACTGCTGAACACCCTTCAGGTCACCGGCTTCTATGAGCTTACGAAGGTCACGAAATGCTTCTTGAGAATCCATACTATGTTGTTTCTGTCACCAACGAGGTAAGGTCTTTGCTTCGCAGGTTGATGAGCTGGACGACGTGTCTGTTCACGAACCCTCCAGACGTGTTGTACGTCCACGCTTGCAAGTAACCCTGCTTCGGTAAAACTTAGACTGACTGACTTGAAAGGAATGGCTGGTGAATATGGTGTCGTGCCAACTCAAGCTTGATCCCGCGCAAACCCCAAACCCCGCTCAAAGCAAGTTGACTCTCCATGCGTACTGCACGTTGATGTTAAGGGGTCTTCATTCCTCGTTATGATTTTTCAATGGCCGAATGTCTGTTTTGCGGCCACCTCGTTGAACCCCCGCGAAGCCAATAGCCTGCGGGCAGGAGGCCGGCACTTCAATTACGGGTGATAGCCCCGATTGTCTCACCAAAAAGAAATCCAAACGTGTGCTCTCTGCGTTGGGCATTTGTTGAAGGTTGTACAATCATACTGTCACCTGCTGCAGCACAAGGACCCACTCTGTATCTATTAGCAAGCACCGCCGCACTGCAGCCTGCAGGCTTGAAGAGCCATGCAGCCCGCACTGAACACTGTTCTGCTACGGACATCTATCAAACCACACTCTGCAAGTCGGCAACAGCCCGCCAAGCACAGCTGTACCCACACCTGGCTGGTCATGGACCATCGCCCTGTCACCCACAGGCAGGTGCTGTCACCTGCCCATTTCTCTCGCCCTGCCCTGCCTGCTAACCCCTCTCACAAGGCAAGAGGCAGTGCTGCATCAACAGGAGCCATAGCAACTACAAGGCATCACACAACACATGCCCAGCTCGCCGCGAGCACACGTGCCGCCATGCCGCCAAAGATAAATAGGCAGGACAGTCTGCAGCTGCATGTGTTGCAGTGGTAGGTGCCAGTGCAGGCTGCAGGTGCAGCTCTTGCATTACTGGGAGGAAGGCAGAACAGCTGCCAAAATGAGGTTGAGATGCTGAATCACCTAGGGCACACTCACCAGGTGGCACCCAGGAAAAACAAATGCTTCTGCAACCTGCAGAACACACATTGCCAATGTTGCCAGGTCATAACGCACCCCTGCCCCCATCCACCACACTGCACAGCTGACAAATCCAATAGCATGACCATTGGGTGCCATAGGGACCAGACATAGAACAAAACCAGCCACAGTGTGCCAGCTAGCCGCTAGCTGGCCGCTTGACGGTCAAGCGCTAGACAGCGGCAACAATGCTGCTGCTGTCATTATCACACCAAAGTGCCCTCACCGCTGCTGCCAGCTTTTCCTGCTGTTTATCTCCAGCAATGCCTTGGCTCTTCGACAGCTGCAGTAGCTGCTGCTGCTACCCGGGGTCCGCATACAGCGCTGCCTGAGCCTCTGCCATCACTGGCGACTGGCCGGCTGGCAGCTGTGCCTACATATGGTCATCTGTTGTGCTTGGATGCAACTGCACAAGCAGCCGCACCACCAGCAATGCAACCGCAGCATATGCCAGCCATGGCACCGCCAGTGATGCTGCTAGTGCTGTCACCAAACATGCGGCTGTGCGCAGCGCCAGGCGTGAATGCTCCAGCGCGCCCTGCTGCTGCTTGTGTGCCGCAGCCATGCTGACAATCAGGTGCTGCACTGCTGCCCGCTGTTTCTCGACTTCGACTGCATCAGTGTCGAGCCACGCGTCAATCAGCACACCGCACACCGCACTGCCTGCCGGATCTATCCCCTCCTGCAGGGCTGCTTTGGCAGCTGCTGCATCGCTCCTCACAGCCGACAGCAGCAGCTGCTGCACTACACTCTGCTTGGTGCTGGCATCCAAACCGGGGTCTCTGCTGTCGCTAGCCATACAGCTGACCTGGCCACGTGGTCAGCACCAGCAGCTGTGCCCAGCGGGCAGTGCTGCAGCAGGCACTCAATGGTGGGCATGTGGCCTGCTGCTGCAGCCATGCACAGCGCACTGTGACCGTTCGAACCTGGTTCATAAGCTGCCGCCCCAGCATCAAGCAGCAGCTGCACCATGGCTGTGTGCTGGCCCTTGACTGCCAAGTGCAGGGGGGTATCATCATCATCCAGTGCAGCATTTAAAGGGGCGCCATGAGCGATAAGCAGCTGGGTGATTTCTGTACTGCCGCTGCTTGCTGCAACATGCAGCGCTGTGTAGCCGTCTGCAGCAGCCGTGCCTGGCGATGCTCCTGCTGCTAGCAGCATCCTGACCATTTCAGCATGACCAGTGCAGGGCGCCACCATTGATGCTATCAGGGGAGTTGCCCCTCCTGCATCAGCAGCGTTCACTGCAGCACCGGCCGCCAGAAGCTTCTCTACTGCAGCTGCATTGCCAAAGATGACAGCATAGTGCAGCGGGGTCTGCAGGCCGTCTTCAACTGCGTCTGCAGATGCATGGGCCGCCAACAGCAGCGCAATGCACTCCGTGCAGCCGGTGTGTGCTGCCCAGTGTAGTGGTGTGCACCCCGTCTTGTCTGCTGCTGACACGTCTGCACCTGCAGCAACCAGCAACTGCAGCACATCTGGGTGCTTGTTCTCGGCTGCCATGTGCAGCGCTGTCATCCCAAAATTGGTTGTGGGGATGTCAAGTGCTGCTCCTGCGTTCAGCAGCACCTGAACGGCTGCTGTGTTCCCTTGTTCCACGGCTGCATGCAGAGCTGTCCAGCCCATAGTGTTGACTGCGTTCACTGCTGCACCCTTACTGAGCAGGAGTTCAATCA
This sequence comes from Desmodesmus armatus, assembly GCA_007449985.2. NCBI lineage: Eukaryota > Viridiplantae > Chlorophyta > Chlorophyceae > Sphaeropleales > Scenedesmaceae > Desmodesmus > Desmodesmus armatus. The sequence goes on along the minus strand of VIIQ02000059.1, from coordinate 84,761 downwards.
TGCCTGCATGGCTGCCTGTTGCTGCTGCTGGCACAGCAGCACTGGCAAGGCTTGATGCTGCTCCAGGCTCCAGTAACTGCCCAACTACCCAACCGCGAGCAGCTTCACACAGGGGCGTCTGGCCTGACTTGCTGATGGGATCGACTGAGGCTCCCTTGCTGAGCAGCAGAGCGGCAGCATCCGTGCGCCCAAAGAATGCTGCTTCATGGAGGGCTGTGTACCCCACCCTGTCTGCTGTGTCAAGGCTGACACCAGCCTTCTGCACGCCCTCTATCAGGAGGCCGACCATACTGGTGCAGCCAGCTGCAGCAGCTTGTTTCAAGGCTGTTGTACCCTGCTTGTCAAGTATGCAGGGGTCCCCTCCTGCTTCCAGCAGCAGCTGCACTGTGCTGGTCTTGCCATAAGCAGCTGCCAGCTGCAAAGGGGTTACACCCTCGTTGTTGACTGCGTCCATGTCTGCCCAAGCATCGATTAGCTCTGTGGCAATGCTGTCTCTGCCATACTCAGCTGCAATGTGAAGGGGTGTGCATCCATTGTCGTCAGTTCCAGCAACTACTGCTGTCAAAGCTGGAAACTGCTGGACAGCCTGCACGTCACCGGCCTTGATAAGCTCGATAAGGTCGCTCACAGACTTTTGAAAATCAAAAGCCATATCGGTGGGGTCGAGCACCAACGGGCAGGCCGACGAAGAACGGGCAGGACAATGGGTAGTACGCCCTCTTCAAGTGATTTAGGGGCGTAAAACTCATATGATGCATCTTTGTGGGCGATACGCAGGCATATACCTCCATGCATGCAAGCTCCCGCCAAAACCTGGCAGGCGGGCTCAGGCGTAGACTCATGAGCGTTGGGGCACCATAGTCAATGCATGCTGCTGATGATAAAACATACCCCATTCATCACCGTGTGTGTTTTCCAGTTTTCCTAATCTTTGCAGACGGGGTGTCCCAGGGAGCATTCCCGTCCAACGGTCGGTGTGTCCTGCGGCAGCCTTGCCGGGTCGTGTCAGATTCGTAGTAATGAGTTCACCACACGGTTTGAGTGAACTCATCACACTCATCAAAGCCGATGACGTTCAGGCCGTCCGGCAGTTTCCAAGCCTAGCAGCAGCAGTGACTGCAACAGACCACAACGGGTCCACAGCCCTCCACATCGCAGCTTGGCAGGGCAAAGACAGCATTGCCGCAGATCTCATCCACGCTGGATCAGACCCCAATGCAGTGGACTACATGGACATGACCCCGCTGTATGCAGCAGTACGTCGCTGTCAAGACAGTACAGTACAGTTGCTGCTGGCAGCAGGAGCAGACCCCTGTAAGGCTGAACTTCATGAAGGCCTACTACCCCTGCACCGTGCCGCTGCAGTTGGGCCAACCAGCACAGTCAGCATCTTGATAGAGGCCATGCAGAAGGCTGGTGGGTGCATTGACACAGCCGGTGATGCAGGTCAAACAGCCCTGCATGCAGCAGCCGCTATGGGGCGGACAGATGTTGCCCTGCTGCTGCTGAGCAAAGGAGCAGCAGTCAACGCAGTCGACAAACAGGGCTGGACACCCTTGCACGGCGCCGTTGCAGAAGGGCATGCAGCAGCTGTGCAGGAGCAGCTGGAAGCTGAAGCAGCATGCAGTTGTGTCGTCACCACATCTGATGATGCTGCCACAGCCGAGCACACAGCAGCAGCAGCAGCAGCCGCAGCGCAGCAGCAGCAGCAGCAGCAGCAGCAGCAGCAGAGAAACAACCAGGCATTGTGGAGCTGCTGCTCAGCAAGGGGGCAGCTGTGGACGCAGTGAGCAGCAAGGGCTGGACAGCTCTGCATATAGCTGCAGAAATTGGGGAAGCAGCAGTTGTGACAATCCTGCTGAAAGCAGGAGCAGCACCAGACACCCTGGACCCCAACGGCCAAACAGCCATGCATGCAGCAGCCACCATGGGGCGCACAGACGTTGCCCTGCTGCTGCTGAGCAAAGGTGCATCAGTACATGCAGTGAATAAGTGGGGTGAGACACCCCTGCACTGCGCAGCAGAGGAACAGCCAGACATTGTGGAGCTACTGCTCAGCAAGGGGGCAGCTGTGGACGCACTGAACAGCAAGGGCTATACAGCTCTGCATGTCGCCGCGGAAGCTGGGGAAGCAGCAGTAGTGACAATGCTGCTGAAAGCGGGAGCAGCACCAGACACCCGTGCCGCAGGTGACCCGGCCGGTCTGGGCCAGACAGCCCTGCACTAAGCATCCTCAGACAAGCACTCAGCCGTGCTGCAAGTGCTGATTGCTGCTGGGGCAGACGTGTCAGCACAAGATGGCCTGGGCTGCACACCACTGCACGACGCAGCGGTAGGTGGCTGCACTGAGTGCATTGCGTTGCTGATGGCAGCTCATGCATCTGCAAACACGGTTCAAGAGAACCACCAGACCCCGCTGCACTATGCTATCACACATGGCAATGCAGCGGCTGTGGAGAAGCTTCTGGCACTTGGTGCTGCAGTCAATGCTGCGGAAGTCTCAGGAGACACTTCCCTGATTATAGCCACCGTCGATGGTCGCGCTGACATGGTCAGGATGCTTCTAGCAGCAGGAGCAACACCAGGCACGGCTGCTGAAGACGGATACACAGCACTGCATGTTGCAGCGGAACGCGGCAGCATAGAGATTGCCCAGCTGCTGATTGCCCATGGCGCCCCCTTAGATGCTGCACTGGGGGATGGTGATGACACCCCCCTGCACCTGGCAGTCAAGGGCCAGCACAATGCCGTGGTGCAACTGCTGCTTGACGCTGGGGCGGCAGCTTATGCACCGGGTTCGGACGGCCACAGTGCGCTGTGCATGGCTGCAGCAGCAGGCCACATGCCCACCATTGAGTGCCTGCTGCAGCACTGCCTGCTTGACACAGATGCTGGTGCTGACCACATGGCCCGCTCAGCTGTATGGCTGTCGACAGCAGAGACCCGGGGTTACATGGCAGCACCAAGCAGAGTTTGATGCTGCGGCTGCTGCTGCCGGCTGCGAAGAGCAATGCAGCAGCTGCCAAAGCTGCTCTGAAGCATGGCATGCAGCCAGCAGGCAGTGTGGTGTGCAGGGCACTGATTGACATGTGGCTTGAGAGTGACGCAGTGGATCTCGACAAGCAGCAGGCAGCACTGCAGCACCTGATTGTCAGCATGGCTGCGGCACACAAGCAGCAGCAGGGTGCGCTGGAACATGCACGCCAGCCCTTGCGCACAGCTGCATGTGTGGTGGTCTCCACGGCGGCCGCAGCATTGGCAGCATCGCTGGTGGCGCCCGGCCTGCTGTTTTACGTTGCAGTTGCGCTGCTGGTAGTGTTGCTGCTTGTGGAGCTGCAGGCGTGAAGGGATGAACCTTGCGCCTGAGCATAAAGTTTGGCAAACTTTGACACGGTGTCATCCAGAAAGTGCCAGTACGGCGGTGATGCCTACCAGTGCATACCAGTGCAGGGGGAGTAATCGCAGCAGCCTATGGGACAGCTGCTTAGGCAGCGGCTGGTTAGAAACAGAGCGTCCAACGGCTGGCAGCTACGGCGTCAGAGTTGGAGGTGGAATACCATCCGATGTTGGCAGCAGCTCAAGCAGCAGGAGGTTACTCACTGAGGGCAACAGTGTCGCTGTTGCCACCTGTGGTTGGTTTCTTTTATTTGGGGCCCAGTTTCCCTCAATGGTCCTGTCTTTCATGAGCTTTGGGGGCATGATTTGATGTAGGGAAGTGCTGATAGCCTGCAAACATGCAGTGTGTGCTGTTGTTGTAACAGATATGTGTGTCTGCATGGGTAGCCTCGATGCGGCATGTCAGTGTGGTTCAGACCATGGGCCTTGGACCCCTTGTGGATGAGCATTGCCTAGGCCATACACTGGCAGTGTGGGGGTGAGGCAACCCACACATTAGGCAGGTGAAGCCGATTATGCTCAGCAAAACATCGGCAGAGACCAATAATGCGACGGAGGCATCGACGCATATCCCGTCACTGCATGGCGATATGTAGGTCGCTGGATTGCTGTAACGGAATGCAGCAGTTGCAGTCGGGCCGACTGTTCAAGTCCAAGGCGCTCATGCGTCGGGGGTTTTCGGGTGTTCGACCGCCCTTCAAATGCCCCTCTACTGAAGGTCGGTGGTGGCCTCTTTATATATGCTGACACAGTCGCCTGTTCAAGGCAGCAGCTTACGCCTTTTGATCGAAGCCATTGCAGCCACAACTTCCCTGGCGACGCGTCGCGACTTCGTGCCATCCGCAGCCCTCGCCCTCTTGACTTGCTCGGGATTGCCTGATGTCGAACCGTGCGGCAAGCTCCAGTGCGGCCCTGCTGCTCCTGTGTGGCCTGGGTCTGGTGGCATTCGCAAGTAAGCAGTAGCAGCATTTGGGAAAACTGCTCCCTGTACGGCTTTCAACTGGACAACCGCAGCAATGCAAGTCACACAGGGTTGTCCTTGATGCTGGTGTGCTGGGCCATTGCCTTACAAAAGCCCGCACCTACACAGAGAAACAAGCACGTGCCACAATGGACTGCTCTCAACTGCCGTTGCTGCTGTTGCTGTGCTGCTGTGTCTGGCTGCCCAGGTGCCCAGGCCGTGAGTGGCCCTGTGACCACTGTGCCGGCCCAGAGTGCCGAGTCTGACGGTGCGACGACTGCCTACGAGATCAACTGTCCCTTTGGCTCCTTCGTCACCGACTTCACAATTGATACCGACAGCTCGCTCAACCTGAACCGCGATGCTGAGACAACCGAAGTTGTGGTCGCGTCCCTGTGGCCCCTCACATGCAGCAACGGGCGCACTGTTGGCGCTAACCAGAGGCTGACAAAGCAGCCCAATGCACGCACCTACAATGACAGGGAGGCTGAAGGTTACACTGGCGTGACTCTGATCACTGGGGTGCTGGTTGACGCTGTGTCCCTGCAGCCTGGTAGTGGCACTGTTTATGGCGGCAGCACCGTTGATGGCGGAGATGTGCGCAAGCTGACATGCCCATCAGGGCAGGTGATCACTGGCATCTATGGTCAGGCCAGTGACAATCATGTGCTCAGCGTGGGTCTGAGGTGCAGGACCAAGGTGTGAGGCTTGGATGTGCTTTTATTTTGCTGTCCTGTTTGCTAGGACTGGTCTGCTTGTTGGTAGTTGACAGTCACTAACAAGCAGTGCCCGGCAGTGCAGGCGGCGTGCAAAGCTTGCTTGACAAGCAAGCTCAGGGCATGTGGGACAGCCTAGTAGGCTGGTAGACAGTGTGGCATGCTGTGTGCTTCTTGTGTTGGGGCTAAGGCTGGAGCAGCCACCCCTCCCTTACCAGTGTGGGAGCAGTTGGCTGGCAGGCAGCCTGCAGTTGCAGATGGCAGTCCCATCTGCCCCTATCATTCCAGTTGGTCTTGTGTCATCGGTCACTGGTGACCTGGAAGTTCACCGGTTGCACCGGTCAATTTCACTGAATATGGTATCCATTTGTAACAACATATACTTCATTGAAAAGCAAGTGCTGGCAGCCCAGTCCGGCATCTGAGATGTCAAACATTGCCACTGGCATGTTATTCACTCCCTGTTACCAACTGCTGAGCTGTCAGCACTGCTGATGCACAACGTTATGCCAGTGTGTGATGTCAGCACCGGGTCAGCATCCTACACAGTATGCACAGCAAACCTGCATTTGTGGTGCAAGACTGGAACAGCATCAACAGCCACTGCCACAACTGATCAACCTCAAGATCAGATGCCATCTGGTGAGATGGCCGGGCCATCTCACCAACCACCGAAAGATCTCAGATCAGTGCTTTGGTCATAGTTTCAAATCTCACAGCCTGCCGCAGGCTGATTGCCTGGGCCAGGCAATCAGGCTGACACGCTAGTACATGCATCATGCAGTGCAGGCTGCAGCACTGGTGCCAAGCGCCTCACGTCTACACATGTGCAGCGCAGTCCGCATTCTTGGGGAGTGCTGCGTCAGCCTGACACTGAGCAAAGCAGCATGGCATGCTACATGCCAGCAGGCGCAACGCAGTTCATGGGTCATAGCGCATGAGTGATATGCACCGTGCATGCACGGTGCGCACCGAGCTAGCAGCATGCAGCAGACCTGCGGTTTGCGCTAGTATCACAACGGCGTCAGCAGGAGGGCATGCAGCAGCTGTGGGCTGAGGTTGGTTCACTGCAGCAGCTGTGCAGGCGCCAAGCATCCTGCACAGCTGCTTCAGCTATCCGAGACTGCCCCGAGGAGGCCGCCCACGCCAGTCTCATAAAAAATCAGGCTGCAACACCATGTTGGTGGGCTACCGTGGCAGGCTGCCAAGGAGCACGGAGGGGTCCCTCGGTTCGGCCGGCAGACACCGCCAAGCTGTGAAGCAGCGAAGCCTCACAGCTTGGCGTATTAGCCGTAGGGAAACACCGATCAGCACATGAGTGCTGCTGGATGCCGTCACATCTCGAGCACCGAACCAGCAAGCTCGAGACGCTGCGATAATATGGACACTAGCTGGAAGCTAGCCCACTCTGCCTCCATATTGCTCCGACGGCTTGGTCCACACGCAGGGCCGTTTGGCAAGCAGCCCATGGCGAAGGACCGAGAGAAGAGAACGCCACTGCGACCTTTATGTTATTGCACAGACTGTGGCGAAAACACTTTGGCTGATTGAGCTGCGACCCGTCCTATTTATGCCCCGGACTTGAGCGTAACAACGACCTCAGACGCCTGAGTTGAGTCGACTCAACTCTGAGTGTTGAGTAAGCTGAGTAAGCTGAGTGCGCTGGGTCTGGCTGAACCAGCAGAGCATCACGAGCGTTGCAGAATGATAAGATTGCGTTTGTGGTGGCCTCGTTGATTGCTGGCAGCAATTTGCTGTTGGGCGTTCTGTCGTTCTGCTGATGAGCAGCAGCAGTTGGAGGCAGTGTTTTGGACACTTCACAAGGTGCAGCTTACCCGCAACATGCACAGCAGCCCACAAACATTGTATGAAACACACAAACTCTCAAAGTGCTGGCCGAGAAACGGTTTGATCAGGCAGCAGGTGCAGGTCCTGCAGCAACTGCAGCAGTCTGTCTGGTTGGGCATGTCTGTCAGTGTCACCGTGGCCGACTGGTCCCCAAGCGTCAAAAATGCCTGATTGTCACCACATCTGTTAGCAGTTGCAAGCCTCTTGCACCGCCACAGTGACATGTGATGGGGTGGGCAGCACGCAGGCCCAGAACAAAGGGCAGCAGCTGCTCGAGCACAGTTGCCCGAATGCTCCATCACACACTCGTGCTGTCCACCACAGCAAACAACAGAAGACCGTCTGGCATTACATGGCATACTAATCTGGCAGAACATCATCAAACATACATACATATACAAATACTTGTATACGGTCAGCACGTTTGCCCCATCTCAGTATCACCTCAGCAACACAACAGCAACGACACGACCCCTCAACTGCCTGCACATGGGCCGACGGCGGTGATGTGGAACCCTGTACACTTCGTGCCGTGTATATTGTGAAGCAGCTCGCTGGCCACCAGTAGCAGTGAACAAAACCACCAAACCGCCTGTCAGCTGATGCAGATGCCACAAGCCAGCCAACACATACCACACCACGACTCACGGTCCATGAGGGTAGCAACCTGATGTCACTGCGTGACATGCGGGAATTTTATTCACTGCCGCTGTCTGTCTGCGGCAGACAACAAACACACCACTGCAATCAAAACCCCAAAACATGCATCTGATGATTGTGCAGCGCTGTGCGTTATTGCATCCTGCGTGAGAGGCCTGCAGCCTGGGGTTACAACTGGACATGGAGTGTTGCTGCCAACATACCACGCCAAGAAGTGGTGCATAAACGTGCTGCAACTTGGAAAGCGCACATTGCGCATGACCAACATCAGGCCCGCCGCAGCTGCCACTGTACAACCATAACTAATTTCTGGTACCATACCAGGCTGGGATAACTGATAAATAGCGAGCAAGCCACACACATCCCATGAGTGCAAAGTTCAGCTGCCCACGGGTAGAGGGCGTGACCTGCAACACCTGCATACGGGGTCAATGAAACTCTGTGCACGATAGTTTTGACACAGCTGAAAGGCACTGCCAAGTGCCACCTCCAAACCAACAAAATATCAACCAGCACCTAGCGGCTGTGCTCTGCCATCTCAGCAGCAACAATGATAAATACAGCATGGGACTTGAACCTCTATGGACACATGCAGAACATGAAAGTGGTGACCCATCAACTTCCCTAGTCACTCCCTAAGCCGGGTTCGGGCCCGCCACCAGAACCATTTGACAACAGCAGTCGCCGTGCAAGCATAACCAACCACCAGCAAGACCTTGCTGCGCATCCAAGTGAGCATACCGGTAGGGTCTGAGGGTCCTGCCGGGCGCTGCTGCACCCTGAATCCTTCAACACTCCCTAGTGCTGCTTCACGTTGCTGCTCTTGGGCCTCTTGCTGGTCTGTAGCTGTACCTGGGGTCGGCTGCCTGCAGCCCGCTTGCTGGGGTTTGCCTCCTTGCCCTTCTGGGCCCCACCCAACTTGTCCTGCCAGAACTTTACAACCTCCTCATGTGAGTGCTGACCTGGCGGCACCGCTGGCTCTGATTCAGTAAGGTCCACAACGTCAACAGCAGCAGCAGCAGCAGCCACACCGATGTAGCTGCTTGCTGCAGGCTCCAAGCTGCTGCCGGGGAGCAATTTGCCAACCTCCCCTGCATCCTGACCTACGGACAACACCTGCTGCTGCCCTGCCTGCACCCCAAACGGCATCATCTGCTGCTCTTGCTGCTGCTCTGTCTGCATCCCAAAAGGCAACCTGTGCTGCTCCTGCTGCTGCTGCTGCTGCAGTGTCTCTGCCACCTGGCTGCCCAGCTGACTGCACGGTGTCAGGGACGACCAGCGCGGCAGCGGGCCCCCTGGTGTTTTGGGAGCTGGTGTGCACGGCAGCTGAGAAGTCTCTGCTGCCTGACTGCTCAGCTGCTGCCAGTAATCATCGTCAGGGTACATATCCCCCGCTGCCGCTGCTGCTGCAGGTGGTGTTGGTGTGGAGCATACATCTGCTGCTGCTGCTGGTGCTGTTGTGTCTAAGTCCATTGCCTGAGGCAGACCAGTCTCTGCACCGTCGTCTCCTGCATCTTCTGCTGCTGCTGGCAGGCGCTGAGTGAGCATCAGCTCCTCTCCCTCTTCACTGTCACACACCTCTTTTGCTGCTGCTGCTGCTGCTGCAGCTGCAGGGTCCACCTTGTCTGCTGGTGCAATGTCCTGCAGGACTGTCGTGAGGGCCTGCTGCAGGGCAGCAGTGAGCTCTGCCTCCTCAGCCTCTGTGCTGCACAGCTTTGTGAGGTACACACGCACCTACAGGCAGGATTGGCAAGGACAGCAGGCACAGGCAATCAAACCATTAGAAGCTACCATGCTGAATTGTGCCGGGCACTGCAGAAGCCAAGGTTGGTGCAACAGGGGTGTGCTGCACAGCTTTGTGAGGTACACACGCACCTACAGGCAGCATTGGCAAGGACAGCAGGCACATGCAATCAAATCATTAGAAGCTACCATGCTGAATTGTGCCAGGCACTGCAGAAGCCAAGGTTGGTGCAACAGGGGTGTGCTGCACAGCAGCTTTGTGAGGTACACACGCGCCTACAGGCAGCATTGCAGGCAGCAGAGGCAGGCCAACACAACACCAGCAGTCCATTGTGACAGCCATGCGCAGTGATGTAAGAGTGCTTTTACTTGTTGCATCTTGCAGCAGTGATGTAAGAGTTTGTTCATGTGTTGCATCTTGCAGCATACACGGTTGGTCATCCATACAGGGGTAAGCCCCCAGGAAGCAGGCCGTCAGCAACTATGCCATCCGATGTCGGACAGACAGGGCGTTGCATTTCGATGCCAGTGGCTCCAAAGTGCAGGCACTGCACTGGAAGGTTTGAAACGCCCTGCCACACAGGGCCTTTGGCAGAAGTGCTGACAAGAAAAGGCTAGCACTGTTTCTGAACAGCCAGCACAGCAGATATAATTGAGCCCCACTTCTTTGGGTGGAGGAACGTTGCATGCAGTGGTCGTGTGTTGCTCACCCTGTGTGTCCTGTAGACAGGCGGCTTGTCCCCTGCGGTCCAGCTGCCGGTGGCCTTGGTGAGCTGCCCATCATGACCCTCGGACCACAGCCACAACAGAGGCAGGGGGTCCAGGTCCTTGCTGCAGGGGTAACAGCACAGCAGCAGGACAGTTTCGCCATTGAGAAAGGCGATTGTGAGTAAAACACTCAGACCCCAACCTTTGCGCGCATGCGTGTGAGCTGAAGGTGTGTGGAGCTGCATCCCAACACCTGCAACACACAAAAGGCACATGCCAGTGAAAGAAAGCGCCCTGCCACCAACAGCCAAACCAACAGGCAGTGCGAAGGTTGGCGTGTTCGTGCGGAGGGTGGGAAAACACTTTAATCCCACTGACTCACTTGCAGTGGTCAAACTTGCAGTACACCACCCTGATGTCTGACGCCTGCAGGGCCAACACAGCGCTGCTGCTGCTGCTGCTGCTGAACACGCTGCCGCTGTGGCGCCCAAGGGCCTGGATGACCGCCTGCGCTGCCGCCTCCGGCTGCAAATGGCAGACATCAGCAGACAGGGTAACGTCAGGAGGCTGCTCATTCTTTGATATAACAGTAACCGTTACAGTTACAGTTACAGTAATTGGCTCAGCTATCCACAGCTTTCAGGCTGGACCTCCCTTGACACCAATGCATGCACAATGCTTTGCCTCATGTATAGAGCCCAGCCTTTCATTGAAGCCCCTGAGCACCAGACCTGCCGCTGCTTATCATGCACCGCCAGCTGAGTTCTTCCATTGTGTACCTGCAACACCATACACCCCAGCACAACCACCACAACCCAGCCCACCTGACACAGCTGAGGGTGCCCCGCCATGCAGCCCTTGCCGTCCTCTTCCTCCACATAGCTGTAAGTCTCGCCAGCGTCAAATTGGTCAAGGATGGCAAGCGCCCTTGCGAGGGCGGGGTGCCCGTCGGCGTTGTGCAGCGCCACGCGGCGAGCCTCGTCAAGCAGGGAGTCACGCAGAGCGCAAAACCGCAGCACACTGCACAAAACATAGCATAAACCAAACAATACCTCGCTGTTTGCTGGCAACGAAGGTGTCAGGTCAAGATACACTTCCTCAGGATGTGCGCTGCTTCAAAACAAACTTGCTTGGTTTGGCCTGGCGTCCTGCAGGCTTTCCAATGCATGACCGTCGCTGAGTGCCAATCAGCGGCTCATGATGCAATAGAGAGCCTGCAGGATACCAGGCTGATCCAAGCAACAATGCACGATCAGGGTCGATGCCGATATGTACTCAAACCATCCCCCGTCCGTCGTCTCTTTACTCACAAGCGCTTGGATGCTGCAGGGTCAGCAGGGTTGACCGGGTCAACTGTCACAGCCTTGAATTCCTGAAGCCACTCCAGCGACAGCCATGGGGCAGTGAGCTGCAGCACGTGGGCAACTGCCAGCTCAAAGCCCTTCACAGCTGGGTGCTGGTAGACATGTTGGTGCATGAGGTAGCGGGCCCGGTACAGCTGCTGCACCAGTGGCTGGTCCTCACTGGCAAAGCATATGGCTCCATCTACAAGCTGTAAAAGCAAGGCAAGAGCAAGCAGCATATAGAGCAGGTGAGGCAGTGAAACAGTTGAGTCAGCGACATGGATAATATTGAAGGTGGATGCTGTGGTGTGGGGATTGTGAGGGGGGTTGGCAGAGTGGTTGCATCTATGGGCCACTGCCTTCACGGCGCAGTGTTGGTAGACGTGTTGGTGCAGGAGGTAGCGGGCTCGGTACAGCTGCTGCACCAGCGGCTGGTCCTCTTTTGCGAAGCAACTGGCCCCGTCTACAAGCTGCGACAGTAAGCACCAAATGGCAGGTGAGGCAGTGAGTTCAGTTGAGCGTAATACAAGTGGATGCTGTGGTTGTGAGGGTGGCTGGCAGAGTGTGTGCACCAGTGGCTGGTCCTCCCCGGCAAAGCATATGACCCCGTCCACAAGCTGCAACAATAGGCCAGCAAACAGCCGGCGAGGCAGAGAATTCCGTTGAGTCAGAATTTGACTCCTTCAACAAGCTGCAAGAGTCAGCAGCAGATTGCGGTGAGGCAGTGGATTCAGTCGCGTGACAGCAATGTTGATGCCTGGTGCTGTGGTGAGGGCACCTGATTGCTGTAGTGGTGAGGGCAGGTGACAAAGAGCAGGTGTGCATGTCCAGCAGGATGGATCAGCCTGTATGCTCAACTGTATAGCTAGAGCAAGGCACGGCACACATGCTACCCCCCGCCCCCTGGCGTACCCAGCCAGCTAGCAGCAGCCGGTCCCAAAAAAGCATGCGTCCTGCAACACACCTCAACTTCAGATTGAACATACTACACCCCTTGGAGGCTGTGAGGACGCCCTTGCACACAACAAACACTACAAAACTCCCCCGCTCAAGGTGTTCATGAGTATGTAACTATAAGTATCTCATGTACATATCTTCTTGTATGTATCTCCACAACCCACCTTGGAGTTGTCAATCAGCTGCACATAGTCCGGCACCAGGCCCCCTACTTTTTCCAGCAGCTCATCCAGAAACAGCAAAGCATGCGTTTCACACCCTAGGCCTGTGGAAAAAGCAACAAAAAGAACACTGACCTTGGAGTTGTTGATCAGCTGCACATAGTCCGGCACCCGACCCCCAAGTCCTTCCAGCACATCTGCCAGCTCTGGCCGCTCCTGCACCCCTGCCATCTGCATGTCCCTCAGCAAGTAGTCAATCTTATCAGCATCAAGGTCGCTCGCCACAATCTGCACGACATTCACAGCATGACCTTCATGTCACACCTTGCTGACTGTGGCTGAAAGAGCTCATGCCAGCCAGGGAACACAGGCAATGGTGCTTGGTACAATCACACAAGGAACACACAGTCGTGTATCAAAGCTGGGCTGCATGGCATGGTGTGATGAGCTGATGAAGAAGAAAAGCTTGCCCGCTCAGGCTGCAAGTTGTTTCTACACCCTGACAAGCCACACCTCTTCATGCTTGTGCAACAGCTGTCGCATTGCCCATGTATATCAGCAGCTGTCCTTGCCCCCAAAGCTTGCTTGAAGCTGCCACCCCAGCAGCCAGGTGCCGTCTAGCAGGCACCTCAACCTGTCACACGCCAGCCTTGTTCAATCATCAGAAGCCCCCCCCCCCATACACACACACTCACACACCACCCACACCCCAGGTGTCAATTCGGATTGACGCACCAGCATGACAAACAGCTTGTCCGCCCAGTGACCACAGTAGCCAGTGGAGACCTTGCCCCTGATCAGGTCTGTCACTGCCCCATGCACCCGCTGCAGCAGCTGCCCGCCCTGTGTGCTGTCCTGCATGCTGACCTGGCCCTTTGTGCTGTCCTGCATGCTGTCTTGCATGCCGTGCTGGCCCTGTGTGCTGTGCTGTGTGCTGTCCTGGCCCTGTGTGCTGTCCTGTGTCAGGCCCAGCTCTGTCAGCAGGCGCTGCAGCATGTGGTGAAGCACCAGGGATGACAGCGTTTCATGATGCCTGCACGGGTGGCGACAGCAACACGACAGCAACACAAACGGCAGCAAGACAGGGTGTGACGGCTGTACCTCCGTTACATGCAAGCAGTGGTGCTGAGTCGAAAACGTTCTGGTGTATGCGGTGCAAGGCAGCAAGTCTCTGCTCAGTCTGAGTGCCTACATGTGTTGGGAGTCTGACGAGCACGGTACTGCGGGGTGTGCATACGAAGGGGTGTTTGTGTGTGTGTGTGTGGGGGGGGGGGGGTGCTTGCCACTCACCAGCCCTTGATGCCCAGCATTGGCACGATGAAGGCCTCAAACACGTGGGAGAAAGGACCATGGCCCAGGTCATGGCACAGTCCTGCAGGCACAACGATCAACACCATCACACCAGTTAGGTAAGCTTATACTTGTCCACAACATACCTGTGTGGGCTGATTGACAGAATATCTCGTATGTAGCCGGAAGCAGGTGGGTATGCTGCTGTATGTTGAACCTGGCCGGAACGTTGGTGGGTGTGCCGCTCATGCTGTACACCTCCACAACTGTAGAGTCACTAAATCAGAATCACAATCTAGGGTATAGCCTTCATCTTCTTGCACAACCCCAGGTTCCTGCCTACCTGCCAGCTCCAGTAGCTCCAGGTCCAGGGGTGTCAGCCAGGCGTGTGGGGGGTGCCCCTCAGCCCGCTGCTGCTGTGCTATGATAAGGCCCCACTTGAAGGACAGATGAGCCACACCTGCAGGCGACACAGACAGGGCGCACAGAGAAGCTATCAGAGAAGTGGGGGAGGAGGTTTGGAGGAGGGGTATGTGGGTGGGTATGGGGGTGGGGGGAGGGTGCGGGGGTGGGTGGGGGGGGGGGGGTGCGCACTAGGCTACACCTGAACGCCAGGTGAGCAACAACACTATGAAACGGTAGGAGAGGTGCTGGTGCGAGATGTTCACTTGACTCAGAAGTCTAGGGACTTGCACGTTTCTTGCTGGAGCGGGGTAACAAGAGTGGGAGAGGGGAAGAAGGGTAGGAGCAGGGGCCAGAATGCAGGAGCAGGTATCCCCCAACCACCTGCTCCTGCCACAACAAGCCCCTGGCAGGGGCTTGCTGTATATCAACACAGGCAGCGACCATAAAGCAGCCTGCGTCGATTTTGAAGCTTGGCAAACTCTTGTGCACGATCATATCAGCACCAAAAGCCCCTGCGCCCACTCAGCCCACGCCAACAGTGCCAGGAATCCTAGGCATGAACAGCTGTTCCCTGCAGGGGAAACGTGCAGACTGCCATCGTGCTGTTTTACACCATCATGCTGTGACAATGCTTTGGGCTGACATGCTGGCAGCGCACCTCTTGAGTGCTGCAGGCGGTTGTGTGTGGCGTTCTGGTATGCGGGTACCATTGAGGAGCAGCCCAGCTGCTTCAAAGACTCAAGGCGCCGCACTGCAGCAGCCAGAACAACACAGGGCACAGTAACTCGTGACATGTCGGCCCGGTGATGACAGTGTGAGTGCTAGCTGACCGTGAGCTGCTCAGAAAGTTCATAGTATGGATGCAGGGTTGTGTTTTGTTGTTCATTGGATGACTGCTGCATCGTAGCGGTATGTGGGTGGTTGGGGGGGTGGGGGGGGGGGGAGTGTAGATACTGGTGCAGGGACCATGGAGGAGCAGCCCAGCTGCTTCAGGGACTCCAAGCGCCGCACTGCAGCAGCCAGCACAACACACGGTGCAGTGGGTCACATTATGTGCGCCGGTGAGTGCAGTGTGAGTGCCAGCGGACGGGTATGAATCAATTGTTGCTGGGGTGTGTGCAGAGTTTTGTATGTGTTTTTCGTTGCATGGCTGCTGCATAATAGCGGTTTGGGGGGGGGGGGGGGAGGAGACTGGTCCAAGGTGTTGCTGGCGCGCGGATGTGGCAAGCAGCAAGCTCTGAGTGACTGCAAACAAAGCCAGAACAACATAGCTGGTGGTAAGATTGTCCTGGCACTGCCACACACACTCCACTGCCGTTGCAGGTGTTTTTCCATTTGGCCTGCTGTTGCTGCTGCTGATGGCTGATCCAATTGCTCACAATGCACGGGCCGTCCTACGACATCAAAACCTAAGTTGCACTCTATCAAGTGTAACTGAATCACTCACGTTCAGGCTGCTTCACGATCAGGCTTGCGAGCAGTCCAAGGCTGAACGATCCATGCACATTGTCGTTCACGCTCGTCCCTAAGGACTCTCTCGCTTGCAAGTAAGCTTCCAGGGTTTGCTGGTGTCCTACTTGCAGCAGGAGCCCTGCTGCTTGCCTCAGCTGCTGCTCCTGCATTGGGCCTGCTGCCTACTGCTGTCAGGCTGCTCACAATTCGTTGCTCAGGCTGCTTCGATACAAGGGTGCACCAGATGTGCTGCAACACATACTGACACTAGGGGAATTCACCGCCTTTGAGGAATCAGAGCCGGTGCCACACTGTCGTTGGCACTCTGGCACTGTACAATCTGTCAGGTCGGTGTGCAAAGAGCCTGTGTTGTCAATGAGCTTGCAGTGTGTGAGCCAAACACACTCTGCTTATGATGCCAGCCTGTGTGTGCTCTCCTCAGGTGACAACTGTCAACTGCACTGCATGTCATGTTTGACTGCACCTGTCACTAGGCCGAGGTAGTGCCCTGCTCAGAACCAACCCCAGCCCAGATGGTACACAATGCAGGCTGCTTCCTGGACATGTCAGCAACAAACACACACTGCGCTGGTGCTGTCAGCATAGCACTGTTACTGTACATCGCTCAGACCTGTGCACATTGTATAGAGCCAATCAGCTCGTCAACTCACAGATAAGCTCCCCAACCAGCAACCACCTCACTGACACCAAGCCCACAAACACTTCAGTCTTGACAAACAACAATGTGCCAAGACCACAGCCTCTCCCTTGCACCACCCCCGCACCCCATACCCCTACCCCCCCCCCCCCTCTCCCGCGCCTCTCACTCCCAGTTGCCCCAATCGTCGTCTCCCTCCCCAGCTGCTGCCGCTGCTGCCACTGCTGCTGGGCCAAAGTGCCAGGCAGCATGTGTGAAAAGTACAGCCCCCCCCTTGCCCCACCTGCTTCACCCAGTAACCCTCATACACCCCCTGTCTTTCACTCCCAGTTGCCCCAGTCATCGTCTCCCTCCCCAGCTGCTGCTGCCGCTGCTGCTGGTCCTGCCTTGCTGCTGACAGCAGCCACTGCATCATCAGCATCATCACCCCAATCATCATCATCGTCATCATCCCCACCAGCTGCTGCTGCTGCTGCTGCTGCTGCTGCTGCTGCTGGCTTTGCACCCGCAACACCTGCTGCTGCTGCCGACTTCACCTCGCTGGTGCAGCTGCTGCTGCCTTCTGCTGCTCTTGCTGCTGACTGCCCGGCACTTCTGCCTTCGCCCCCGCTGCTGCTGCTGCTGCAGGTGCTGCCTGCTGTCCCAACCCGCCCACAAGGGTCCACGGGGCCTGTGGTGCCGCCTGCCCCCCTGCCGCTGCTGCTGCAGCAGTGGCTCCGCTGCCCTCGCTGACTGTGTCTGTTGCCAGTGCAGCATCAGAGGCATCAGAGCCAACCTGCATAGGCAGCGACACCACAGACACATGCGCCTGATGATGTTGGTTTCGGTTGGCAGGTGTCTCGCATGTGCACTATATGCTAGCTACACATGTATTCTCTATGCTAACACACGAACGCACGCACTCACGCACGCACCGCATGTACGCACACACACAGCCGCAGCAGCGTCAGCGAACACAAAGACCAACCTGACTAGCCATAGTGGCAAGGTTCTGTGGGGGTGGTAAGTACTGCAGACTGGCATACTGTTGCTGGCAATGCTTTAGTCTCCGGTCATGCGCAACCACACAACCACCATCTACCTGGCCAACCAACAGACAACCCCATTGACAACCTCCAACACTCAGAAACCAACCGACAGCACACCAGTCCACCCACCTTCACAGGGGTGCTGGGCAGCGATGAATCCTCAGATGCCTTGCCCGAAGCCGTGCGGCTGCCACTGCTGCCGGCAGCAGCAGTGGCAGCAGTGCTGGCTTCTGCGGGAGCCTGACTGGCAGCAGCAGCATCTGGCTCCGCTGCTGCTGGTGGCAGCACAGCATCTTCACTCTGGCTTGCTGCTGCTGCTGCAGTGGTGGCTTGTGTGTGATCTTGCGCTGGGACTGCTTTCGCTGCTGTTGAGGCAGCTGCTGGCTCCTCCTGCTCCCCTGGAGGCTGCTGCATTGCAGTGCTGCTGCTGCCGCCTGCTTGAGCACCTTCTGCTGCTGCTGCTGCCAAAACCTCCGAGTCCTCCTCCTGCTGCTCAAGCTGCTTCTGCTCCGGCTGGTCCTGCACATGACTCTGCAACCCTGCAGCAACTGCTGCTGCTGGTACTACTGCTGCTGCTTGTGATGGCGCCGCCGCTGCTGCTGCTGCTGGTGCATCTGCTGCTGCGTGTGGTGAGTCATCGTCGTCCCAGCCACCCAAATCTGACGCATCATCCAGCTGCTTTGCACGCGCTGCCAACTGCTGCCGCTGCTCCTCCTTCTGCTGCAGCTTGTGCAGCCTGCAGGCAGGAAAGCAGGCAAGCAGGCAGGCGGGTCAAGCAGGCAGGCAGGGGCAGCATGTGTCAGAATGCATGTGGTGGCACACCAGGAAACTCCAGAGTCACCCAACCACCAACAAAAGCAAGGCTCCCAACCAAGAACTGCATGAACATGCACATGTCATACACATGAGTGCACTGCTGCACAGCATGCCGCTTCAGCTGGGAGATGCTAGTGGGCACTGATGAAGCCAGCACGCAACTCACAACCAGCTTCACCTTCTTGCACAAAGGGCTGTCGTGACACAAAGGGCTGCCATGTCCAAAATACGCACCCCTCACCTTGCACAAACACCTTCACCTCATCCCCCCCCCCCCCCACCCACCCGGCTACCATTGACCCCATTGGGCACCGTCCCTGCTGACCCGTAAACGCTTATCCATCCCAGACCTTTGATCCCCCCTGCACCTTGCCTCGACCCCACACTCCCTCATTGACCACACCTCCCTCGCACACCCCCCTCCCGTCTGCTTCCTCTCCCTCCCTTGTCCTCCCGTATTGAAGTATCTGACCTGTAAAAGTATCTAGCTTAGAAGTCCTCCTTTCTCATCCTGCCCCCCTTGCCTCAGCCCCACACTCAGTGACACACTTCACCCGCATATGCCCCCCCCCCTCCCCTCCCTCTGCTGACCTGTAGAAGTATCTAGCCCAGAACTCATCCTTCTCCACCAGCAGCGGCACCAACGACTCTGCAGCTCACTCATGAAGGCATTGCCTGCAAAGCAGCAGCAGCAGCAGCAGCAGCAGCAGCAGCAGCGACGGCGCCCCCAGATGTTGCATGGAGGGTTGGGAGTGCCAGCGGCAGTGGCAGCATGACAGTTGTAAGCTCACGACATGCAAGGCAGGATTTATGTGCGCGGAATGATCACAGCAGCAGCAAGAAAGCCAGAAATCCAACTGTGGGCGACAACATGGGTCCCGCCAAGATGGTGAGGGTGCACAACCTCATAGGCAATCCAGAGCTCAGGTGCTGCCTGCAGTACAATGCAATGCAGCCCAGATCGTTCAGCATCGTCCGCTTGCAAACACCCCAGGCTTCGCGTCCCACCTGACAGGATCTTGTTGATCTCTGGCTGCGCGCTGCTCATGCTGAAGCTGCTGCCGCTAGCCTGGGCTCATGACCCCCCCCCCCCCCCCCCGCGCCGCCCCCGGGCCCGGGAACTCCCCGCCCTCAAAAATCAGCTCCAGCAGCCCCTTGGCACTGTAAAGAACAGCTATTCAGCAGCGCAACAATCCACATCCCCCCAAAAACAGACACCCCCTGGCTGAGCATACCTGACAGTATCTTGTTGATCTCTGGCTGTGCGCTGCTCATGCTGAAGCTGCTGCCCCTCCAAGCAGCAAAGTCCTCAGCATCTTCAGGCTCGTCAACATATGTGGCACTGTCGCGCTGCATCGACGCAACCTGCGGAACACGCACCCAAAACATATGACTGCAAGTATATGTACAATACCCCAAACACATCAGATGCAGTCGCGGTGTTGACGAACCTGCAGGACAGGCCGCAGGGCAGGGCGCACACACATGCACACACCAAGCTCCAGGCGCCCCCACAGCACACATCTGGACTTGGGTGGAGATGCACCGGTCAAAACCGTGGCAAAGGCGTTCTATTTGACTTGCTGTGCGCTGCAGTTGCAAGTACCCGCTGGCTGCCTGCAATAGACTTGGCTGCTGCCGACTGACAAAATCGTGTGATGTTCTGACTGACGGCTGGTATGCCCCTGAGGACTGTGATGGAGATGCGCCATGTGGCGTCCTCACATCTTCACAAGGGTCATCCTCATCCAAACACGCCCTCCCCATTTCAACCTGCTAAGACCTGCTAAACAGTCGCCACCACTGATAGCCTAGCACGGAACCTAGCCAGTTGACTGTTGCACACACCATACACCTTCAGCAGCAGCAAGGCCCCAAGGCTCACCTCCGCCTCAAACCTGCTGTATTTCGTAGCCAGCCGCTGCCTGCTGGCCAGCCGGGCCGCCACCTCCGAAGGGCCGCCACCGCCGCTGCCCTTGCCCCCCGCTGCGAAGCGCGGCACCTCACGCGCTGCTGTAGCGATCTCCCCTCCACAAGATCTGTCACCTGCAGGACAGCGGTACGGCGATGATCGATGGCAGTTGCCATAGGAGTGTGAGTAGAGTGACAAGTGTGAGGAAGGCAACTGCACCATCCTCCTTCACATTGTGTCAACGGTTTGATTCATTGGGCAGTGGTAACACTAGCGAACGTGTGCTGCAGGTGAAGCAGACAACATGCCGGCCACGGCACAAGTGGCACGCGAAAGGAGGGGCTCCAAGGCGCGGAAGTGACATGAGCAGCTGCACGTTGCTTGTGTAAGCACGTGCGCTGGCAGTGTGAACCTTACTACGGGTGTGAATCATGCGATGCTGCCAAAACAGTACCGGCTATCATGCAGACATGGACCATGTGACGCTGCAAGGACAGTACCGGCTAAGACGTGTCACTCACTGTGTCGAAGACCTCCTTGGTGCCGCTGATCAGCTGCTTGCCAAAGTTGGCGAGGGAGCTGCCGACTGCGCCAAAGGGCTGCGCTGAACTGCCCCCTCCACTGCTGCTGCTGGGGCTGACGCCTGCGCCACTGGAGCCATCTGCACCACTCTGCGCGCACACATATACGCAACGCGTGGATTGACACTTAGTCGTGACACGTGGGACGCGACTAAAGCATTTGCTCAGCACATGGCTGCCCCGACGTGCTCCTGCAGGTGCAGGAGCATGGTGGTGCTTTGCCAGACACTGTTTTCATCATGCCTGCAGTGCATGGCTAGTGTTGTGCTCTGTTGAGTGCGGTTGAGTAGAAGGTAAACACCAGCCCACCATTAAGTGTTGCAGGCAGACGGTGTGGCGTTGTGCTGTGTTCCAGTAACGCTGAAGCTTACAGGCTGCCTCAACCCCACCACAGACGCATGCATTTGCTGCTAGCGCAAGGAGATGTGCCGTACTGCATGAGGGCTCCGGCAGCTGTGTTCATGCTGTATGAATGCCAGCACCAGGCCTGCAGCAACTGCATGCACTCGGTGTGCTATGCTCACACTAAGCTGTTGGCTGCTGCTCACCTCGGAGGTTCTGGTGTGCAGCTGTGCTGGCAGCTGCTGCACCACCTCTACTGCCTTGTGTGACACTTTCTGTGCCGTGTGTGACACTTTCTGTGCCTCTGCCTCAACTTCCTGCGTGAATGCTGCAATCTCGCTTTTCCAGTCCGTCTGTTGCACACTGCGCACGACCTCATTCGTGGTCTGCTGCACAGCTGACTGAACTGCCTTTGCAACGCTCCACAGGCCACCAAAACTGGGCAGGCCGGCTGTCAGGCTGTCAGCACTGCGGGCAGGCAAGCCAGGGCAGTAGCATGACGTGGTAAAAGTGCAAAGTTTTGATTGAGAGTCACAACAAGGCAAGGCACTGTGCGAGCAGAGGGCACCAAGCACGGGAGGTCTGTGTTGTGCATGGACGACCACCACCCCAAAAGACCACAGGGTGGTGCATGCGCAGAGCTCCAGCCACGTACCTCTCTTTCTCTTTTGCTTCATCCTTTCCCGTGTTATTGGCCTGCAACAGACTGTCAGCATCAGCCATGCCCAGACACAACCGACCAACAGCAGGACAGTGTGGGTACCCCCCTACCTCTGCTGTTTGCTTGACGCTGTCAATGTTGTCCCTAGAAAACCAAACATCAGAATAGAAAGCCAAGTGGGATCAAGCAGACGTCGAGGGGCACACAACCTTGGTGTCCTGTGGATCAATCTGGAGAAAGCAGACTAACGTTGCGACACCGTTTGTCCTGTGATATGAACGTTTTGGCCAGCTACAGTATTAATGGTTACTGCTTTGTCTGAAACGCATCCGACGGTCCAATGTTACAGTTGCTGAGACCATGTCATTTTATCAGCTCAGCACAGTGTTGCCCCTAGCCTTGCAGCCTGATACAATGCAATGAATCACCAAACCTCGAAGCACCCTTGGTTCCAGACTGTCTCCTGTGTAGGGACCAGTGAACCCCAACCCTGTTACTTTTGCTGCCACAGGTCCTCCTCCAGCTCCCAGGCCCAAGTGTTCAGCTGCATCATCCTCATAACAACACCATCCCATTTACACTCCAAACACACTCCCTCGACCCCTGTCTGCACAATGGACGTGGACTGCCAGCAGTATGATCAGGGCTGCTGCTCCCACCGCACCAGGTTCCAGAAGGAGTCCTCCATTCAACATCTTTGCAACCACACATGTGTTGTCACTCACGAGTTCGGGAACGTCTTCAAATGCCTTTCAAGCGGGCTGCAGCATGTCTGCGACGCGAACTGCAGCAGCAGAGTCTATAGGGATCCCTACAGCAGCATTTGCCTGATCAGCCGACGTGTGCACGGCCCCCTGGAGTCGCCTGGGGTGCAGCACAACAACGTTCACAGGTGGGTCCCTCGTTCGTGTTTTGGTAGCTTTCCTTTCTTGATCGGCTGCCCTGGAAGCGTTCTTTAGCCTCGGGGCCTTGGCAAAGGGCCCTTGTCGCTATGTCGGACTGCCCATCCGCCAATCACTTTTGTGAGCTGGCAGCGGTGAACGCTGGCCGGAGAACCTTTCAACCTCATACAGCAGGAGTGAATCTTTTACTCAGCTTACTTAGCCCGCACCTGGCTGTGCTTTCAGTAAACTCACCCTGTGGTGCTGCTGTCTGCTTCTGTCTCCCATGCTGCCTGCCAACAGGAAGCGCCACAACAGCTGCAGCCAGGATGGTGCAAACACAGTGAAGCGCATGAACGCAGCACATGGCGGCTTTGCTAGCCCAGGACAGGGCTGTGTCTCAATGGAGGCTTGAGCTGGCAGATCAGCTGGTTGGATGGGGTCAGCAACAATGTTCTGAGGTTGCGCAGTTGCAGCACGATGGCTGCGCTGCCTTTCTGGGTGCGGGGTTCTGCAGTGTAGCTCAGGCAGAGCCGTTTTCGCAGACTCAAGGAATGTTTTTTGACGCCAGCAGTGACAGTTTGGATGTATTTCAAGCGACAGACTTGACAGGCCAGGACAGGCTCAGCCTGCAGTGGCAGCAGGCTGTTTTACGGGAGGCAGGGCTGGGGTCGTGTGTGACCCATGTTACCATGCCTGGGTTGCCCCATGCAGGCACACCCTGTCACTGCACTGGCCGTAGCAATGCTTGCTGCATGGTAGGTGGCCACTTCCACCCTCACCCACACACCTGTTTGGTTTTCATTTCATGAGTGACAGTGCCCAAGGGCTTTCGGCATGCCGCCACAGCCTGGCACAATTAGGGTAGTAGCAGCTGAGGGGTTTTGGGAGTGTCACGGTCCTGTTGGCCTGTCTGTTTCACAGCTTTGATGCCCATCCACAGCAACAGCAGCCTGCAGTCATGCAGAGCTGCTCTGGTGCTGCTGCTGTGTGTTTTGAAGTCCTGGGTTTTTTTACTTGCAGCCATCAGGGCTGTTGTGGTGAGCATGCATGTCATTTACGGTCATCAGAGGCGGGCTGGGTTTTGTGACGATGTGCTCATGCATACATCCATATATACATTGTAATTTGCAACTGCTGCAGCAGTGGGCTATCAAGCCGTGCTGTGCAGTTGCCTTTGTTTGGCCCAGAGATGCTGCCTGTAGGCAGCTGGCCTATTGTTGTTGAAGCCTTCCACTGATGCTACACAGTCGGCAGCTGTTTTGGGCACCTGCCACTCGCTCACACACATTTCCTGCCAACCAATTGTCAGCTAGTGCTGATCAGCTGCACGGTTTGCTGGCACTGTTGTGGTGTTTTGGCCCCCCTAGGATGGTGTGAGTGTGGGGCATGTGCTGCTGCTGCTACTGCTGCCAGGTTTTTGTACACGGACACAGAGGGTGATGCCTTGTAGGTGTCCAGCACTGTGGGGTCATTTTCACGGCTCCCATGCTGCCTTTTGGCGGGTCTGCATCGGCTAGCTCTGCTTCTGCCTGCTCTGTTGCTGGCTGTTTCACAGTCCCTACTTCCTCGGGGCTGTGGATTCTGGTATGTCGGTTCAGGCTTAGGCCCCCTAACAGTTGAGTTTCCCTGGATGGTGCATGTGCACATGTGGGACCAGCTGGGGGGTGTTTCATGTCCATGGTATCTGCAAAGAAGTGCGGTACGTTTGCTGAAGGAGGGGGCTTTTTTCACGTACCCTGTATGGGGGTATGGTCTCATGTACCCTCTATGGGGTAAGCATTGTTTTGGCGCTTGCACGCCTGATTTTGTGGCGGACTGGAAAATGTCCAGCCTGATACAGAAGCGCACATGGCAGCACAATGTG
Organism: Desmodesmus armatus; assembly: GCA_007449985.2. Taxonomy (NCBI): domain Eukaryota; kingdom Viridiplantae; phylum Chlorophyta; class Chlorophyceae; order Sphaeropleales; family Scenedesmaceae; genus Desmodesmus; species Desmodesmus armatus. Next base: position 60,375 of record VIIQ02000059.1, on the reverse strand, counting down.
CCGCACTGCTTGCGCTCTGGTACTGTAACCATACAACTTGGCACACTTCAGCAGGCAGCACGGGCGGGGTTCTGCATGCCTTCATTTGTAGCCTATGCATTGTTTGCTAGCGTGCGCTGCGTTGCATATCATACAGCGACACAGAATCCGTCTGCGCCGCATTATGTGGCTGCACAATCATCAGCCCATTAAGGCAAAGCAGTAAAAACCTTGCCATTCTCCATGGACGGCAGCCATCATTTTCTACTGAACATTCAAGTCATACACATGCACACATGATTTGAAGCTGCAGGGCAATAGGATCTTGGCTTCTCATTACAACTGATCTACACCAACACATCTCTGCAAGGGCAGCAACTGGCCAGACACCGTCATGTCGCAGTGAGCCAAGGGTTTGGGGGGCCCCGAAGCTCGTCTAGCTTCAGCTGCACATGCATCACTAACCACTTTTTCGTTGACAGACACGGCAGCTTCAGCCTCTGCAATCTTACTACAACTGATCTACACCAACACATCTCTGCTTCACAGCCTGACCCAGACAATGCTAGGACAGCACTGGTTGCTGCACCTCGCCAGATTGGGTGTCTGCACATTCTGTCCCAAAATATGTGACATGATCCAAGCTGCTCGTCCCGCTGGCGCTTGGGGCGTCCTGCAGCCGCCTACGTGCGTGTCAGTGTGTAGTGCAGCTGGTACCTCAGCTTGTTGCCGGCAGCGTGCTGCTCCTGCAGGTCGCACAGGGCCACGGCAGGGGCAACACCACCAAAACAGTGTCAGCCGCTGCAAGGGCAGCTGAGTTTGGCATGTGTGCGCTTCCTCGAGGAAGATGCTACAGCTAAAAACCTCAAAGTTACACCTGTAGCTATGAAGCTCAAGAGCTGGTGCCAGCCATTCACTGTTACCGTATCATGATGAGTCACGGAGATAGCAGAACAAAGCAGAAGGAACAAACTACTGAGGATCAAACCAGAGAGTCCTGACGCTTTTGAGCTAAGCAGTGTGCCACTGCGGCAGGGCTTGTACTGCACTGCACTGCATCAATGCATGTGAATGGTCGATGTGTATCTGTGACAGTAGCAAGAACACTGAGTCAGCGACCGCTTGTCATACAGCTGGGGTGCAGTGACAGTCCCTACCTTGTAGCAGGGCGGCACCTCGCGTGTGTCTTGGGTCTCATCAGGCTTGCCAGCTGCCAAATTCTCGGCCTGAAGTGCAGCAGATGATTTTGAGTTCTTGTGTACTTTGCCTTGAAGGTACATGCAGCGGAAACGGCGGCATTCCACCAGCTGAGTGCACCGGGAGGCTGCCTTGACTGGCCTCAGTCTCCAACTGCACAAGACGTCCATTCCTAGCTGTAATACAGTCCCTGCTAAGTAGTCACAAACAAGGCGCATTGTACAGCTGCCGTTGGCTGGATGTGACAGCTGTAACATGCCGAGCCCGCAGCAGCCTGCTGTTTTCGAAACAGGTGAGGCCCACGGCAGTCCAGACATCTGGACTGAGTTGTGTGTGGCCAGCTGGTAAGGGGTGCGCCCCTCATGGACATTCAAAAAGAACGTGTGCGGCTCACCTGTCTGTCAAACTCGTCCAGGTCTGGGTCTGTCCCAACACTGGCCACTGAAGGGGCACCCTTGGAGGGAGCTGCAGAGGCAGGGGGGGCATGCAGGCGCAGTGGCAAGGCAGTGCGTGTGAGGTGCACATCAAATCAAATCGAAGCTACACCTGTAGCTATGAAGACCAAGCTCATGTTCACTGTACTCAGCTGGAAGAATGATGACACCCCTCAAGGCTCGACAACTCAGTGCGGCAGCTAGCAGGGCAATTGACAGGGGCAGCAGTTGACAGGGGCGTATGATACGCTCAGCGCCCAAGACATCACCAAATGCATGGAGGGAGGGGCTGCCGCCGGGTGGGCGGTGACCCTCACCTGCTGTGCTGCCTGCTGTGCTGCTGCTGGGGCCGGCGCCCACATCTCGTGCAGCAGCACTGTCCAGTGTGAGCGCTGTCAGGTAGTGGCCCATCGTGGACGCCAGCTTGGCGGCAGCCTGTACAATGCAACAAGGGGACAGAAAAAGCTTGGAGGCAATGTTGGGTGCCAGCCACTGCACATGGACTAACTTGAGGCACACTTGTGTGATTGCGCCGGAAGTCTCAGACGCTTCCTGGCAGGTGCTGTAGGGACTTCAGGGGTCGGCGATGAGTGAGGCCCTCAAACGGTTTGAGGCTTCCAGGGTAGAGCCGCAAGGTGCACTCACCCATTCCCAGCAGACTCACCCGTCCTCCCGTTGCTGCACGTGGGTCAGCGTACAGCAGTGCGTCATGTACTGCTGACCAGAACCTGCTAAGCTTCATGGGCCCCATGTGGCGCAGGTCCACCGAGGGGACAGGGGCGGGTGACACAGCATTGACGTCATACACCACGCCCTCCAGACCCTGGCAAGGCAGCAACACACACCCACAGTTGATTCTGCATCCGATGCAATCTCTAGTAGAGTCTTGCATACACATTATTTGTCAATCTGGGTCATGTCTTAGGCTGCGTGAATGCACAAGCTGTGGGTTGCCGCCAGCAGTGACCCACCAGCTGGGGGCAAGCGGCATTGATGACACCCAACCAGGAGCCTTCAAGTGTCCCCACAACCGCCCCCGCCTCCACAGGAGCAGCAGCAGTGGTATTGGTTGTGGGCTTGCTGGGCTTGAGTTGCTCTATGGTTCCCTTGACAGAGTGGTCTTTGGCAAAGGTGAGGGACAGGGAGAGACCGCTCTGGGGGCAGCTGATGTCTAAACTGCCTGCAGCAGCAGCGGCAGCAGCAGCATCAGCAGCAGCAGCAGCAGCAAGAACCACCTACAGTTTGTGAAGCAAGAGAGATCATCGTACAGGAAAGTTTCCTGTACAACAAGAAGAGCCGCTCAGCAGGTTGCAAGCGTGCCAAGTACCCAAATGCCGTGTAGGACAAAAAGAAAGGCCTTCAAGCTGTGTCAGCAGTGACGGAAGATTGTGCCTTGCCCCCCCCCCCCCGGTCCCCATGACAATCTTTGAAGTCGAAGGATGGTCACATTACCAGCAGCGGTGCTGTCCGACAGGTGACCTCTACTGCTGCTCCCTCTGCATGAACACCACTTTGGCTTGCCACTGCTGCTGCTGGTGCCGCTGCTGCAGTCTTTGCCCACCTTTGTATGCCAGGCGGCAAGCCGGGCTGACCGGGTCCAGAAACAGCAGGTTGGGCCAGCTAACCGCAAACTCCTCCCCACACTCCACCAGCCGTATGCTGCTGCCACTGCTGCCGCCATTGCTGCCGCTGCCGCCGCCACTGCTGCCGGCTGGCTCCTGCAGTGTGACCTTGATGCTGAGCTCCCTGCCCAGCCTCTTGGCCTTGGCTATGGCTGTGGGCTCTAGGGACAGCGCAAACGTGACCTTTGGCGCACCCTACATGCGTCAAGGGGGGGGGGGAGGGGAGGCGAGATTCACAGTTGGTGGTGGAGTAGACACAGAGAGTGCATCCAGCCAAGGATCTCCGAAATACAAACTTTGGTATAAGTGCGTGGGAACGCACAGTAAAAACACAGTCAATCACGGATCTTCTTGGCAAGAACGATAACACGGAAATCTTTCACCTGGACAGCTGGAGTGTTGGCCGCTACCTGCCTTCACGCCGCATGACCCATGGCACTTGGCAGGTGCCACACAGAGCCATTGGCAATGGCTGTGGGCTCGAAGGACAGGGCAAACGTGACGTTGGGCGCACCCTATCAAGTGAGGGCATCAGACGGGAACTTGCCAACTCAGGGAGCCTCATGGACCGTTGGAAGAGTGGGAGGTGGGACACCTCTTCAGCAGCAAGTACAGCTGTGCAAACGTCTCGAAGGATATAATGCGCAACAGGGGCACGAGCCCCCGTCATAGGGCACGCCCACTGCCAATTCAAAGGGAACTCGTTGACTCAGCGACTGTTCTCACCTGTGCGTCCACATATGCCTTGGGTCCTTCCTGCCTGTCAAATGTGCACACCTCCTGCACATACACGCGCCAGGTGTCACGCGCATCTGACCCTGCTGCTGCTGCTGCCACTGGTGGCTGCTGCTGTTGACTGGTGGCGGTCCCTGCTGCTGCTGCAGCTGACGGCTGAGAAGCTTTCAAGGATGTGCCAGCTGCGGCTGCTGGAGATGAGGATGTAGCTGCTCCTGCCTTGGGGTCACCTGCACGGTGCAGCGGTGGATGTGCACACGCATGCATACTTGTGCGTTGGCCACTGAGTAAGCCGTCACGGATTGGCACGGTTTTAGCAAACCCTTTGTCAAGCATGTACATGTGTTGGTCTGGCAGCCAGGGTTTGTGTGTGCGCTGGGGGGGGGGGGTCACTCGTACTACGAGCCACTATTACAGCAGTGCTGGGCAACATGTAGGGAAGTGTTACTTTGAACTTTGACGTGACGTGACGTCAGCGTGACAGCACTCCGATGCTTACCCAGCACCCTGTGTGAGAGGTAGTGGTGTCCCAGCAGCAGCAGGGGGATGTCCTGTGTGTCGTCGCTGCGCCTCATGAGGTCCGCCAACAGGCTCACTGACAGCTTGGTCACAGCCAGCAGGCGCTCCAGGCTGCTGGGGGCTTGGTGCAGGGACAGCAGTAGCTGCCCATGCTGCATGTGTTTGTCATCCTGTGCGAAGGTACAGCTCTCTGTGAGATGCAGTGTGTTGCATGCACTGCCTTCCAGGCATGATGTAGTGCATGATGCAGGAGTGGTTGTTGCTGTTGCTGTTGCTGCTTCTACTGTTGATGAGCGAGGAGTGCTTGCTTGCGTGCTCCAGATTATCCTGACAAGCATAGTTTGAGATGTGTGTCTGCACTGGAGAGGAACGTGTTCAATTGAAAAGGGCTTGCGCATCTATGAGTGATGTTTGGTGGTGTGTGGGAGGCTGAAGGGAATTGTGGGCTTCATCAGTCATGAGAGTCGTGCCAGGCAGTTTTCTGACCCAACACTTATGCTCGAATTGTTGATGTATGCTAACCTTTAGCGTGACAGGAACTCGCTTGGACTGCGCCGTGCCACTACCCAACACGGCTCTCGAGCGTGGGGCTGCCATCACACCAGCTATACAATGTGAATGTTACAATGTAATTGTTGCTTTACTCTTTCCAGAATCAAGTCACGCTATCCTGCTACAGCAAATGAGTCTCGTCAACCAACGCTCCATCGAACGGCCACGCCAAGAGTAGCTTTAATTGCCTTGAGAAGCTTCACTTGCGTTTCTGCAACACAGACAACGGTTGTGGTCAGTAAACGAGGCAGGGTAAACGTCCGTACGGGGCATGCAGCAGCTGCTTCCCAGCGATCGCTGCAATATGTCACGGTCTGATGCTTGGCGCATCGCATCAACGATCACCAACAACATGATGTCTGTTATTTCTGCTGTGCGCCCGCTGTTGAGTGGTGCAATGCTCACCCATACAAATCGCGGGGCTGAACACTTTCCAGCAGCGCAGGTAGGCATGTGGCTGCAGGCGGGCTCATAGGCAAGGTTTGTGAATGCTGCATCGCGCAAGCTCTTGCGCATGGCGTACTCCCACTCCGTCTGTGGGATGTTGTCTTTGTGCTGTGCTGCTGCCTGCCAGACACTTGGACCAGCAGGGTCCTCCAACTTCAGCTGAGCAGCATCAACCTGTTGTGCCATTTCTGTTCTTGGTTGGAAATGGATCTTGATTCTGTCTTTGAGAACTGACTGGAAGGCTTCGTTTATGTTTGAAAGGCATATACTGGTATGACATCATGTCACGACATGACTAATTCTGACACACCTCATGCAAGCTGCTCAAATGCCACTATCCCGCCACAAATGCCATCAATGAGGAGGAGCAAACCCTATCCGCACTTCCCCCATACTGCTGTGCTATAAAAGGCCCCACCTTTCTGCCCAGCAGCAGTTGCTGACACCTGCTGTCAAGCCTTGAGCCAAGATGAGTGACGCTCAGAACATTGCTGGCAGTGCCTACAAGCAGACCAAGGGCACCATGGAGCCTGAGAAAGAGAGGAAGCCCATGCAGCTGTCATCCACTGCTACTGACATTGTGAGTGAAGGGCCATGACTTGTATCTACCCGAAAGGGACCCCTGACTCGCTGTCTGTTCTCTGATGCACACACATCTGTGGCACAAGTTGTGCCCTGTGACCACAGCAGCAACTTGCTACTGTGACTTCCCTAGGTCACTCTGTAAGGGTCCGAACAGTGTTCCTTGTGCCACGGTGGCATCTGTTTGTTCTCATAACGGCAATGGCACTGACATGGCATTGTCCAGTTGAGGGCTGTGGCAATGCTATGCAGCGCTGCATATGCAATGCGCCCTTGGGCAGTGCCAAGCCTGATCACCTGCTCATGTGCACCCCAATGAAAACCCCCTCCCTACATTTCAATGGGGTGAGATGCACAAGGCAATGGGTGACTCATCAATGCGCGGTCATGCCCCTTCTCAATGGCTCAGCTGCCTTCAAGTTCTCTGCTGCTGGCCCTGCCAGTGTCTTGTCGTGCGCAATTAGCTGACTTGCCGAGGACATGCACACACATGCATAGCAGCAGGAGTGAGAAGGGCTGGTCCCTTTGAATACATGAAGAGTCTTCCCTCCTTCAACAGATGAACAGCATCGTCCTCTTGCACAGTCTGCCCTCTCTCAACACAGAACAGCATTGTCCTCTTCAGAAACATGCAGAGGAGTACCAAACATGCATGACCCAATGCGGCATTGGATGACTCAGCAACGCATTGCCATGCCCCTCTTGAAGGCCCCTGATGAGTCATCCAGCCTTACCGGCTACCTGTTTGCACATGCTGACGTCTTTCCTCCTTTCACAAATGCACGCCGCTGCTATGCCTGCAGAAGCGCAATCAGGACTAAGGCTCCACCGACCAGGACAAGACTGCTCAGGGCCCCAACCCCAGCACAGCTACGGCAGGTGAGCTCCGACATTCACCGGTTTTTGTACATGAGCAGCACTGGTTTGCAGGGTTGCGTCAGCACCATGTTCACTGACAGCGTGTGCTGTCGTGCACTTTGAGCCCTGGCTCTCGCCACCGTGGCGTGGTGCTGCTGTATTTCACCTGTTGAACACTGCCTGCAAGCCGCTGAGGCTCAGCGGCTTGCAGGACTGGTGCAAGTGCGGCACTAACAATGCTACCGGACAGCCCATGCATCGTGCTTGGTGCTGTGTCTTGTCAGGTGTATTTGAGTGCTCTTGTTGAGGACCAGAATGTGGATTGCCATTCTGTGCTTTGTGACTCCTTATTGTGCCAGCTACACCCGGTCAGCCTTGCTGTCTGTTTGCCAACAAAGTGCACCCCATCAGGTGTTCATAGCTTCAGAAATTACCCCTCATCACTGACTTGTTGTCCACTGTTTCTGCTGCTGCTGCTGCTGCTGCTGCTGCTGCTGCTGCTGCTGCTGCTGCTGCTGCTGCAGGAGCTGCTGGCCCAGATGACCTCCAAGCCCACCAACACGGGTTCAGGCGTTACGGGTTGCCCTGAAGTGTTACGTTTGCACAGTCCATGGAGACCCCTCCTCAGGAGGGGTTGGACCCAGGAGCGGCTATCCAGATGGGCTGGGCTGGGCGGATCCGTCCGGACCAGTTCCAGTGGACCAATGCACATGTTGCGGCCGGCCTGCCACACGCCAAGCGGCTTCCATGCCAGCTCACTGTACGGCAGCTGGCGCACATCAGCGATTCACATAGTTGGACGGTGGCCCATGAAGCATGGTGCTTAAAGAGTTGAGAAGGAGCTGTTGTGCAGAACCTAGTGGGCTGTCGCACATTGTGAGCACTGCGTTGAACCTGTGGGTTGTGGCTGCGCTGCATGCTGCGATTGAGCGTCAACCAAGTTGTGTTGTTGTTTGTGACACACACTATGTGTTGGTGGGACCCTGCTACATGGTATGCAGCTTGTGTGTAAATCGCCGTGCCTATTGGTTCCGGGTGTGCACAGTGGAATTGCGCTGTTGGCAGCACCCTCACCACAATGACGCAACCGTGCCAATCATCAAATGTTGCTGCCTGCCCGCCATGCTCGATGCTGAATTCTGTGCACCATGCACTGGCCAGTAGCTAACTGAGCCAGCTGATTCACCCTGGCTTCCAAAGCAGCCGCAGGGATGCAAATGAGAAACGTTTGGATTAGTAATCCTGCAGTACTGAAGCCCTGAGGTGCAATTTCAAGGTCTAATACATCCTACCAAGCATATCAGTCACTCTGTCACTCCGCAAGTGAGGGTTTGTACCCCTCTTCCATCTGCCACATGCCTGTCACAGTGTGGCATGTTGCGTTCAAGACTCCACAACACTAGCAGTACTGCGGCTGCAGGTTGCTGTTGCTGTCCCTGAATGCTGGGCCATGTGGTGCATGTGGCTTGTGTGGGGAGGCACGTGGATATCAGTGTGGCACCACTAGTTGGTCGCCGCCTGCAATCATTGCAAACTTGCACGTACAGCTGCAGCTGGCAGCGCTGGCGCCTGCAATCCCAACATGCTGGGTTGGGCCACCAAGCTGGAGCACGTCAAGTGGCCTGGGCAGTTGTACTGACATTCAAACGAATGGCCATTCTCGTACATATCTGGCCATGGTTGAGATGTTGCATGTTGTTGCTGACCAGGCTGTCATCTGTCTTTGACTGGAACCGACGGGGTGCAGCATCAAACTTGATGATTTGCGCTGCAGTGTGCTCTAGTGACGTCTCCAAACCAATCTGCGTACCATCCTGTTCCCTGGCCGCTCGGCAGCTTGCAGATAGACGTTGCACGTAGCTTTCCACTGCAGTAGCTGTGCAAGATGTCGAAGCTCGCTGACGGCGTGTACAACGTGAGAGCAATATACGTGTGTTGTGCCCTGGCGAAGGCACGATCACTGTGGCGAGGGTCACTTCAGTTCCAGATCGCTGACCCTCCTTGGTGCTGTTGTTGCTGTTTTGTTTGTGGGTGCAGCTGTTCTTCAAGCGCAGCACGCTGTACATCCCATTCATTCTAGTGGGAGCATACTTTGCCAACGAGGTGCGGAGGCAGGAGGTTGACCTCTCCCCAGCACAGCAGTAGTGTGGTAGTGTTCACAGCAACAGCAGACCCCCGTTTCAACCGCAGCAGCTGTCGATTGTTGCAGCGTCATCAATGCCTACATGGACATGCAGTTGTGACATTCGCCCTCTGTCCTGGTGGCGTTGCAGCAGCGGCATGAACTTGTCTGTGTTTCTGCGCCTGCTGTTGGTAATCTCCTGTCATGCGCAGGGCATCGATGCAGCTGTCACCGGCCTCTGGGAGGGCCGGAATGCTGGCAAGCTGTTCAAGCACATGACAATCCCAGAGCAGGAATGAGCAGCTGCGCAGGGCGGGAGCAGTTGGATCAGATTATGCAGGACTGCTCGGATCTGGAGCTTGTGTGTGCTCGTGCTGCTGTGCACTGACAGCAGCTTTTCACCCGTCTACTGGAGAGCCATTTTAGCAGCGGCTGCTGCTGTATGTTGCTGGCCAGCAGGGTCAACGCCACAAAGCATGCTGCGCAGCAAGCAGTGTACTTGTGTGGAGGCACAATCGAGTTTATGGGGCGCAGCCAACTGGCAGTGTGATGTGTGAGGGTGTGACATGCTGGCTGGGGCAATGCTCTTGAGGATATCGCACGCGCAGCAGCTGGCGGTCTCTGCAGCAGCAGTGCAGAGTCGATCAAACACTGACACAGGGACATGTCCTGCAGACAGCAACAATGTTTGCAGCACCAGCTGTGGTCATGGCAGCATTTCTTGGCCATTGCAGAGGGGTGCACTCTGAGCGGTTTCGTTTGGCGGCAGCTTTGTTCGAGTCTGTGGTGTCTGGGCCTTGTTATGACTGTTTGGCATGTTTGTGAACCCTGGCAGCAGTAAGCACACGTCATTGAATCTGTGCACGGCAGCACCAGAGCTTATGTAGTGTTCAGGGAGGTGCTTGGGATGCTGAAGTAACCTCAATCATGAGACTGGCAGTCGCAATGTCTGACCCTTTCAGTGCGCAGGTGCAGTGCAGCTGCTGTACTGGGTAACAGAGTCCCATCTGCTGGTGTAGGCAGCGACTGTGCCAGGGGCTCATGGCATGATACCCTTGTGAACCACAGCTATTCAGGGCGGGGGCTTCTAACAACTTTTTGAGATGTTGCAAAGCTGCAGCTAATCAGAACATTGCTGTTGGCGGCCGCAGTAACGCCATGTCAGCAGCAGTAGTGACTGTAACAGCAGTACCAACCTGACAAGGCAACATGTTGTGCTGTTTGGGTCTCAGTGTCGCATTTATGTCAAGGCACATGCATGCACACACTTGAACAAAAGCCATGAAACCCTCTGATGACCCCTCTGTTGTACACGCGTGCACTCATGCCCGATAACGGCACACGCACACGCACACGAAGGAAGGTAGTGCACTCATGGCCAATAAGGTTACATAACCCATGCTTTCTCCTGGAGCCCTAACAAAGAACAAACAGCTGTCCTGGTGCATACTAAGTAGTACAGCACATGCTCTCTAAGACTGCCCAGCAACAAACTGCCCTGCAGGCAGGGTCCGTGTGCAAGCCTGACTGAGCGCGTCTGTTTGTGTGCCTGGGCATATGTGGACATTGTTGACACAGCACACAGCACACCGAGCAACCATGCAACAACAGCCCGTACAGTTTGACCGTGTTTGACCATGTTATCCAGGGAAACATGACCCTTCCGTTGACCTTAGCATGCAGATGTCCCTCTTTGGTGTCAGCTCAACAGCCCCTGAACACCAACAACAATACAGTGATACACTACTGGTACAAGCTAGTATACAGTACAAAGGTGCTGCACAGGCAGCTATCAGGCACGATACACTTCCAACCCCTCCAGTACGCCACAGAGAACTCCGAAGGGTGAGTCACCCTCCCCTCCCCTGCCTGCATGCTTGGCTCTTCCTCTCACACAAATGACCCGTAAGAAAAGTGGGATGCAGGTCCTCACCCCACAGGAAGCTTGAAAATGCAGGGGTAGCCCCAGGCCCAAAACTGCCACCACCAGTCGCCTGTACTGCTGCTGGGGAAGCTAGCAACACGACTCTGCTGTCCATGACCTACCCCTCCCCCCCCCCCCAAACACACACACACACACACACACACACACACACACACCCAAAAACAATACATCCACCAATCCACCCACGTACTCCACACACTCTGACTCGAGCAATTGTGCATGTTGATACAAAGCGCAGCCAGCCAATCTGCGCTGCAGGTGTGCAGTATGTCTCACACTCCCACACCTCGCTCAGGACCATGGCTGACATCAACCCATATCAGCACAACAGCTTCAGGCAAACTGTATACTACAGCACCCCTGGGTCGAGGCAGCATAGCGATGCTATGCCTAAAGGCTCCAGCACTAGGTGGGGTCACCTGGCAGAACCCCCTACTCTGCTGCTGCCACACACACCTCAGAATCAAGCAGCAGCAGCACCAGCAGCAGCAGCAGTCTTCTTAGCCCCCCCTGCTGCCACAATCCTCAGCAGCTCCTGTCCATCCTCCACCTGTGTCCCCACATGCAGTGACCCCACCCCCTCCACCACCCCCTCCGCATGTGCAGTGAGGGTGTGCTCCATTTTCATTGCCTCAAGCACTAGCAAGGGGTCACCCTTAGACACTGTGGCCCCCTCAGTCACCAAGACCTTGATCACCTTGCCAGGCATTGGGCTGGTGAGCTGGCCTTGGGAGGAGGTGGCGTGGGCGTCCTTGGACCAAGTGGGAATGGAGCGCCTGCAAAGAGTGATTGAGGGGGACCAGGGGAGCAGGGATTGTTGGGTTCAAGCAAGTATAGAAATGTAGGGCTGGTGAGCTGGTCTTGGGTGAAGGTGGCATGGGCGTCCTGGGACCAAGTCGGGAGAGAAACGCCAGCAGAGAGGGATGGGATGGGGAAAACGATGAAATGAAATTTGGGGCAAGGCATGTGGCTGGTGACGTCGCCTCGGCTGGGTGTTGCATGGCCGCCCTGCTCACCAACTGCAACCCTCTCCACGTTGGTCCCCTCACCTGAACTCGTACGGCTTGCCGTCCTGCCACACCGTCAGCACCTGCTCCCTCTCCCCCATTTTATGGGCCCTTGCCACCTCTCCCCCTCCCCCCCTGATGGGCTCCTGCCCCTGCCCCCTCCCTCAACCCCCCCTCCCCCCCACCCACCCACCCACACTCCCCCGTACCTGAACTCGTACGACGTACCGTCCTGCCACACAGTCAGCACCTGCTCCCCCCCCCCCCTGATGCCCCCCTGCCCTCAGCTCTCTCCCCACAAAATCTACTGCACTATTGACCTTACCTGAACTCGTACGACTTGCCGTCCTGCCACACAGTCAGCACCTGCTCCCCCCCCCCCCCCTGATGCCCCCCTGCCCTCAGCTCTCTCCCCACAAAACCTACTGCACTATTGACCTTACCTGAACTCGTACGACTTGCCGTCCTGCCACACAGTCAGCACCTGCTCCCCTGCATGTGTGAACAGCAGTGCGCTGCCCCTCAGGCGCCGCCCATCAACCTCAGCAGTCCAGGAGTCCCCCGCAAGCTCAAGGTGCTGCACAGACACTGGAGCTGACCCTGAAGCAACCTGAACCTGCGTGTACGGACACAGAAGATGCGAGCATATGTGGTTGGTTGGCTGTGTACTGTTAATTTTGGTATGGATATGCTGGGGGTGGGGGTCAAAGCATCAATTGAGGGATGTTCTGGCCTAGGAACAGTTCAAGAGTTCCCAGCAAGCTCAAGGTGCTGCACCGACACTGGCACGGACCATGCAGCAATGTCAGGTGTGTGCATTGTCAAGGGAGCATGACTGATGGGAGCACAGTCACCCCCCCCCACCCCCCCGCCAGGGGTCCCAAGCAAGCAGGCACCTATGCATGCCCCCTATTCCGGGCATGCCCCCCAAAGCCCCCCCCCCCCCGCACCCCTCCCACATAAATAAGCAATTCCTGAATGCCCCCTTTCCCACATCAGCGCCAACAAGCCCCCCCACCCACCCACACGCTAACACACGTGCGCAGCCCCCCCCCCCCTACCTGGAAGTCGCTGTTGTTTGTGTGTATGTCAGCTGGACATGCAGCTGTCAGCTGCATGTCCAGCTGTTGCTCCGCCTCAGTGTACTACGCTCCCCCCCTCATCTCCACACACATGCCCACCAGTCAGGAGCCCCCAACAAGGGGAGGGGGTCTCTTCAGCACAATAACTTCCACCTCCCTCACCCCCCCCCTACACACACCCCTCCCCACCCCTCCATCCCCCCCCCCCCCACCCAGCCCCCCCCCCCCTCACCTGAAAGTCGCTGTTGTTGATGTATGTCAGCTGCATGTCCAGCTGTTGCTCTGCCTCAGTGTATTTGATGGCCAGTGGTTTGCTGAGGCTGTGCCACAACCGCTTGCTGTCACCAAGGGTCCAGGCAGACATGATGGCTGGGCGGTTAGGGGGCTCGTTGACCGCTGCTGCCTGCTGCTGCTGCAAGACAAATTTGGCGTGTACAGACGCACAGAGTGATGCAGGTGAAAGTCAGCATGCTGACACAAGATCCCACTGATATAAAAGTGTGAAGTGTGCGGAAACAAAGACACGGCATTGTATAGCTAGGGCTGTGCCCCAGCCGCTTGCTGTCACCAAGGGTCCAGGCAGACATGATGGCGGGGCGCCCTGGGGGGCTCGTTGACCGCTGCTGCCTGCTGCTGCTGCGGCCGAAACAGCAGGTGCGATGCAAAACGTACCTGCAGCTTAGCCCACGGTGCTGCTGCCAGTGCTCTCATGTGTGGGGGCAGGGGCCCTGTCCAACAGGGACCCCCTGTGCCTCACCCCCCCCCCTCCCCACCACCGTAAAGCAACCCGACAAACAGGGAACGAGATGGCACAAAGCGATGACTAAGCCTTGGCATTTCAACCTGAAGCGTATATCAACTAGTCGTGGCTGCTACAGTGCACAGCAAACCCTCTATCCACGTCCACCCACACCCTACACACACCATCTACACACCCACCTGCAACTTAGCCCATAGTGCAGCTGCCAGTGCTGCCATGTGTGTGGGGGCAGGGGCCCTGTCCAACAGGGACCCCCTGTGCCTCACACCCCTCCCCCCACCCCGTAGAAACTCCGCAAAAGTGGGGAACGCAAGGGAACAAATAGACGACTAAGCCTAGTAGGTGTTTTACTGCTTCAGTGCAGTGCATTCCGCTGTCACACCCACCTGTAGCTTGGCCCACAGTGCTGCTGCCACATGTATGGGGCAGAGGCAGTGCCTGATGTTGGCGCAGCAATGACTGCAGTGGTTGGCCCAAGGATTATGCTAGTCCCTTCCTGGTGAGAAAGAAGCCAACTTACCTGCAGCTTCGCCCACAGTGCTGCTGCCAGTGCTGCCATGTGTGTGGGCGCAGGGGCTCTGTCCAACAGGGACCCCCTGTGCCTCTCAATGAATCCTGTGTCCAGGCCCAAGTCGATAAAGGCGGGGTGGGCTGACAGGTCTTGAAGGAATGCAAGGTTGGTGGGCAGACCAGCAACCTGTGTGTAAGGGGTGGGTGGGTGGGTGGGTGGGAGAGACAGGGTGGGGGAGGGGGGGACAGCAGGCGGGGCCGGGGGTGGTGGTGGTGGTGTAGAGTGCGGGTTTGAAAATTGGGTTTGGAAGGCATTGCACGGAGGTGGGGCGGGTGAAGAGGGATATGGCAAATCCAATATCCAGGTCCAGGTCAATGAAGGCAGGGTGGGCGGACAGGTCTTGCAGGAATGCCAAGTTCGTTGGCAGACCAGCTACCTGTGGGGGTGGGGGCGCGGCGGGGGGGGGGGGGGGGGGGGGGAGGGGCCAGGGGGGGGGATGTTGAGTGGGATGACCGAAGCCACTATAGTGTGATGTTGAAGGGCATGTGAGAGGATGGGATGGGGTGGGTGGTGGTGGTGGTGGTGGGGGGGGGGGGGTATGGGGGGGGGGGAATCCTGTGTCCAGGTCCAGGTCGATGAAGGCGGGTGGGCGGACACGTTTTGAAAAAATGCAAGGTTGGTGGGCAGACCAGCCACCTGTGGGGACAGAGAGCGTGTGTGAGGGTGCAGGGGGGAGGGGGACTTTGGGTTTGGGAAACCCAAATGCAAGCTGGTTCAAATAGGCATTGCACGGAGGGGGGTGGGCAGGGGGTGTAGAGGTGGACGAATCCGGTGTTCAGTTCCCCTTTCACCCACACACCTCCCCGCTGCCATCTGCACCCGTCCACACCCATTGCTGGCTCCCCCCACCATCCACTCCACCCACTTGTGTGTCCGCCAGAGCCTGCCTCAGCAGCTGCAGTGCACTACAGCCCCCCCCCCCCACACACACACACCACACAAACACACCCCCTCATCCAGCCCCCCCCCCCACCAAAGACATATACTCTTCGACCCCCCCCCCCCCAAAAACACACGATCTCCCCCCCCCCCCTGCGCAACACACAAACACACTGGTGTGTCAGCCAGAGCCTGCCTCAGCAGCTGCAGTGCACTACAGCCCCCCCCCCCCACACACACACACACACACACACACACACACACACACACACACACACACACACACACACACACACACACAGACACCCCCCCTCATCCAGCCCCCCCCCCCCCGCCAAAGACATATACTCTTCGCCCCCCCCCCCCAAAACACACGATCCCCCCCCCCCTGCGCAACACACAAACACACCTGTGTGTCAGCCAGAGCCTGCCTCAGCAGCTGCAGTGCACTGTTCCTGTCAGCACCATGCGTCACAATCTTGGCAATCATGGGGTCTGCAACACACGGCACAGCACAGCACAGCATGATAAGAGACGTAGACTTTAGAGGACGAAGACGTCAGGAGCCCGGCGCATGCTGGCTAGTGCCTGGCACAGAGCAAGATCATGTCCTGTCAACCGCCCACATGACAAGCCAACATCCTGCAACCCTAGAATGCAGACGTGCCACGCACATCACTATCTCTTGAGATATTTGTGCCATGGTGTCTTTCTTTTACCACGCCTTGTACACTCTCGTTTTCACCTACCCCAACAACGGCCATTCAGCTAGGCTGTGACCCACAACCTAGCCCCTGCACCAACACCCATCCAAAATCCTGCAGCAGCAGCAGCAGCAGCAGCAGCAGCAGCAGCAGCAGCAGCAGCAGCAGCAGCAGCAGCAGTAGTGGAGTGCTCACCGTAGTTTGTGCCCACTGTGTCTCCCTCAGACACTCCACTGTCGACGCGTATGGAGGCGTTGTGGTCAAACGGCACAGCGGTGGCGGGCACCTGCCAGCGCAACACCTTGCCAGCACCTGGGGTCAGCAGCAGCAGCAGCAGCAGCAGCAGCAGTGGGGTCAGCACCAGCAGCAGCAGTCCGTGGCGGGCACCTGCCAGCGCAACACCTTGCCAGCACCTGGCGTCAGCAGCAGCAGCAGCAGCTGGGGGTAGGGAGGGGCTGGGGGGAGGGCTGGGTGGGTGGGAGGGGGGGGGCAATGCAGGGCAGAGATAGTGTGTAATTGATACAACTCCTGTGCCCTTTCTGCTGCTGCTCTGCCACCTTTATACACAGAAGTCAACCAACCCACCTGGCAGGAAGTTCCTGTGCACGTTCTCTGCGTACAGCCGTTGAGCGCTCACTCGTGACATGTGTCACCGGAGAGCTGTATGTATTCAACATGTCGAGTACATACAGCTTCTGTGGAAGCTCTGCTGCCGCCCTGCCTCCCACGCTCCGTCAAGGTGAACTATGTTTCCATGATGACATTCCAAACAATGCAGTGCAGCACTATACTGTTGGACTAGTATGCCACCTGCATAGACCGCACCACCTGCTCAGCCCCCCTGGCAGGAAGTTCCTGTGCACGTTCAATTGGCCCCCTGATACACCCCCCCCCCCCAATAAAATTTTTGTAAACAGCACAAGACCTGGTCCTTGACAAAACAAGCCAAATACATGAGTCACTCCCCTCTTGCCTCCACTCACCCCGGTGATGATCACCCCACCCACCCACCAGCCACCCACCTGGCAGGAAGTTCCTGTGCACGTTCTCTGCGTACAGCCGTGCCTCAAAGGAGTGACCCAGCGGGCCACGCTGGAGGATCTCCTCTTGGTCAAGGGGCAACGCCTCCCCTGAGCATCAGCAGCAGCAGCAGCAGCAGCAGCAGAATGGTGAGCAAGCGTGGTGTGCAGCGGAAGCTGTAGCAGCATTTGAACCAGCTGCCAATCTCCTCTGGCCCAGCCCCTGTTTCTGTACAAAAAGCGAGTCTAAAATCCCCCCCCCCCATGGGCCCACTTCCCCCCCCCCCTTTCACCCCTGCCTGCTGGGAGAGTTCTGCTGCCCCACCATCCCCCTTGCCTTACCTTCTGTCATCAATGCCCCCTCCTTCTGCGCCCCTCTGCCCCCCCCCCTGCTGCCACCCTCAGCAGCCCTGCGCCCCTTCACTCCAAGCCCAGCGCCCCCAGTCCCTAACCTGACACACCTGCATCCACACCCACACCCACACCACTTGCGCCCCTATTCCCCCCCCCCCCGTGTGCCCCACCTGCTGCCACCCTCAGCTGCAGCTCCACCAGGTCCCCACTCTAGGTCCACTGGACTCCCCCTAGCAACCGCACCTGACTGTTTTGTGTTGCTCGCCGCCCCCCTCCCCCCCCCCCCCTGCGCCACCTTCACTGCAAGCCCAGCACCCCAGCCCCCAACCTCTAGCACACCTGCATCCACACCCACACCCACACCACTTGCGCCCCTATTTCCTGCCCCCCCCCCCCCCGTGTGCCCCACCTGCTGCCACCCTCAGCTGCAGCTCCACCAGGTCCACACTCTAGGTCCACTGGACTCCCCCTAGCAACCGCACCTGACTGTTTTGCGTTGCTCGCCGCCCCCCTCCCCCCCCCCCCTGCGCCACCTTCACTGCAAGCCCAGCACCCCCAGCCCCCAACCTCTAGCACACCTGCATCCACACCCGCACCCACACCACGTGTGGTCCTTTTTTCTGCCCCCCCCCCCCCCCGGGTCCCACCTGCTGCCACCCTCACCTGCAGCTCCACCAGGTCCACACCCTGCCCTGCGTGACACGGACCGTGACACCCCGCCCCCCTCCCCTCCCACCATGCTGCCCCCCCCCCCCTGCTGGCCTGCCCCCCCCCCCCCCCTGCTGGCCTGCCCCCCCCCCCTCTCCTGCCCCCCTCCCCCCGTACTTGCCGGTGTCATCCCCTTCCATCCCCCCGCCTCCCTCCCACCTGCTGCCACCCTCAGCTGCAGCTCCACCATCTCCGCACCACACCCGCCGGTCCATCACGCCCTTCTCCTGCCCCTCCCCTTTCCCCTCTCTGCCCCACCCCCTTCCCCGCGTCCCAGCTGGTCGTCCACCCCCTCCCTCCCACCTGCTGCCACCCTCAGCTGCAGCTCCACCAGGTCCACTCCTGTGATCGCCTCAGTCACAGGGTGCTCAACCTACAGCAGCAGCAGCAGTTTGTGTGTGTTAGACACTAAGCTTGATGACAGACGATACAATCATCATGACAGTTAGAAACACTTTCGTGAGGGTGCGTCTAGTCACGCACCGGCAAACAAATGTGCTAATGGGGGGGAGGTTGTTACAAGTGGATACTTTCACCGCTGAGCGGTACTCTCCACACGGGATGAACTGGGAAGACACACCTGCAAAAAAAACCTGCAGCAAGACCGGCAAACAAGACCAGCCCCCAAAAAAACACACACCATCAAGGGCAACTGCCACACACACCAGGTATAGGATCGCTAATCAGATAGCCAAAAGGATGTGTGTGTGTGGGGGGGGGGGGAGGAGAGGTTGTGGACGTGTTGGGTGTCTCTGCAGTGGAGGTAAACCCCACCACCATCCAAACCAACTCGCTCAAACCTTTTTTCTGTCCACACACGCCCACACTACACCGCTGCAAACAAAAGAACATAACAACACTACTACCACCCCAAACAGCTGCCGACGTTCAGGTGTGTACCAACACGCGAAAGTGGACCGCAACTTGAAACTTAAAACCGCACCTGCAGTCGTGTGTTCATCTCCATGAAGAAGAAGTCCTGCGTGTCGACGTCCACAATAAACTCGACGGTGCCGGCAGACCGGTAACCGACCGCGTGCGCTGCTCGCACTGCTGCCTCGCCGATGTGCCTGTGGAACTCCTCGGGGAGGCCTGCACGGTACATTGCGCGAATGCAAAAAGCACATGTTTCAGGAAGTCATGCCCCGCTGTCGATTCCAACACTTGCTCTGGTTCACATCCAAAGGATACTTGCAGTGCCTGCATATGGTTCGGGTGGAATCTGTGGCAACCATACGCGCCCAGCCTGCTTGTGGGCCAGAAACATAACATCCTGATCAGGCGAACCCTCCACTACACTCCAACAAGCCTGCCGCAGGCATACGGTACCGCGGTCAACCGCGGTCCAACAGTTACCTCAGCACACCGACAATGCCTGGTTTACAAACCCCCTGGACGGGTGGGGTGGGGGTGACCCAACCACACACTCAACCTTGGGGCTGCCCCCCCCCCCCCCCCACACACACACCCTCCATGAGCCACACCCCCAACCCCCGCCTGATGCTGGTGCCCCCTCAATCCTCTTCTGGTGCCACCAGAGACGGTCTCTCGTTCACCATTCATACATGGCCATCACCCCCCCCCCCACACACACACATTACTGTGTCTATAAACAACAGGTCCCCCCCACTGGGCATGTACAAACAGCGACCCCCCCCCCCCCCACCTGGTGCTGGTGCCTCCTCGATGATCTTCTGGTGCCTCCGCTGCACACTGCAGTCCCTGTCAAACAGGTACACTGCCTTGCCATGCGCATCAGCAATGATCTGCGAAACACACAACATGGGGGAGGGCAGGGAGGTGCATTCAAGAGTGAAATGGCCTGGGGCCAAGGGAGGCGGGGAACCCAGGCAGGGTGGCAGGGGAGGCAAGCAGCGGCAGCAGCAATGACAACAGCACCAACATTGAGACCGCAGCCTTGTCGCACATGTACAACGCCTCGCAGTAAGCATCAAGGTCTGCGATTCAAGGAATATGGGCGGGACAGGTGGGGGGAGGCGGCGGAACAAGGGTGTGTTGGCTCGAAGGGGAGGCGGCACACTACATGTGGCCAGGCATGCAGGAGAGCTGTATATGTGCCTGAAAGCCGACACAGCCAGCACGTTGCGGTGGGCTCAGCTGGAGCAGCCAATGACACATGCACCTGCATTTCAGTGTGTCGTGGGTTTGTGATGTATGTAGCGGTCCAGCATCACCCTGTCACAGTCACTAGTACACTCAACCATTGATGATTGCCCCCACTTCTTCTAGCACTATGTCCGTCAGAGGAGGGCAAGCGGAGGGCTGGTCTTCATATTGGTGAGCAAGTGTTGTTAGTTTGTGAACGCACCTGCACATCGATGTGTCGTGGTCGTGTGATGTACCGCTCCAGCAGCACCCTGTCGTTGCCAAACGATATACTGGGCTGTTGACACAGCTGTTGAGAGAAAGAAGAGAAGTGTCCCACACATGCCGCGAGGACAGCATTTTGCCAGTTACTATGTCCCCCGCCTCACCCACACACACCCCCCTTCCTTCCCCACCACCACACACGCACCAGCACACAGGAACTTCATCAACGCACCTGCACTTCGATGTGTCGTGGTCGTGTGATGTATCGCTCCAGCAGCACCCTGTCATCGCCAAAGGATGACACAGCCTCACGCCGGGCAGAGTCCAGCGCAGACACAAACTCAGACTGGCAGCAGCAGCAGCAGCAGCGCCGGCAGGTAAGGTCACGGCTGAATGGACAGGCAAGATTTGGGGTTGTGTGCATATAAAAAGTAACGCATGCATCGACACACATGTTACACATAGGCCTGCACCCATCTGCACAACCCCCAATCCCCCCGCCCACCGCACACACGATCTCATCCCGCTGTTGGAAGGCAATCTTCATGCCCTTGCCGCCACCCCCAGCCACTACCAACGATCTGCTAGCCTAGCCTACTGAGTGTCACCTGCACATTCTAGCACCCCCCCCCCCGCCTCCGTCCAGCTGCCCCCCCTCCCCCTGTTTGAATGCGATCTTCATGCCTTTGCCTCCACCCCCAGCAACTACCCCCAACGTGCTAGTGCGCCTGCCCTCCAGCAGCACCCCCCCCCTCCACACACACAGACACCCCCCCCCCCCCGCCAGCCCAGCTACCACCCCCTATCTCTCACACCTGTTTGAATGCGATCTTCATGCCCTTGCCTCCACCCCCCGCCACAGCCTTCACCAGCAGGGGAAGCCAACACCATCAGCCTCACGGGTAAGGCTGGTGACACACACAGCAGCAGCAGCAGCTGGTTGTTGGCAGTTGCTTACTTAAAGACATGAGCCCTCTTGGCCCACAAGTGTCGGGCGGCATAACAAAAGCATGGCAGTGTAATGCCAGCATAGCTCTATGCGGACGACCCCCTACCTGGGGTAGCCCTCCCCCCCCTACCCGGAGCACCTGGGCAGGGGTGAGCGACCCCTCGGGTAAGGCACTGCCACTGGGCAGCCCCTGGATGAGAGGGTGGGTTTGGGTGCGGGCACCCCTACCCCGGACTGGCACACACTAACCAAGGGGTACCCAGCCTTGACTAGGATTGATTAGGGCCATATTCCCTTGGGTAAGTCCAACAGTGGAGACTGTACCCAGGTACCCTCGGCAACTGAAGAGGGGGGTACCCAAGGTATGGGGTTGCCAGCATAGTGATAGAGACAGTGTGATGCATTGGCAGTCCATTTGGCCCCTCCAACCTTACTTACAGGCTTGAGAGGCTTCAAAAAGCAGGAGGAACACTGGGATCTGTTGCTGTCCCTGGTTTTCAGCCCTTAACATAGTCACAAAGGAGCCTACAAAAGCCAGGAGGGGATCACTGGGATCCATTGCTGTCCCTGGTATCCAGGCATGCACATATTCATGGAGCAGTTATGTGGGAAGGCCACACTCACAATGTGTCGTCCTGGTTGTCCCCGTGGTATCCGGGCACCACCGGCACCCCTGCCTCTGACATGATGCGCTTGCTGGCAGCCTTGTCTCCCATCGCCCTGCAGCAACCAGGGCAGGGAAGGGGGGGGGGGAAAGCAGGCGGGAGGACGAAACCAAATTCGTGAGCCTGACTGTTTGAGTACTGCGCATGTGTAGAGGGAGGGGGAGTCCCCATGAATCGGAGTGCTTGCTGGAAGCATTGTCACCTGGGGTTGCAGACACAACTATGCACAGCAAGCACATCTTGAAGGGTCAACAGAGCGAGGGGGGGGATATCTCTGACCGTGGGCGCACACCAAGCAGCTCTTACATCCCCGCGCTTCTTAGTGGAACCCACAAAACCCTCTGTGTTGTACAACAAACCACTCACTTGATCGCGTCTGACGGGGGCCCCACGAAGGCGATGCCAGCAGCAGCACAGGCATTGGCAAAGCCAGCATTCTCTGACAGAAAACCATAGCCTGCAAGTGACACCACACAGTGCAGCACACTGTCATGGATCCAAAGCCAGGTCACTTGAAAGGCTGACCGGGTTTCAAACCCTTATGATCTGGGGTAAGAGTGGGATCGCCCGACAACAAGACACAGACAAGATCAAGACACAGACAGCACAACCCATACACAGTCTAGGCGCGCCCTTTACGACATACACAAGACGCAGACAGTGTGAGGACAGAGACAGATAGCAGAGACACCCCCTTCCCCCACCTGGGTGTATGGCGTCCACTCCCTCTCGCTGTCCCACCTCCAGCATGACACCTCCCCTGAGCTAGCTACTCTGCACTCACTCGTTCCTCTACACCATCTGACAACGGTTTGGGTCAAGGCCCACCCTTGAGCTTCATGCTGAATTTCAGGGCTATCTTCAGCCACCCTCGCGGGAGCAATACGGGGCCCATGGCGCACCCCCCTCCCCCCCCCCCCCTGGGTGTATAGCGTCCAACCCCACACGCTGCGCCACCTCCAGCGTGACATCACCCTCAGGTAGCTCCTCTACGCTCACCTGCCCCACTACACTTTCTGTTTGGGTCAAGGCCCACCTTGTTGGATCAGGGCTGATCACCCTTCCAGGAGCTATGCGCGGCTCAGGACGCACCCCCCCCACACGCACACCTGGGTGTATAGCGTCCACTCCCACGCGCTGTGCCACCTCCAGTACGACACCCCCCTCAGGTAGCTCCTCTGCGCTCACTTGTCCCACTACAACACTTTCTGTTTGGGTGAAGGACCGCATTTCAGCGCCACGGCTACTCCTGGCCAGTACTAATCTTTCAGGAGCGTTACGGGGCCCATGGCGCACCCCCCCCCTCCCAACACACACACCTGGGTGTATGGCGTCCACTCCCACACGCTGTGCCACCTCCAGCATGACATCCCCCCTCAGGTAGCTCCTCTGCCCTCGCTCGCCCCACTACACTATCCGACAACGGTTTGGGTCAAGGCCCACCCATTAGCTTCATGCTGAAGTTCAGGGCTACCTTCGACCACCCTCGCGGGAGCAATACGGGGCGCATGGCGCACCCCCCCCCCACACACACACTTCCCAACACACACCTGGGTGTATGGCGTCCACTCCCACACGCTGTGCCACCTCCAGCATGACATCCCCCCTCAGGTAGCTCCTCTGCCCTCGCTCGCCCCACTACACTATCCGACAACGGTTTGGGTCAAGGCCCACCCATTAGCTTCATGCTGAAGTTCAGGGCTACCTTCGACCACCCTCGCGGGAGCAATACGGGGCGCATGGCGCACCCCCCCCCCACACACACACACTTCCCAACACACACCTGGGTGTATGGCGTCCACTCCCACACGCTGTGCCACCTCCAGCATGACATCCCCGCTCAGGAAGCTCTTCTGCCCTCACTCGCCCCACCCAATCAATATCTGTTTGGGTCCCAGCCCACCTTTTAGGATCAGGGCTACTGTCGCTAACCTTTGGGCGTCAGGGCTACTCCTGAGGAGTACCCCTTCCAGGAGCTATACAGGGCTCATGGCGCAACCCTACACCCCCCCCCACCACACAACCCACCTGGGTGTATTGCGTCCACTCCCACGCGCTGTGCCACCTCCAGTACGACACCCCCCGCCCCCTCAGGTAGCTCCTCTGCCCTCACTTGTCCCACTACAACACTTTCTGTTGTAGTCCTTAAAGGACCACATTTCAGTGCAAGGGCTACTCCTGGCCAGTACTAATCTTTCAGGAGCGTTACGGGGCCCAGGCGCACCCCCCCCCCCCGTGCCGACACACACATGGATTCCTTGTGCCTAACACACCTGGGTGTATGGCGTCCACTCCCACGCGCTGTGCCACCTCCAGTATGATGTCCCCCCTCAGGTAGCTCTCACGGGCGGGAGGGGGGCCAATGCAGAACGCCTCGTCAGCTAGCTTGACAAACTTTGACTGACGATCAGCCTCACTGGGTGGTGTAGAAATCGGGGTGGTGTTGGTGGTGGTGGTGGTGGTGGTGGTGGTGGTGGGGGGGGGGGGCGCAAGGGGGTGGGGGTGAAGAGGGGTATTCAGGACAGCTGGTCAAGGAAGGGGGGTTGAGTGGGGGGAGAGGGGCAAAGGGAGGGGGGGTGCAGAAGGGGATGAGGCAGGGAGGGGGCCCAATGCAGAACGCCTCGTCAGCTAGCTTCACAAACTTGGACTGACGGTCCGCCTCACTGGGTGGTTGGGGAGGTGGTGGAAACAAGTGGTTGGGGGGGGGGGGGGGGGGAGGAACAGAGGGGGGTAAACATGGTATTCAGGATAGCTGCCAGCAGGGTTGCGGGTGGGTGCGGGTGGGGGTGGGTGGGGTTGGGGTGGGGATTGGGGGAGGAGCAGGCCAGGGAGGCGGTGCGTAAGGGGTGAGGGAGGAGAGCGGGAAAGGCCCGATGCAGGACTTAGCTAGCTGCACAAAGTTGGGGGGGGGGGGACAAGGATGCGCGGGGCGGGGGGAAGGGGAGCGGGGGAGGGAGGTGCATGTCAGCTTGAGTGCGTAGGCCAGCGCGGGGGGGGGGGGGGGGTGGCGAGGGCCCTATGCAGATCGCCTCGTCAGCAAGCTTCACAACTTGGACTGGCGGTCAGCCTCATTGGGTGCGTATTTGGGGGGGGGGGGGGGGGAGGGGGGCAGAGGAGGGGGTGTAACAGAAGTATTCAGGATAGCTGGTCAGGGGCCGGGGGCAAGGCAGGTGTGCAGAAGGGGTGAGGTAGGGAGGGGGGTAAGGGGCTTATTGCAGAACGCCTCGTCAGCGAGTTTCCCAAATTTGGACTGGCGGTCAGCCTCACTGTACATGTGTGTGTAGGCGGGGGGCCGCAGGGATGCGTGGGTGATGATGGTTTGACAGCCTGGCTTTGGATACATAGCAATGCGCCAGCAGCAGTTTGGGCAAGGGATCAATGCAGAAGGCCTCATCAGCAAGCTTCACAAACTTGAACAGACGGTCAGCCTCACTGTTTGGTGTTGTGTGTGGGTGTGGGGGGCGGGGTGGGGAGGGGTTGGGGGGGGGGGGGTTGTAGGGGGTGAACAGGAGTATTCAGGACAGCTGCTCAAGAGGAGGTGGGGGTGGGGGTGGGGTGGGGTGGGGTGGGTGTGGGGGGGGGGGGTGCAGAAGGGGGGGAAGCAAAGGGGGTAAGGGGCCCGATGCAGAACGTGTTGCCAAATGTGTTTCAAGTGACATGCGAAGCAGTGATGAGCAGCGTGCGTGTGGGTGGGGTGGGTGAGTGGGTGGGAGAATAGAGTGTTGCCAGTGCAGTAGTAAGAGCTTGGCATGCCCAGCTGCATATTGCCCAATGCTGGAGGCCTCAGGGTGGGGGCCCAATGCTGAAGGGCTCGTCAGCAAGCTTTTGTGACGGCTGACTGCGTCAAGTAGTGCCCCAAAAACCCCATGCCTCACCTGAACACAGCCACTGCGGGGATCCCCAAGCGTCCTCCAACCCTCAGACCCCATGTAACCTCCCACCCACCACTCTCCACCTCCTGGAGGGGGCACACCACACGATGAGAGTCACTGCCTCACCTGATCACAGCCATTGTGGACACCACGCCCCCCCCTCCCCCCTCCCCCCCTTTCCCCTCTCCCCCTTGGTGGGGACAGAACACAATCCCCATTGCCTCACCTGAACACTGCCACTGTTGGGATGCCCAGGCGCCTTGCACTGGTCAACACCCTGCAGGCAATCTCACCACTGCAGCACACATGGCACCCCAGAGAGACGGGGGGGGGGGGGGGGGGGCACAGCAGGTGACAGCACAGCACAAGGCAGCACAGCATGAGGAAAGCAGTGTAGAGGGACGCAGCACAGCAGATTGGGGGGGGGGGAGCACCTTCACAGCATGCACCAAGTCAACCAAGTGCACCTCCCTAACAAATGCTCCGGGCTGAGCTTGGCATGCAGTTTGGCACTTGTCAACAAACAAGATGATGGATGGTGAAACGTTTTTTGTGAGAACTCTAGTTATATTGTCTGCTAGTCAAAGCAGGGGGCACACAGAACTCGCACATTTGCATAAGGCCCCAACAACTGCTGGGCGGTTGGGGGGTGCAGCAAGGGCAGCAAGCAAGCAGAGGACTCACCGGTTGGCCACCAGCAGCTTTTTGAGTGCGGGAGGGGGTCGAGCAGCACTGTGTGCGCTCCGTGTCTGCTGCTGTAGCTGCCCTGGCTGCAATGCAGCAGCTGCAGGGGCCCATGACAGGGGTAGGGATCTGCAGTGCGTTAGGAGGCCCAAACACCGGACTGCCCCCGCTGGCATGCTGTAAAGGACCTTTAATGGTATGATACAGGCTGCTGGGGGGTGTGTATGGTCTTTGTTAGGCCTGCTTTCGATGCTGCTGCACAGAGCAGAGATGATCAACCAACTGAACTGAAACTGGTATCAGCTCAGCAGGAACAACGCAGCAGCACACGCCTGGATTGAATGACACCAAGCTCAATCCAAGGTCCTACACAGAGATGAGACAGTGAACTGCGATACGAGACTCATTAGTGCGAAGCTGACGTGGCCGTTTCAAGTTCTCAAAACCTCGTGCCTCGGCGAATGCATTCGAACACCAGCATATCAAAGTTCCTGACAACGTGATCCACAGTGCCTTTCGGAATGCTTCCGCAATGCGGTGCCATCACTGGACGATCCAGCGAGATCTTCCCAACAAACTGCTGTGCTTGCAAGCACCTTATGAGAATGCTCTAACATTGAACGGCTCCGGCTGCTGTTGGTCTACAGCAGGGCAGTACACAGCCCCAGCAGCACTAGCAACAGCAGCACACCACCAGCAGCTGCAGTGGCAGCAAGACAGTAAGAGCAGCAACATCTGGCAACACGTGTTGCATCGCTTGAAGCTGCCAGGATACTAGGAAGCTGCTGCATTTGATGAGTTTGCTGAGTGTGCTGAGTCTGCTGAGGTTGCTGCGTTTGCTGAGTTTGCTGAGTGTGCTGCTACCTCAGCATGAAGGGTCACGTGTGCCCGGCAGCCTGAGGCACTGCCTGTCTTGCTCACCGGTACTGCTCACCACTGGTTCACACTATCTCTAGATACATCAGCCACTGGTCAGTCAAACTTGCTTGCGACAGACCTGCACCCGCCGGCTCTGCAGATATCCAGAGCCATCCATGTACCGTATCACCACTGCCGAAACAGGCTTGTTTGGTAGCCTGGCTCCCCTCCCCTCCCCATGGCCAAGCCGCCACCGCTCTTCCAACCCTAGGTCTGGTTTTGATGGGGAGGGGACCACCCGCTCGATGGCCCATCATGCAAACACAAGAGCCTGACGGAGGCTGCAGTGGAAGCAATGCTTGCAGGTGCACTCAGCCGGACAGCTGCTGTCAGGGGGCCTCACAGGGCCCCTCCCCTCCCCCTGCACTGGCAAGCCCAGTCCTACTGTTGAGTACTTGGGCATTCAACAGCAACATGGCTCAATACGCACAACAACAAATCGTCACTGTGGGTGCTCTGTTGTGTGGGTTTGTAGCGGTCACAGTACTGAGCACCCGGTGGGCCCATATCCACAGCCCAGCAGCAGCAGCAGCAGCAGCAGCAGCAGCAGCAGCAGCAGCAGCAGCAGCAGCGCCTACATACACAACCCGCAAAGGGGGCCTGCTTGGCCCTCAGGCACTCAGTGCTACCATCAACAGCGGCACTGCTGCTGCTGCTGCTGCTGCTGGAGCTGCTGCTGCCCCCAGGCACTCGGTGCTTCTTGAGCTTATCAATAGATTGTCTGATGCTGTATGGTGGCAGCGTGGAGCAGATTTGGGTGTGTGCTGGTAAGACCCTGGTGTGTGTCAGTCTGACACCCCCGGCTGCCCCCCCCCCCCCTCGCGCAGTCGATGCTTGCAGGTCCAAGGCTAGCTAAGG
Organism: Desmodesmus armatus; assembly: GCA_007449985.2. Lineage (NCBI taxonomy): Eukaryota > Viridiplantae > Chlorophyta > Chlorophyceae > Sphaeropleales > Scenedesmaceae > Desmodesmus > Desmodesmus armatus. The sequence goes on along the minus strand of VIIQ02000059.1, from coordinate 32,022 downwards.
TTCCATGGTTTGTGACAGTCACCAGCTCATTGTTCTACACGATTTGATGTCGTGATTACTCACAATCTACGATTGTACCTCACTATCAACTCCCATCGCAACTGACAGCTGTCCAGAATGGAGCACCAGGGGCGCGGTGCGTGTACGTTAGCACACCTACGATACCCAATCTTTTCCTGTCGAATCTTGCGTGTTTGGTGCCCGTAGTCCGCTGGATCTTCGACTTCTTGTGCTACAGCTGTTACTGTTAGCTCGTTGTTGCTCCAATATCAAATCAGCAGCTTTCATCTGAGCATCTTATCGCGCATCACATTAACGCACTTCGAAAGCTTCGTTTGCTGTTGGCAGATCTTGCAATAGCAGCATGGCAGTCGGTTGGCTGCTGGGCTTGCTGTTGTCTGTGAGCACAGCAGTAGCATACCCCGAGTATAAGGCGGAACTGCCCAACATACCATTAGTCAATGGTTCCCCTTGGCCTGGAGTGGGGCACTTGAGCAGGGTGGAGGTGGCCTGCGAAACCAGTTTGGCAAGGTGCGATCCGGTTCGAACTGCTAAGCATTGGCAGTCCATCCATATCGCATTTGGTAGCAGATGCAGGATAGACGATGATATCCAGCAGCAGATAAGTGCATTTGATCGCCTGTAGTGCATTGCATTGCACACTGAAGTTGTGGGACAAACAGTGCTGTTGGTTGCAATGCGCAAGTCAGACAAACCTGTGTGCGCTGTACCCACAGCATTCCACCTCACGCCAACTGCAGCATTTGCTGTTTTCTGCAGCAGCTGGATTGATCCTGACTCAAGCACCACCCTCCACTTCATGCTGCAACCGCTCCCTGGAACTTTGCTGCAGCGGGAAGATTGGCCCCTCGCCACCCATGCATCCCCACTGTCACACGCACTCGTGCCACCATGTGACACCCCCCCCCCTTCCCTGGCTGCAAATTGCCCCCCCCCCTCCTGTGCAGGACTTTGCTGCAGCGGGTTACACCTGGACTCAGGTGCTGTGCTGTGCTGATTGGTACCAGTAGTGACGCACACAGCTGCGTTGGCCTCCTGTGCAAGACTTTGCTACAACAGGAGCATTTCCCCCCCTCCCCACCCCAGCCCCGCCCCCCATCCTACCTTCCAGACACCCTCACACCACCATGCCCACCCTGACACCACCATGTCCCCCCCTCGCTTCAATTCCTTCCCCTGTGCAGGACTTTGCTGCAGCGGGTTACACCTGGACGCAGGCGCTGTGCCGTGCCGACTCTGATGGTGACGGGCACAGCAACGGGCAGGAGCTGGGCGACCCACACTGCGAGGTGGGGTGGCTTGGTGTCTGGGGGGGGGGACTTGGGTTTTCTGGGGGGGAAGTGGGGTTTAGAGGGCAGGAGGGGGCGTATTTGGGGGGGGGGGGAGATGCTAACTGGGGTTGGGAGGGCAGGAGGAGGTAGTTTGCGAGGGTTGGAGGGCACATTGCAGTGTGTGCTGCTGTCTGAAGGGTTGATAAGGTGGTGAAGGCTTTGTGTGGAAGGGTGGAGTCTTGTGCATGCGATCGGAGAGGGTGTGGAAGGTCCTGTTGGTGGGTGGTGGGGAGAAATATGCCAAGGTAGATAGCGGATGCATTAGACAATGCAGATGTTCATGTGCCCCCGTCTCGCAGACAACTGCTGCTGTTGCCAGCACTCTGGACATGACTTGCTCATCATCGTAACAACCGTGCAAACCCTCCTATGTGATCGCTGTCCTCTTCTGATCCTGTAGCCCAACTGCTGCTGCATAATCAACGTGCTGCCCCCCCCCTCTCTTGCTGTCGCAGTGGCAAAAGGGCAGCCCAACCCCAAGGCCACCACCACCACCATCTCCCACCCAGGCCTCAAGCAGTCAGTGCCACAACCCCTCACAGCCAAAAACGTCAAGGCCAACACACCTACCAACCCATCTGCACCTGCACCAGCAGCAGCTTCAGGGGCGGCCACTACCAGCAGCAGCAGCAGCAGCAGCAGCGGGCAGTACGAGCCCAATGCAGACATGCCTGTACCCCAGGGTTCAGAGCGCAACCTGAACGGTGATAAACCGCAGCGCTGGTGTGAGGCACGCAGGGCGGCAGCTGCTGGCAGCAGTGACACTGCTGCCGCTGCTGGTGACGGCGGCAGCAGTGGCAGCAGTGGGCTGGTGGGCAGCAACCATGACTGGTTGAACATCAGCCTGCCTGAAATGACTGTGCTGGTGAGCAATGTGTGCGCCGAGGGGGGGGGCATGTGGGAGTGTGAGGGGCGGTGATAAGGGGTGGGGGTTAGGAGTGGGGTGGGATGGGGTAGGCGGCGGCGCGGAGGGTGGCGAGGGGGGGCGTACATGTGGGATTGCAAGTGAGAGGTGGGGGTGAGGGGGTGTGGGTGGGGTGGGGGGCGGGTGGCGTGTGTTTTGGGGGGGGGGGGGGGGGGCATGTGGGCTCGCCAGTGAGGGGGCGGGGGTAAGGGGGGTGTGCAAGGGGTGGGGAGGGGGGATGCTAAGGCACATTCAGCTGCACTCTTCAACCTGTGCTGGTGACTGGAGTGTTGCTACATTTGCGTTGATGCCTGTGTGAGAGAAAAGGGGGGGGGGTGGCAAGGCTGCAAGGGCTCACATGTTTTCAATACCCCAGCACGCAAGCCATGCCCTGCTGTAGTGCACTACGTGTAATGACGTGCTTGTGCTGTCACTGTGCCGCAACCAGCTGTACTGCTGTTACTGTACCACTTTCCAGACAGCATTCTAGATGCCTCGTAGTGTGTAAAAAAAGCAGCTCATCGTTACTTCTCACCTGTTCTGCTGTGTACATCTGCGCTGTTGTTACTGCTGTACTGCTGCTTTACTGTACTGCTGTTTCCCGCACAAATCCCAGGGTACCCCCGACATGTACAGCTGTCACACCATTCGAATCCCTGACCACATCCCAGACGCCCGGGAGTTTGTGGGAGTGGCTGTAGGGCTAGATGGTGCTTCTCACCTGCACCACATTCTGCTGATGGACTGTCCTGGCGACCTGTGGTTTCTAGATGATGTCACACGCAACAGCGAGATGTGTACCACACACGCGGGGAGCATGTTTGCCGCCTGCAACAGATGGTGAGAGGGGGGAGGGGGTGGGGAGGTGCTTGTGTAGGGGGGGGGGGTGGCTTGTTTAGGGGAGGGGGGGTGAGTTGAGTGTGTGGGAGTAGCAGTGGGGCTAGATGGGGCCATTTGCGCCACATCTTGCTGATGGACTGTCCTGGGGACCTGTGGTTTCTAGATGATGTCACACGCAACAGCGAGATGTGTACCACACACGCGGGGAGCATGTTTGCCGCCTGCAACAGATGGTGAGAGGGGGAGGGGGTGGGGAGGTGCTTGTGTAGGGGAGGGGGGGAGGTGCTTGTGTAGGGGAGGTGGGGGAAGGTGTTTGTGTAGGGGAGGGGGGGGTGAGTTGAGTGTGTGGGAGTGGCAGTGGGGCTAGATGGGGCCATTTGCGCCACATCTTGCTGATGGACTGTCCTGGGGACCTGTGGTTTCTAGATGATGTCACACGCAACAGCGAGATGTGTACCACACACGCGGGGAGCATGTTTGCCGCCTGCAACAGATGGTGAGAGGGGGAGGGGGTGGGGAGGTGCTTGTGTAGGGGAGGGGGGGGAGGTGCTTGTGTAGGGGAGGTGGGGGAAGGTGTTTGTGTAGGGGAGGGGGGGGGGGTGAGTTGAGTGTGTGGGAGTGGCAGTGGGGCTAGATGGGGCCATTTGCGCCATATCTTGCTGATGGACTGTCCTGGGGACCTGTGGTTTCTAGATGATGTCACACGCAACAGCGAGATGTGTACCACACACGCGGGGAGCATGTTTGCCGCCTGCAACAGATGGTGAGAGGGGGGGGGGGGGGGAAGGGAAAGCGGAGATTGTGCAACAGGAAAGCCACACAATGACTATAGATCTGACCTTTGACAGGTGGAAGGGGGGGGGGGCAAGCAAAGGGTGGACAGTTGCATGTCAGTGTGTTGTGATGGTGGGCTACTGCATAAGGTCATTCATACGTGCTAAAGCATTCTTGGTGCTGCTGCTGCTGCTGCTGCTGCTGCTGCCCTCCCACATTGTTCCAGGTGGATTGCCACAGAGGCCAACAATGACTACCATATGGTGGGCAAACACGCTGCACCGCACCAGCATAGGACCCTGGATGACAACAATGTTTTGACTGATTTGCACACGTGCAATGCTTGACACCTTGATCCTTTCATGCCTATGAACCATTCTTTCATGCCTATGTATGGCTGAATGCAGACATTCACACCCAGCCTGGGTTGGCAGGCCCCAGTTCTTGAAAGGACGTCAGACTGTGGCAGCTGCCAGGCATGTCTTCAAGGCACTGCAAGTTGCAGTCCTTGTGACTGTGGCATGGATGGCATGAATTACAAACCAGGTTACAAACCTTCTCACTCTGTGTTGCCTGTGTACCTTTGGCCTGTGTGTTTTGCCTGTGCAGTGTACCCCTCCTGGTTTGATTTATGCGAGGGCGGGGGAGATGAGGGCACATAACAAGGTCCTAGTGCTGCAGGTAGGTGTTGCAGGTCCTGTAGCAAGTTGCTGCTGGCACTGTATGGCCCATAGTAAGCCAATGCCAGTCACTGTAATGATTACATGGCATGACACATTCTCTACCAGGTTCAATGCAGCAACGCACCTTCCGCAAATTCCACAAAGACATCATCCAACTTGGATGATGTCTTCGTGGAATTTTCAAAAGGTGTGTGGCTGCATCAAACCTGCTAGAGAATTTGTTGTGCCATGTGATACTGGCATTGACTTGCGCATCAGCACACAGCTTCCTTTGATGGATTTTCGTGTGCGTGCTCATGTTTGTGCGCTTGCATGTGCGTGTGCGTGGCGTGCGCGGGGGGAGGGGGGGGGGCTGGTGCTTGGCCTGCACAGCAACAGCCAGGCATATGAATGGCAAACACCGTGCATTTTCACGGTGAAATTGCAGTAAGCAAGTGACTGTACAGTCGTAACTGTCGTGCCACCATCTTGACCCTCCTGCTGCCCCCCCCTCTTGCATGTCTGTCTCCCAGGTGCACTGGGTGTTTGGTGCCAAGCTGTTGAACAAAAGTGTGACATTGACCAACGCCTCACTCAACCTGATGCATGAGGACCCGCCAGCAGGTGGGTGAAGCTCGAAATAACACACAGTTTCGAGCGGTACTGTGTTGAGCAACACCCCCAACTGCGACGGCCCTGTCTTGACCTAGCATCTGCTCACAATGCAGTGGCACGTTGGCATATAAGGCTATGGCTCTTCTGGTCACAACATGCCTTCAGAGCTGCTTATCGAGTTCAACACCAGCATGCACTCTGTGATATTGCACCATGGTCCATTGAGCAGCACCATCGTGCTGTCAACAACTGATCCCATCATCCATCATCTTTACAGGTCCCTCCACCCACATCATGGAGACCATTGAAGGCACAGCCATCTACCCACCATCGATGCTGCAGGTAAACTCTACCTGTATTTTCCGGGACCCTCGTTTCATTCAACCATGCGACGCCAGGGACTGCTTTCACTCTACCGCTCAACCAACCATGACATGCGCAATCAGTTACCCGGCAACATGGTGGGAAGCACACTCGCCACTGTGACGTGCCTAAGTGTACTTGACAGGGCATGCAGCGCTCGCAAGCCGATGCGCATTCCGTGCATGTACGGGACCGTATCACAACCACTCCTGAAGTTTGGCACAACTGATTCCACAGAAAGTCTCTGAACAAGAATTCTCCGCCTGTCGTGCTGCAGCATGTGAACGGCCTTGTCATTCCAGGGGGTCAAGAGGCCTACACTGCCGACTACAGCTGTGCCAAGCGCTGCACCTACGTGCCTCTTGGGGGACTCATGGGCAAGCCTGTCACCATAGCAGGTGGGCAGGGGATGCCGGATATCATGTATCAATACATGCCTGTTGGCCAAACCGCCTGGCCGCAAGATGTGGAGTCGGTACTTGTTGACTCAGCAGGCTGGGGTTCAGCTCGGCAGTCGTGCTCACTCCTGCTGCTATGCATGCCAACTTGCCAGTTGCGTGCGCCGCAGTGACGACTGAAGGGTTTGTTCAATGCGCGCACAGTGTGTCAACTAGTAGCACTTGTGTCACTTCAGTGTCCCTCCAAAGCACCCTGATTGTGAGTGAGTGTCTGTGTGACTTTGGTATCCACAGTGAGACAAGCGTGCGCACAGATCTGACCGCCATCCACCTTACTGGAGGCCTGTGACGTGCTGTTGTGATGAAGGGGTGATGCCGACCCATGCAGCGGTGCAGCCCTACACCTTATCCTGCCTCCGTCACGGCCATTGATGGCTCTGCTGTCTTTTGCTGCTTGCATTGCAGGGTACACGTTCCATGCCCACCACTACCTCACAGGTGGGGCTGTCAGCAACTGGCTACTTGCTTGCGTGCGCAGACAACAGTTGCCAACTGTGTACGTACACATGTGCAGGTTAGCCGTCATGGGATGGCAACCATCAGAATGCTGTGCTGACAAACTCGGACTGGCTGCTGACTCGTTGTGTTTTTTTGATTGATTATCAATTAGTTATTACTATCATAGTGACAAAGTGAAGTCAAAAGGTTTAGGGCGTCCATCCTTGTCTATCTCCTGCGGCCAGTTGTGCACAACCACGGCCAACAGGTGCCAGCACTCAGTGCCTGTGACAGTGGCAGACTATCTGTTCTGCGGCACCACAACAAGGATGCAATTGCCAAAATGTACCAATTACCAAAATGTACCAGGTTGTACATCTACCGCAAATCCACTCCCATCACCCGCGCCCCCCCTTTGTCTAGTCCTTACTCCATGTTCTGCCTGTGCCTGCCCCCCCCCCCCCCCCCCCCCCCCCGTCAGGCATGACCATGCGCATTAAGCGCTGCCCCCTGACCCGCCTACCTGACGTGGCCTGGGAGGTGACCGACTGGCAGCAGTCAGTGGTGCACCCTACATACGACGTCACAGGTAACCACCTCTTACCTGTGACACACTATGTCAAGGCCGGCTGTATGCACGAGGTTGCCATACATTTCATACAAGCCTTGTAGCTACAATGCAGCACGCTGTGTTGGGGGGGGGGTCATGCCGCCCTGGCAGCGCATTGCGTCGTCACAAGGAGTGTTTCTGGGATTGACCAGGCTGGTTTGACCGACTTGCCAGTGTCCTTGCCCCCCCCCCCCCCCCCAGCGTGCAACATGCAACAGGTGCCAGCATGACCTATCACACACCGTGGCAGTCTGTCTGATTGTGTGCGTATGTGACTTGCAGGCCAGGACATTCAGCTGTACCCTGGTGACACCCTCAGCTGGTCCTGCACCTTCAACACATCAGCAACTAACAGGACCGTGTACGGCGGATATGCCGGCTACTCCGAGGAGATGTAAGTGGCTAGTGCAGCAGCTCTTGCCAGATGCACAGTACTCTGATTTTGCCAGTGTCTTCCCAACTGTCACAGGCACACACGTGCACTGCATTGCTTGTGATATTCTGATGTTCCAATCTATTGTAGCACATCGTGTATCAGGCTCAACACGTGTGGCTCTGTCCTCCTCCCCCCCCCCCCCCCCCCCCCCCCCCCGTGGTGCTGCTGGCTCAGCCAGTGAATTGTGCAGCCAGCAACTATTGCCAGATGCACAGTACCTTGATCATCAAGTTTCGGCAGTGTCTTCCCTACTGCGAACACACTTTGTTGTGTCAATCAGGCTCAACAGGTGTGGCTCTGTTCTCTTCTTTAATCTCAAAAAAAAATAAAAATTAAATTAAAAAGAAAGATCCCCCCCCCCCATCTTGCTGCTGCAGGTGCATCATGCTGCTTCACTACTACCCGCGCAACAGTCTGTTGAGGGGCTGCATGGCCGTCACCCCCCAGCAAGGGGGCCACTCCCTGTGCATGTTTGAGGGGGCACAGATCCTGCAGTGGCAGTCGGCAGAGGCAACAAGGGTACCTGTCAGGTGGGGGAGCTGCATATCTTCAGCTGTGCAGCCCTTGCGCCCAGATTGTACATGCGCAGATGGCGTCACCAATATTGTGCAGCCGCATGTGGCAAAGTTTGCTGTGACATGCGGCACAGACAGGCAACCAATTGTGAATGCACATATTCATGTTTACTTGCCGCAGTGCTGCACCTGTTGCGCTGATCTGTACCCATCCCTGCTTGTGACTGCCACAGGACCGTCCTGTCCCCCCGCTCCCTTCCTCCTGGAGGAGGGCAACCCCAAGGGCTGAACCCCGGCTACAAAGCCTCTGCCATAATCTTCTGGCTGCTGACCCTCACAGCATTCCTATGGGGAGTATCCTTACTGCTGCGCCAGTGCAGCTTTATGGGCCTAGTGCACCGTGCTTACACAAGTGCGGAGCCTGCTGTGCAGCGAAACATACCTATTTACATAATGCATCTGCTGATCGACACGATTGTGCTAGCAGTGTGGTTTCCGACGCTGTTCGCGGGTTGGTGCGGTTGCACCGAGGCGGGTCCGAGTCATACTTGGTCGTTGGGACTTTACTTGATGTATATCGTGGTAGCATATGCGTTGGAGTTGGTCTGGAGGTCCAGGATTGATAAGATGCTTGCGACGCATCACATCGCTACGATCCTCATCATTAGCTTCTTGCTGGGCGAGTTGAGCGCAGATATCTATCAGTATGCGGATGCTGTTATCTTGCTCGGGTTCTTCGCGGTTTTGGAGCAGCCCACGTTCGTGGCGCTGCTGCTGCAGCGGCTGCTCCCGCCCGGCTCTGTGCACACTGCGCGGTCGTGGAGGGTAGCTGTCTGGTCTTGGTTTGGCAGTAAAACCCTGTCGGCTGTGATGGCTGTGTGGCTGATTGCGAGGGATTGGTCAAGCATGCCGCACTGGGTTCGCGGCATGTACATCGGCATCTGGTGTTTTGTGTATGGCATCCAGGTTTGGTCAGGTATGATTCAGTTGAGCATAATGCGCAGCGCTGTTGGGCGCTATCGCAAGCGGCAGCTCGCGGGCTTTCTGCCCAATGCAGATAGCGGGGATGACTTTGGATGGAGCTCTAGGGATAGCTCAAGTGGCGAGCTTGAGTTGCAGGGTTTGACCGCCGCTGTGGTAGATATTCGGGATGGACTTGAGCTGCGCAAGGGGAAGGCTGTGTAGACAGAGTGTCTTTTCCAGAGCAGAGGGAAGAGCGGGGTGGTGTGCTCAGCAATAGTTGCGGCAGAGATGGAGTACTCCAGACTGGCCCTTGACTCCCGTGTCCTCCCTACTATGCAGTTTGCTATGCCGCATGAGACCCGGGCCGGGGATTGCTTTCTGGAGGTGTGGCATGCCAGGCCACGCCTTCACTTCACAGCTTCACATTTTGCTAAGCACAACACATGCTTGAGATCGCGCTGTGCATCGTGTCCTCTGGCTATTGATTCTTCTGTTTCGGATGAGACTCTCCAGTGGAAGTAGGAAGTTTTGCTTTGCCGTGTGAGCCTCAGGCTGGGATTTGCTTTTCGGATGTGTGGCTTGCCATCCACTGCTTCACTTCGCAGCTTCACACATTGCCCAGGACAGCACATGCCTGGGATCGCTGTGGCCCGTGTCCTCTGGCCATGATTTCCTGTTCCAGATGAGACTTTCCAGTGGAAGTAGGATGTGGAAGTTTGCACGTCTTCCCTGTTTGTGGCATAAAAATAACACCCGCTGCCTCAGATGCTTGTTGAGAGCGATGGATGTGCAGACATTTTGCAATGCCTGCGAGCATGATTGTGGCTTGAGTTGCCACGCGCAAGTTGTAGTGAGCCTAGCGCAAGTTGTTGTGAGCCTAGCGCAAGTTGAGTGACAAGCTTTGTGTAAGCCCGCAGTTCTTTTGGCGGCAGCGTTGTTAGGTTGGGATAATCCCTTCCAGTCCCTGCTCTGACAGGCGATAGATGTGCAGACATTTTCAATGCCTGCGAGCATGATTGTGGCTTGAGTTGCCAAGCGCAAGCTGTAGTGAGCCAAGTGAGAAGCTTTGTGTGAGCCCGCAATTTTTTCGCGGTTGCGTTGTTTTTTGGGGATTGGTACTTTCAGTCCCTGCCCCAAAAGGACTTGCAGCAAGGATCAGTGATTGTCGGCTACTCAGTGAAGTGCATGTGATTCACTCACAGCCCTTGAGTGAATTGCATGTGTATCAGGTGCATATTTCGGGATTGCAGATGCTGCAGTTGTTGCATGCTGTCTGTCCTTTCGACTCGCCGATGGCACATGGAGAGGAAGGACCAAACAATCTGGTAGTGACAATACACTGTGAGTCACGCTGCAGGTGATGCAAAGTTCGAGGACGTATGGTCACTGTGCCTGTCCAAACCATTGTTATCAGGCTTTGGAAGGATTTGCACATCATGCATGGATGAATGCATTGTTGCGTTGTTCTTGTGTCACAACATTATCGGATAACAGGGGTGCGAAAGCCCTCTGGCTGGCCACATTGTTCAGGCCTTCGAGTTGTTTTTGGGCCAGGTGGAGGCCCACAGGCGGCCACATCCGGCTGCAGCAAGATGCTTTGCATGTTGTTTGTTTCAGCAGTGCCCAAACATTCTAGGCCTTCTGGCCTTCTGGGCTGCCAGCAGTGGCAGATCAGCGTGTGCCCATGCCGTCCGTGGTGGGCAGCTGGCACTGCAATGGATGCTGGCTGGTGGTGGCACAACGTGATGACAGGGCGTGCCATTCTATGCCAGTCACTGAGTGGCTGAGAGTTGCTGTTGTTCGTTTTCAAGCAATGCAGACTGCTGTGATTTGCTGAGTATTTGAATTCAGGCTCGGCTGACTGTGAAACAAGCCTGAAGATCCCTTTACAGTCCAACTGCTTGAGGGTGTCGACAGCTGCTCAGAACTTTCTCCGGTACCAACCCAATAATCAGGCGTCCCTGAGGCATCCAACACACTCGAAGAGTCTTGTAGCATACAACCCACTCATCAACACCAGTTTTCGAACGGTGCATGCCCATGTATGCGCACAGAGCGGCTCATACTTCAATTTAAAGGAAGCTTGCACATGCACAGGCCCGTCCATGTGGAAGCTGACATGAACAGTCAGACAAAATGCATACACCATAAAGCGATAACCACCAGTGAGCAGCGTCGCATCACAAGCATTAAGACTATATAACACGCCCTGTTGGGTGCGATAGTAGCACAACCGCCGTGGGTCAACACGGGTTCACTGTGGGTCAACGCGTTGACCGGGCCTGGGTAAACCTGTCAACGCTGTGTTGCCGCACTGCCATGCACATTTTTCAGCAGTGACAGGTGTTACATAATTGAGCCTCGCCCGTCACTGCCGGCCGTGCCTTCGCCTATCCGTGCCGGACCTTTCATAGCTCTCCCTGTCCTCCCTGTGCAGGCTGAGCAACAAAGTGATACTGACATCGATCTAGATGCAAGTTCACTTCGTGCATGACTGCCTACCTCTCAAAGCAGTAGCCTTGGGCGACAATGCCTCACATGTGCTCATCACAGACAGCGGCAGCATCGGCTGGAGTGGCATCTCCAAGTCCTTCAGCAGCAGGTGAAGAGCAAATCTGCTGGATCCTCCAAATGCTGAGGTGGTCAGGGGAAGATCTATGACAGCAACTGCTGCCAGCAACTGCTGCCAGCAAGCAACTGTGCATGCAGTACCCCTTGTCAGGCCTGGTTCTAGCTGGCTGTAGCTGAGTCAGCTCTTGTACTCTTCTGCCTGCAGGTTGAAGCAGCTGACGGCTGAGGATGCCACCTTTGAGACAGTGTCCTTGGGGCGTAACCAGGGCAGTGACACATACAGCAAGGCTAAAGACCCTGAGGCTGTCTGGTTCCTAGGATTTACTAAATCAGGGGCCGACCCAGGCAACATGACAACGCTGATGGGTGTGGGGTGTGAACAGCGCGCTCAGAATGTGTGGTGGGGATCGCAGGGGGAGGATATCGTCATCCAGACAGCCTTTGCACCAAGTGGGGGGTGGTATGTCTGGAGGCAGGGTGGTGGTGCTCGGTGGGAAGGCCTGCCTGACTCTCTGAAGAAGGAACTGCGCAAAAGCTGGGACAAGGAAGAAGGGGTGCAGCACCTGTCTGTGGGCCACAATGGGGAGTGGTTTGTGCTGTACAACTCTGGCAGCAGTGCATGGGACGGCCTGCACCCCACATTGCATGGGCTTCTGAAGAAGAAGAAGATAGGCAGTAAGGAGGCTTGGGTGGAATGGGTGGAGTTGGGGCCGGATGGGAGCTTTGTGGCCCTGTTTGATAGCCTCACAGTCTGGTGTGGCTCACAGACCTTGTCAGACCACATGTTGGGGCTGATGTGAGGCCCCTGTATGCTGCGGGACTCCTTGGGTATGCTGTCACAGCAGTGAAAAGAGAAGGGGGGCAAGGGGGGGGGGGGGCAAGCCATTGCTGCAACCCACCTTGGTTGCGCATGCATTAGTTGAGAAAGGCAAGACAGGCAGTACGGAGGTCAGTGTGGAGTGGGTGGAGTTGGGCCCTGAAGGGAGCTTTGTGGCTCTGTTTGATAGCCTAACGGTCTGGTGTGGCTTACAGACGCTGACAGACAACCTGTTGGGGCTGATGTTATGTTCACATGACCCAGAAGTGTGTGTCTCTAGGGAATGCGGGAGCGAGGAGAGTGCCATTCCATGGCTTTAGACCCTCAAGAAAGTGGACACATGTGTGTCTGCCGTGACGGCAGCAAGCCACAGCTGTGGGAGCTTTCAGCAGCTGTGAAATCATTGTGCTATGTCTCAGATGATAGACAGCTGTCTGCTGCCACGCCGCGTGGGCCTCTTTTGCTGCCTGCCCACTTTGAAAGCAACTTGCCATTTGCAATTGGACCTTCCTGCCACGTGTTTTGGAAATGAGTCGCTTCCAATTAGTGCTCTTGGGGTTTTTTGCCTCCATGGGGAGGTTTTCCCCATGACCCAAAATGGCGGGCAGTCTTTGTTGGCGCCTGGGGTTGTTCGTTCCAGATATTTTTGTAGCTGGAATTGTCACTCTCATGACCGCCAGGTACCCTTGTTTGACCATTGCAATCAGTGTGACAGCGAATGCTGGGCATGTACAATGATGCAGGGTTGACAACATAGCCTGCAATGCTTACCGTCTGGAAGACAATATGTACCACCACCACTAACAACCTCATGCTGAAACAGCAGTGATCTCACAACTGACTGGCTTGCAGCAAGCACAACATGGCCCATACATGTGCCATTTTCGATTGCATTTACATGTCGACTTTGCTAGTGTCTCGTTGACAAATCCGATGATGATTTATGGATGGACAAGGCCCTTGAAATGCGACATTCATCAACTCTGCGTACACAAATCACTCAAATGGGCTGACAGCCCCAGTGACTAGACACCTACAGCCAGGACCCAGCTTGCCGCAAGCTGGGTGACCAGATACGCACACGTGGATGACGTAAACAACTCTGCTGCAACCCCGACAGACAACCCAAAGGCTGGAGCAGCCCCAGGCAATGCAAAAGCGGTGCCTAGTCCTTCCAAACCATAAAAAGGAGACAACAGCTGACTGCATCTTGGAGCGTAGCAGCTGACAGCATCGACAGCTATGACACTTGAAGCACTCACAGCACAGCATGTTGTGCCACGCAACACACTGAAGTATCACTTGAGTGATTCGTCGCACAGTGTGTGACACAGCGTGTAACTGCAACGGTGACAGCAGCAGTTGACCGCATGCATGCCAGAAGCAGAAACAGAAATCCACTTGCTGTCAATTGCATCACACTTGAGTGTGTGACTGTACTAGCAACACACATGCCCAAATCGGGCACCACTGTACACTGTGTGACTGCGCAGTGAACAAACTGAACACGCCACGATGGTGAAACAGACTAGCAGACCATTCCCTCGTCCCTTTTCAACAACGCGGGTGCCATACATGCCCAGCGCCGAGGTGCACAGGGCTGAGGCAGTCGGGGCGTACAGCGCTGCTGCTGCTGTCATAACTGCTGCTGCAGCTCCAGCCAACGACCACACATGCAGGGGCGGCCCCTACTGCTGCCCTGTTGACAGCCACTGCTTGTACTGCTGCTACCGCTGCTGCCTCTAGCACCTCCCATTCCGCTCCACGCACGGCCGCCGCTGCTGGTGCTTCCATTGCTGTTTCTGCTGCTGCTGCTGCTGCTGCTGCTGCTGCTGCTGCTGCTGCTGCCGAGTAATAGCTGCTCTCAGCTCAGATGCGTTTGACAAGCTGCATGGACACCAAGACAGCAGGGAGGACATGATAAGTTAAAAAACATGTGTGGAGCAAGATTTGGACAGCAGTACTCATCACACCAACCACTCTGCAGCCAAGCTTTTGCAGAATAGAGTCAAGGTGACAAGGCGTGGTGACAACCTTGAAACATACGACATGTGCAGGTTTGAGGGTTCCTTAGCACACCACCAGTTGGTGAAAGGGGACAACCCCCCCCCCCCCCCCCCCGGGCCGCTGCCTTGGGCTCCCCCCCCCCCCCCCCAAAAAAAAACCAGACCCCCCCCCCGCCCCCTCCCCCTCGACACCCCCCCACCTGCTTGATGTCCTTGTCCTGCAGTCCATAGTCCTTGCCCACTCTTTAACGATAACCATTCACCAAATACCCCCCCCCCCTTTCCACAAATTGCCCCCCCCCTTTTTGTGGGTTTTTCTCACCTGCACTATGTCCTCGTCCTGCAGCCCGTGGTCCTTGCCGACTTTCTGCGGCCGGTGCTTGGCGCTGGCGCCCCACACGTTCGCGTACTTCAACTGCTTCAGCAGCGTCTTGTGGATCTTGTTACAGAAGCCCTGCATGGGTGGGGTGCGAGGTGCACAACAGGGTTTGAGCAGTATATTGCAGTACGGTGCGGTGCACTACAGTACAGTATAATGCAGTACAGTACAGTACAGTACAGTACAGTACAGTACAGTACAGTACAGTACAGTACAGTACAGTACAGTACGATGACATACAGTGCACTGTAATCTAGTACAGGCATGGGGGCAGCATTTCAAGCAGCAAGGCAGCCACATGGTCAGCAACTTTCTTACCATGACATACGTTTGCTAGTAGCTGACAGCCCCGTGGCTGCCAATAATCACACATTCTCATCTCGAATCGATGTATCGCATGAATGCAGTAGAGTGCTGTACATACTGCCGAGGATGGGGCTGCCCCCCCCCCCCCTCTGAGCGCACTCACTGCACAATGACAACAGTTGCACCACACATACATACCTCTATGGTTGCCTGTGATCGTGCCAGCACCACTGGCTCGTTGAAGTCTGGCAGCTTGCCCTTCGGCTTGGTGTACACCCTGGGATGAAGCAGAGGTGGCGGTTGTGGGTGGGTGGGTGGGGGGGACGGGGACGGGGGGACAAAGCATGTCAGGGAAAATGGAGCAGGCCGGGAGACACAGGCGTGGTGGCAACTGGCAGAAGTCCTGCGTCAAGTGTGAAATGCCATGCTTGCATTCATGGAGCATTGCGCAAGCTTGCGGGAAGCAGTGCAGCAACCAATCCACCCCCCCCTCTTGACAGCTTGCCCTTGGGCTTGGAGTACACCTTGGAGTTGTGCATGGTGAAGGGCGCGGTGAGTGGGCTTTCGGTGTTGGAGGAGGGGGCTGATATGCCCTATCTACTCCGCCCCCCGGGGGTAGTACCCCCCCCCCTTCCCCTGCCCTCCCCCTGCCCTGGCCCCAGTGCAACACCCCCCCCCCTCCCCTCACCTGACCAGGTCTAGGTACTCCCAACACATCTCCACCAGACCATCCAGGTTCCATTCATGGAACGCACACACCTACACACAGTATTGCAGCAGCCACATTGTTGATACATTGTCCAAAAGCCCCCTGTAACCCCAAAGAAAGAGCCACATGCACACACTGGGTGAGCGGCACATCGCAACCAACACTCAACTGCAGGGCACTGTGTCTGTCATGGCATGCCCTTCTTAGCCCCATGAGCCTCTGGCTCCCTTGTGGGTTGCTCAAATTTTGCTGAGCCAATTACTGTAACTGTAACTGTTATTTGTTCGACCACAGGTTGCACTGCAAGGCAGAAATCTAGAGGTGCGCCTGTTGGCTTGTGATCCCTCCAGGTTCCACCGCGTGTGAAATAGTCGCCAGTACAAAACGTCGCCAGAACTGTTGGTAACCAACGCCCCCGAGTTCAGCTACGTTGCAGGCACCCACAACTGTTATGCACAGACAGCAATCTCCCACCGTGTCACTCACTGGTACGTAGTGTGGCAGTGCATCCATGACCTCCAGCTCCTCCAGTGTGATCTGGTCTATCTTGTTCACAACGTACAGCGCTGGGACGTACACGCGGCTGCACCAACAACACATACATGAGGGCGGGGGGGGGGGGGGGAAGAGGGAGAGAGGGCGGGGGTTGAGTGTCTAGGTGGTGTGAATTGGATGGGTGTGGGTGTGATCTGGTCAATCTTGTTCACGACGTACAGTCCAGGGATGTACACGCGGCTGCATCAACGGCACGTGGTGGGGGTGGGGAGGGGGGGGGGGTGGGGTGCGGGGGGGAAGGGGGGGGGGGTGCAGTGCAGAAGGGCCAACAAACCCTTGAGTGGTGTGACATGGGTGCGAGTGCGGTATAGTCATGCCTGTTGGCAACGTACAGCACAGGGATGTACACGCGGCCGTTGATGGATTCAAACCACGGGACATGGTGGTGGTGGTGGTGGTGAGAGGGGGGGGGGGGTGGGGGTGGGGAGAACAGCAGGGGCAAGAACGTTGGTGTGTCGATGGACTGCGCTGGCGGGGGTGCACGAGGGGCTTCCACGTAAGGGTTTGCAGCATTCACCATTGTCTGCCTTGAACCGGGGCAGACAATGATGAATTGCACAGACCCTAGCCCCCATCCCCGCCACAGCAAGCCAGCTACCAACAAAACCCTGCTGCCGCCGAAAATTACAGAGGTATCATTACCTGTGGTGAGGTCTACACAGGGCATTCCAAGCATTCACATGCTTACACACCTTAGTGTTTCAGCCGGTTCAACCCTGGCAGGCAATGCCATTGATGTGTGGCGAATGTGTCTGCGTGTAACATTTTCTTCCCCATTATGCTAGTCGCCACCCCCTTGCCCTGGCAGGAAAACACAACCGCAGGATGCAGATCGCACAAACATCCTTGGGTGGCTAACAGATGTGAACAGGGTTGTGGGAGCAAAAGCAAAGGTTTGGATGAATGCACGAGGGGTTGAATGTGACAACAAGAGGATAGCCTGAGACTGCGTTGGCGGGGTGTGCAGAGGGCTTCCACGCAGCGGTTTGTGCAAGTCACCATTGTCTGCCTTGAATGGGGCAGACAGGGATGAATTGCACAAACCCCAGCTTGCAAGCACCTCCCCACCCCCGCTGGGCACGCCTCAGCAAGGCAACAAACCAACCAACAAATCTACCAACAAAATGTCGGTCATAAGGGCGTCAGTAAGTGCATGGTGGGGGGGGGGGGGGGGGGGGGGGGGGCAGAACGGCAGGGGCAAGAACGTTGGTGTGCCGATGAACTGCGCTGGCGGGGGTGCACAAGGGGCTTTCAAGTAAGGGTTTGCACAAGTCACCATTGTCTGCCGTGAGCTGGGGCAGACAATGATGACTTGCACAGACCCTAGCCTGTAAACACCTCCGACACCCCCCCCCCCCAAAAACACACACAGCAAGCCAGCTCCCAACAAAACCCTGCTGCTGCCAAAAATCAGAGAGATCTCACAAAGTGTGTTAGCGGGGTGCATCCAAGGGCATTCAAGCATCTACACTTTGTTTCAGTTGACCTGCTGTACACACACCTCCACCACCATCCTCCCCAAACACCCACCTGCCCTCTATGACGTCCACGAGGTCGTCCACCTCATAGCCCTCAGCTATGCACCGTGCGGGTCCCGTCCCCCCACACGCACACTCTCTCACGGCCATAAAATATGACCAGTGACACCCCTCTAATGCACCCCCGCCCCTTTGCCTACACAACACATATCCGCCCTTCTACACCCCCCCCCCCACCACTGCGACTCATCCCCAAGCTCACACAAACATCCCCCCCCCTCAAACACGCACCTGCCCTCGATCACGTCCACGAGGTCGTCCACCCCATAGTCCTCAGCTGCATGCACCCTGTCAGTTCCCAGGCGCCATGGGGTTTACCAGAGAGCTCCTCAAGTTGAGGCACGCCAAGCAAATGGATGCGCCCCCCCTTCAGCCTCATGATAAGACACCTCCCCAAACCCTCCCTCAAAAAACTTACCCCTGACCCAAAAACCCAAAACCACACTTTGCACTCACTTGCCCTCGATCACGTCCACGAGGTCGTCCACCTCATAGTCCTCAGCTAGGTGAATGTCCGCATTGTGGATCCTGCAGCAGCAGCAGCAGCAGCAGCAGCAGCAGCAGCAGCAGCAGCAGCAGCAGCAGCAGCAGCAGCAGCAGCAGCAGCAGCAGCAGCAGCAGCAGCAGCAGCAGCAGCAGCTGTCCAGTGAGTCTCTATCAAGGGTGTGGAGGGGTGCTCCCAGCAAGGGTTACTTGGCTGAGAATCTATGCACTACGGCATGGCAATAGTGATGGTGGGGGGTCCGTGTGTTGCTGGGCCTAAATTGCCACCAAAATCGTTGACTGCCGGCGGCAACCTCCCTGTGCAAGTCCCCCCCCCCCCCACACACACACACACAACCGCCCACCTTCTCAACCCCCCCCCCCCCCCCCCCCCACACACACACAATGACTCCCCCCTACTGACACCCCCCCCCCCCCCCCGTGCCCTTGTTGCCCCCCCCCCCCCCCCACACACACACACACCTGTACTCTGCGCAGACTGCCTTGATAGCATCAAGATCAAGCTTGGTGGTGCCCTACATGACAGCAGCAGCAGCAGCAGCAGCAGCAGCAGCAGCAGCAGCAGCAGCAGCAGCAGTCAGCAGTTAGCAGGAATGAGGAGGCCTGCCAAACCACCTAAGAACAGTCTTCAGCCAGCAACAACTGGAGCCTGGCCTGTGTTGCTTGATTTAGTCTGCACAGCTCCACAAAGCACAGTAGCCGCCTGCAGCTTGAGCAACACCGTAGGTTTCAAGGGCCTCTAGAGAAAGATCACAATCCCCCAGGAGGGGAGCTGCTTCTTCTCTCTCACACCCAACCACCGGGGGAAGGGTCCCCCCCCCCCCCCCCCCCCCCCCCCGCCTTTCCCGACCACCCTCCCCCTCCCCCAGGTCAGTATCCGTGTTCACCTGCACGCTTGTTGTGAAGTTGATGCCTCCCTTGTCCTTCTTCTTGAATGCAATCTTTGGGGGTTGCTTGTTCAAACGGATGCCAAAGCCCTCAAGCTCGTGCTCTATCAACTGCGGGGGGGGGGGGGGGGGCGTTGAAGGAGGCGGCGGCGGCAGCAGCAGCAGCAGCAGCAGCAGCAGCAGCAGCAGCAGCAGCAGCAGCAGCAGCAGCAGCATTGTCAGTGCCAACCTGAGCACACCATGTGTGTGCAGCATGCCCAATCTCTTGCATACTGTCATGAAGAAGGGTGGTTGAGAAGAAGGGGGGGCGGGGGGGAGGGCTACACGCCCCCCCCCCCCCTGGCTCCTCCCCCTTCCACCCCCCCCCCCCAAACACACACACAAGGCGCAGTCTCTCTGTCGACACACATACAACCTCCTTTGATGCAAGGTGGCACGATGAGCGCGAGGGTGCAGGTTTAGGTTGTGCTGGCAGCAAATCCGTGCCCCCCCCCCTGGAGGAAGGGGGGGGGGGACTCCTTGGCACAGTCACCCCACAATCCCCACCGTTCTGTTTGTGAGTGGCTTCAAGCCGTCCAGCACGTTAACGATGAGATTGCGCGCTGTGCTGATAAGCTGCCACCCACCCACCCGCCCACCCCCACCAACCCACTCCCCCCCCCCCCCCCCCCGCCTCCCAGGCCTACCTTTTTTGTGTGTGAGTGGCTTTAAGCAGTCCAGCACAATGAGGATGAGGTTGCAGGTGCGTGCTGTGCTGATGACCTCACCCCCCCCCCCTCCCCCCACATACCCCCCCCCTTCCCACCTACCTTTTTGTGTGTGAGTGGATTCAAGCAGTCCAGCACGATCAGGATCAAGTTGCAGGTGGGTACTGTGCTGATGACCTCCCCCCCCCCCTTCTTCCTCCCACATAACCCCCCCCCCTTCCCCCAAACTCCCCTCCCCCCCGTTGCCCGTACATTTTTGTGTGTGAGTGGCTTCAAGCAACCCAGCACAATCAAGATGAGATTACAGGTGCGTGCTGTGCTGAAGACCTGCCCCCACCCCCCCTTCTTCCTCCCACATACCCCCCCCTTCCCCCCAAACTCCCCCCCCCCTCGTTGCCCGTACATTTTTGTGTGTGAGTGGCTTCAAGAAATCCAGCACAATCAGGATGAGGTGACAGGCGCGCGCTGCGCTGATGACCTGCTGCCCCCCCCCCCCCCCCCGGCAAAATCAACACTCCCCCACAACATGCCATATTACCTCGCAGGCGCCCCCCTTACCCTCTGCCCTCCCCCTCCCCCCTGTTGCATGGATGAGGACATCCAACCCTACCTTTTTGTGTGTGAGTGGCTTGAGGCAGTCCAGCACGATCAGGATGAGGTTGCAGGTGCGTGCTGTGGTGATGCCCCCCCCCCACCCTCCCACATACACCCCCCCTCCCACACAAATATCTTTGTGTGTAACTGGCAGTCCACACAATGAATTCGGGGTGACGTTGCAGGTGCGCGCTGTGCTGATGACCCCCCCCCCCCCCCCCGAGACCCCCGCGCCTACCTTTTTGTGTGTGAGTGGCTTCAAACAGTCCAGCACGATCAAGATCAAGTTGCAGGTGCGAGCTGTGCTGATGACCTGCCGTCCACGACCCTTGCCGTCCTTAGCTCCCTCAATGATACCAGGCAGGTCAAGCATCTGAATCTTGGCCCCACGGTACCGCACGATGCCTGGCACACACGTAAGCGTGGTGAACTCATACGATGCAGCCTGCAAAGGGGGGGGGGGGGATGCCGGGGGGGGGGGGGGGGATGCCCGGGGGGGGGGGGGGGGAGGGGGAGGGGCACACAAATAGGGTGGGGATAGACAGTGTGGAGATGTATTTTTGGATCTTGCGAGTGTGTGTGCGTGTGTGTGTGTGTGGGGGGGGGGCGTAAGCGTGTCCGTCCTTAGCTCCCTCAATGATACCAGGCAGGTCAAGCATCTGGATCTTGGCTCCACGGTACCGCACGATGCCTGGCACACACGTGAGCGTGGTCAACTCGTACGATGCGGCCTGCAAAAAGGGGGGGGGGTGTGAGCGGTGAGGATAGACGTTATGCAAGCGTCACGGTGCGGTCTCGAGTCCGACTCTGTGTGGGTGAGGGTGGGGGGTAGGGCATAGGGTGTGCATTTCCACAATGCCTACAGTCAGGTCTATTTGGGCCTCACCTCTGAGAATGTCCCTGTCAGCTTTGTCAGCAACGTTGACTTGCCCACACTAGGGAAGCCTGCAAGGAACACACACAGCACACACAGCACGCACAGCAGGCACAGCACACAGCACGCACAGCACACACAGCACACAGACATAGGGTCAGCCACCACCATAGCATTGGTATAAAAGGGGGCAGGGTCAGCAAAAGGGATGGCAGGGGACAAGACTGCTGCTGCTGCTGCTGCTGCTGATGCTGCTACAACAGCGGCTGTTGCTGCTGGCAGAGGTGGGTTACTGCTGCGCCTACACAATGCTACCCTGGCAAGGCGTATGCTGTGCCTGCTACTGCCCCCTGATTTAATAAAGGCAGCAACTGGATTTTACAACCTGCTGCCTTCTGAGCCACCCACGCTGCCGTCTATGCTGCTGCTGCTGCTGCCATGAGGACCTTATGGACTGTGCTGCCGCCCCTGCTGCTGCTGCTGCTGCTGCTGCTGCTGCTGCTGCTGCTGCTGCTGCTGCTGCTGCCACTGCTGTTGACACACAACCACGTGCACGCTCCAGTCACATTGCTCGCTGCTGCCTGAGCTCCTGCTGAAGCTGCCCTTGCTACTGCCGCTACTCCTGCGTTCACAGCTGCTGCTGCTGCCGATGCCCTGCTTTTGCTGTCGCTGCTCTTGCCCCGCTGTTGCTGCTGCTGCCGCTGCTGCTGCCGGTGCTGCTGCTGCCGCTGCTGCTGCTGCCGCTGCTGTTGCTGCTGCTGCCACCAGCAGCACTGATGCTACCCGTGCTGCTGGCCATGCTGCATGACTCACCCACAAAGCCCACACGCGCATCTCCGACCTTGTTGACATCGAAACCTGCAGTACACAACAGCAGTGTCCAAGCATCAGCTTCCTCCTACCACACCGTTCCCAGCAGCCAACTGCAACTCAACAGTTCATTAATGCCACTGTTGTTTGGCGAAAATGTCCATGTAACATACTCCCCCATTAATGTCAGGAAGGAGGAAGAGAGGGTGGGGTGCTGTGCCCTCCCCCCGCCCCTTCCTGACACCCCCCCCCCCCCCCCCCGTGCCCCCCCCCCCCCCCTCACCCTCTCCTCCCCTGCCGCCTCCTGCTCCTTTGCTGGGCTCCAGCAGCTGCCAGCCCCTCCTTCCCCATCCGCCATGCTCCCCACCCCCTCACCCCCTCACCCCCCCGCCCCCCGGGCATGTGCCCCCCTCACCCTCTCCTGCACCGCCGCCTCTGCCCTTGCTGGGTCCAGCAGCTGCCACTGGAGTGCCCCCCCTCCTCCCAGGATTCCTCACTTTTCCCACTTGGACTCCCTGCTGCTGCTGCTGCTGCTGCCGCCGCCCTCTCAACGCGCTACCCCCCCCGGTGTGCACCCCCCCCCTCTCACCCTCTCCTGCACCGCCGCCTCCTGCTCCCTTGCTGGGCTCCAGCAGCTCCCTGCGCAGCTTAGCCAGCTTGGCCTGTGGCAACAGCAGCGCAGGGGTTACTAGGTGGTGAGGATGGGGGGGGGGGTGCTGACGGGTAGAGTGTGCGTACTTGAAAAACACAGAGTGGTGATTGGGGACAACATGCCCTCAGTCTTTTGCAGACGGGAGACGGGTGCGTCAGTATTTGCCTAGGTCCTCTGCTGGCCAGCAACTGCATGTCAACATGCTTCTGATGTAAAGCTGGACATGTGCACATCAGCTTGAATGAACCAGCAAATTGGGCTGCTGTTCTGCACAGCAGTCAGTTGTGCGTGTGCTGCTGCTGTTGCAGCCGGGGGGGGCGTGAAGGTGTCGTCACAGCTGCTGCCCTGCTTACTTTGAGCATGCCCAGATGCCCTGAAGTGGCCTTGTTCTTCTGCGTCCTAGCCATCTGCAAACATCATCGGCAATAGCAACCTCTCAGTATCAACATCTTCCCAACTGCTCTGCTGCTGCTGTCTGTGGGCCTGCAGCAGCCCATCCATCCTTGGGTGGCACCCAAGGCAGCAGTAAGCTTTCGTGATCTGCAGCAGTTTACCTCATCCTCTATCTCCTTGATCTTTTGCATGACACTCATGGTGCCTGCCTTTTGTGATCAGCAGCCCAACAGGCAAATTCAGCTCAGCAGAGATGAGCAGCAGCAGCTGTGTGATGATAGTCGCGTCTTCTGATATGCGCGCGTCGAATGACAGCCGCTTACGATTCACCACAATAAATCAAGCCCTGCAACGCCTTGGGGTGCTTCTCATCTTTCTGCTGCTGCTGTTACACGCAACCGTCGTAACCAACTGACGGGGTCCTGATCGCCACATTCTGTACATTCGAAGCCACATCTAATCCATCAACGTCCTCCCTGTCAACAGTGCTGACAGCTGGTTGAATAGGTTGGTTCCAGTCTGGGGTCCATCCAAGGGCACGCAAGAAACCTCAGCCCAAGCTCAGTCAGTGCTTGGCATCCTCAACACTCCTGAGTAATATTTTACTTAGACCTGTGTTTGTATCTCACACGCTCGAATCAAGTGCTGCCCTGCCGCTGTTGCACTCTTGAAGTACCTTCCCTCAGCAACCCTCCTCTGTACAACAGCACCCTCCAGCCCTGCCTCTTCAGCACTGGCCCCCCTTTACGTCATCAACATCACGTGATAGCAAAATTTGAGATGGGGCAGCCTGACTTTCTGAAAGTTGCTAGAATGGCAGGGCCTGCAAGCAGTTGGCCTGCAGTGAAGTCCCGTAGCGGGTGACCCATACCCCAAAGCCTCTCCCCAAAGAACAGCAGCGACCCAGCAGCTTGACCAGCAACCACACACCAGCAGAAGACAGAAAGCTCTACAACAGACTGTGGTCCAATCACACCCAAGTTTGGCACTACCAGCCAGCATGACAGTGAACGAGGATGCCCCTCGGATACGGGACGAGGAGGTGGTACCTCTCATGGTGGCCCTTCAGCTGGAGCACGGCAGCAGCAGCAGCAGCAGCAGCAGCAGCAGCAAGCAGCACAGGCTCCCGCTGCTGCATAGGCTGAAGGGCGTATTGACCAAGGGTTTGAGCCCAGAGCTACTGGCGATTGCTTTAGGTGAGTGTGCGGATGGGTGAGGGGGAAAGTGGGGCTGGATTGGTGGTGGTGAAAGGGGGGGGGGGGAGGAAGGGGGAGGGGGGGGTCGCTGGAGGTGGTGCCTTTGCAAGTGGCCGTGCACTGGAGCTCGGCAACATCAGCAGCATTGTGGGCAGCAGCAGCAAGCAGCACATGCGCCCACTGCTGCAGGGGCTAAGGGGTGCATTGACCACAGGTGTAAGCCCAGAGCTGCTGGCGATTGCTTTAGGTGAGTGTGCGGATGGGTGAGGGGGAAAGTGGGGCTGGATTGGTGGTGGTGAAGGGGGGGGGGAGGGAGGGGGTGTTGCCGGAGGTGGTGCCTCTGATGGTGTGGCCCTGCCTCTGATGGTGGGGGCAGGTGGAGTTGGTCTGGTGGGGACAGTTGGGGGCCGCGGCAGGGGGGGGGGGGGCTCTGATGGTGGCCCTGCAGCAGGAGTATGGCAGCAGCAGCAGCAGCAGCAACAGCAGCAGCACATGTCCCACCTGCAGAAGCGACCAGCTGTGGCGTAATCAGACCACATGGTCTGCTGTGCTGTGCTGTGCTGTGCAGTGTACTTTGTGCAGGGCATCTTGACACCATCATACTTGACTGACTAGCTTTCTTTGAGTGCCTCAACCTTACCGTGTCCTGTGCTGTGCTGTCCTGTGCTGTGCTGTGCTGTGCTGTGCTGTGCTGTGCTGTGCTGTGCTGTGCTGTGCTGTGCTGTGCTGTGCTGTGCTGTGCTGTGCTGTGCTGTGCTGTGCTGTGCTGTGCTGTGCTGTGCTGTGCTGTGTGTGCAGTGTACTTTGTCCAGGGCATTTTGAAGCTGTCATCACTAGCAGTCACATTCTTCTTAAAGGATGACCTCAAGATGGAGCCAACACAGGTGCGAACATGACAGCAGCAGCAGCAGCAGCAGCAGCAGCAGCAGCAGCAGCAGCTGCACTGGCAGTATCGGCCTTAAGTTGTGTTCAGCCCGCCGCGTCAGCCAGCAGCAATAGGCTGCAGCCGTCAACTATGCGCACACTGGCAGCAGCACTGGCGGCAGCAGCAGCAGCAGAAGCAGCAGCAGCAGCAGCAGCAGGTGCCTGAGGTTGAAGGTTGCATGCATGCTCTATTTGATCTGGCAACCATAAGTCATGTTGGCACTAGCACTGAGTGGTCAGCAGTCAATCACGCTGCTGCATCGTGCCATCTTTAGGCCAGATAGACGGTGTGAAGCGCGTAACTTCCGCCATCAACCTGCACAATCATGATTCATAATTGTCACAGCTCTGGAAAGTACCTGCTGCCCATACCATTTACCTCCACAGCCCCCTTCCAGAAGCAAACAACTCCTTTTGTGTCTGCGATTGCAGATGGCCGTTGCCAACACCATCACAGGTCTGCCCTGGGCCGTCAAGCCGCACTATAAACCACAGTGCTCTTGACCCTACCGACATCATACTCCTTTCCTCTTTGCCCTTTGTTGTTGTGTGCAGATGGCTGTAGCTGACACCAATCTTTCCTGAATGTTCCCACCACTTTCTCTCTGTGCTTGCATATTTTGTTGCAGATGGCTGTTGCTGACACCATCACAGCTCTGCCCTGGGCCGTCAAGCCGCTGTATGGATTCATTACTGATAGCTTCCCCATCAGGGGCATGAGGCGGAGACCCTACCTCATACTGTCAGGGCTAGTAGGTAAGAGCGGGAAGTAGCAGCAGCAGCAGTAGGAACAGCAGCGGCAGCAGCAGCGGTATCACCGACAGCGTCAGCGAACAGGAGATGGTGTGGCATCTCTTCCTGACCCCCCCCCCCCCCACACACACACATGTTTGAACCCCCACAAAACACCCCTCCTCACTGGCCTGCATGACAGCAGCAGCACTGTTGACAGTGCCCTCCTCCCCCGCACACCCTCTTGCAACACGGTTGGTTGCCTGACTTGACCGGCACCATGAACCTCTTCCCACGTGAACTCCCATCCCCCTCAACAGGTAGTGCTGCTTGGTTGTGCATGGCTCGCCTAGCCAACTCAGTGTCCACAGCGCTGGCCTGCATCGCAGCAGCAGCTCTGTCAACGGAATGCTCTGCGCACATGCTTGCCCTGGACTCCGCACGCACACCGTGCTGACCTACCCCCCCCCCCCCCCCCCCGGGGCACCCCCCCCCCCCCCCATTCGCCTCATGACACAGGTAGTGGTGCTTGGCTGTGCATGTGTTGCCAGGCCAGCTCAGCGCCCACGGCCCAGGCCTGCATCATCACAGCAGCGGCACACCCATGGGTTGAGCCATGGGTTGTTGACACACCACCCTCTTCTGACTTGCCCCCCCCCCCCTCCGCCTCTACACACAGGAAGTGCTGCTTGGTTGTGCATGACCGGCCTCGCCAACTCAGTGCCCACAGCCTTGGCGTGCATCACAGCAGCAGGTCTGTCAACAAAGTGCTCTGCGTTCAAACACCCCTGACCGCAACTCTGCACGCTCATCTTGCCAACCTCTCCCGCCTGACCACCCCCCCCCCACCCCACCCCCACCCCCACCGTTTTGCACCCCCCCCCCCCTGGGCCCTGCCGAAACACAGGTAGTGCTGCTTGGTTGTGCATGGCTGGCCTAGCCAACTCAGTGCCTACAGCCCTGGCGTGCATAACAGCAGCAGGTCTGTCAACGGCCTTCTCTGATGTGGTGGCAGACTCCATTGTGGTGCAGCTGGCACGAGCATCACCCGGGGCAACAGAGGGCGCACTGCAGTCAATGTGAGTGTGCAGCTGTCTTTGGGGGGGGGGGGGGTCAGGGAGGTGGGACAGGGGGGGGGGGGGGCTGTGACTCCATTGTGGTGCAGCTGGCACGCGCATCGCCGGCAGCAACAGAGGGTGCACTGCAGTCAATGTGAGCTGGACCTGTGTATTGAGGGGAGGGGGGGGGGCATCTCAGCAGGTCAAAGAGGGGAGGGGTGGCAGACTCCATTGTGGTGCAGCTGGCACGAGCATCACCCGGGGCAACAGAGGGCGCACTGCAGTCAATGTGAGCCAGTGGTTTCATTTGACATGAACATGTGTGTGTGGGTGGGTGGGTGGGGTGGGGGGGGGGGGCAGCACATTGTTGAGTAGCTGCAGCCAAGGAAGGTGCGAGTGTCTTTTGTGAGGCGGGGGCAGGGGGGGGGGGGGGGCTAGACTCCATTTTGGTGCAGCCTGCACAGGCATAGCCTGGGGCAACAGAGGGCGCACTGCAGTCAACGTGAGCTTGATCTGTCTTTTGGGGGGGGGGTCAAAGGTTGAAGGGGGGGGGGCTCCATTCAGTGCAGCTGGCACATGCATCACCGGGAGCGACAGAGGGGCCACTGCAGTCCATGTGCGTAAGCAGCTGTTTGGGGGGAGTGGGGGGGGGCTATTCAGGGACGGCTGAGGACAGGCCCGGGACAAGTTGCCCCAGCCCCCACGGGAGGGGGGTGACTCATTGTGGTGCAGCTGGCACTGGCATCACCCGGGGCAGCAGAGGGCGTACTGCAGTCCAAGTAGGTACGCAGCTTTTGAGGGAGGGCCCGGGGGGTGCACACAAATCAGGGGGGGGGGCAGGTGTGCATGCCGCTTGCTGAGCCGTTTCAGAGGATATGCGGCAGTTGAAGCACAGCCGCTGTTTGACTCGCCCATGATGGATCAACAGCCCCCAATGTACCATCCAATGGTCACTGATCAGTGACTTTTGGCTGGTACCTTGGGGACTGCTATCCATCGTGCCTGGGCTAAACAGTGGATCGCCCAACTGCTGCATGTCCTGCCTACAAATCATTCACCCTACGTTATGTCACTGCTCGATCACTCTTACTGCTTCTCACTCTTACTGCTTATGACTCTTTTCTGCTGCATCTAAGAGCAGAGCAAGAGGGCTTGCCACATGCCTCAAAGGCAGGACACGGCCACAGTGTTGACCAGGCTGCAACTGATGCTTTCTTATGCTGAGTGTACATGAGTGCATTGCGACATGCCATGCTGTGCCGTGGTCTGCTCTGTGTGTAGGTGCTGGGGCGCCCATGCCTTTGGTTGAGTTATCACAGCCCTGTGCCACAGGGGCCCTGTGTACAGTTGACGATCTTGTCTGCACTGTTGCATTTTATGCTGAGCACATCGTGACACGCCATGCTGTGCTGTGCTGTGCTGTGCTGTGCTGTGCTGTGTGTGTAGGTGCTGGGGTGCCCATGCTTTTGGCAGAGTGATCACAGCATATCTCAGCGGGTGGCTGGTGGGTAAGGCAGGACCACGGCCAGTCTTCGCTGCCACATTCTGACACACCATGGTGTGCTGTGCTGTGCTTTGCTGTGTCTGCAGGTGCTGGGGTGCCCACGCCTTTGGCCGAGTGATCACAGCATATCTCAGCGGGTGGCTGGTGGGTAAGGCAGGACCCCGGCCAGTCTTTGCCGCCACTGCCACCTTTCCCCTCATAGTGTGTGCATCAAGCTGCCTTATAAAGGAGTCCAGCAGCAGCAGCAGCAGCAGCAGCAGCAGCAGTAGCAGGGCAGGCCACAGCATGGCACAGCACGCGACCGACTCCGGCCACACATATGGGGATGCTGCTCCTGCGGCAGATGCTGCTGGGGATGGTGATCAGGCGGCCTTGCTCAGCAACCACCACCACCCGCAGCAGCAGCAGCAGCAGCAGCTTGACCAAAATGGCTCAGCAGCAGCAGCAGTAGTAGGGACGGGTGGCCCCTTCGCCTTTGCTGCGCAGGCGGGTCATGATCCCTCCCCCGCCCAGGGTTTATCCTCAACCCACTCAGCGGTTTTAGCGGCTAGGTTCGGTTCAACAGAGGTGCTGCATTCCCAGCTGCAATGGCAACCGGGGGTGCAGCACTTGCACCACAAGCATAGACACCCCGCTGCATCGGCAGGCAACACACCCACAGCAGCAGCAGCAGCAGCAGCGGCGGCGGCGGCAGCAGGGGATGGGGATGGTGGTTGTGTGGGGCTGGAGAGGGCAGGCAGCAGCAGAGGGGGAAAGGTGAAGGGGCGGGGGTGGCTGGCGCAGTCTTGGAGCAGTGTGGGGCGCAGTGTGCGGCTGTTCTGGACGGCTGTCAAGCAGCCACACATGCTGCGGCCTGTGGTGTTTCTCTTTCTGTTGCAAGTGAGTCTGCTTGAACTTTGGCTTGTGTTGCTTTGGTGGGGGGGAGTGAGGGGGGGGGGGTGCTTGATTCCTGCACTCTCTCAAAAACAGCATGTAGAAGACAGCAGGACTGATGTTCCAAAGCTACTCAAGATTGACAGTTGAGTCAGCAATTGCGGAGATATCAATCAGTCACTAACCGCATTTGCTGGTATGCTACATTGTTCTCATTCGCATGCTCAGCACAAGACATCGAGACCTACCCACACCCACTTCCCGCATGCCAATGCCTTGGCCCCTCGTGGTGCCAGGCCACCTCACACTGACTCATGCCCCCCCCCCCCGTGCGCGTCTTGTGACCCAGGCCATGCCGCAGCCCGACTCTGCCATGTTCTACTTCAAGACCAACAGGCTAGGGTTTGATGCAGAGTTCTTTGGACGGGTGAAGCTGGTGGCTGCACTGGCAGACCTGGCAGGTGGGTGTGGCGGGGGGGGGGGGGGTTGGGGTGCGTGTGGTGTGGGTGGGTGGGTGGGTGTGTGTGTGTGTGGGGGGGGGGGGAGGATGTGTGTGTGGGGGGGGGGATAGCAAAGGGTGTGTGTGTGTGGGGGGGGGGGGGGATGTGTGTGTGTGGGGGGGGGTATGTGTGTGTGTGTGTGGGGGGGGGGGGGGGGTATGTGTGTGTGTGTGTGTGTGTGTGTGTGTGTGTGTGTGTGTGGTGTGTGTGTGTGTGTGTGTGTGTGTGGTGTGTGTGTGTGTGTGTGTGTGTGTGTGTGTGTGTGTTTGGGGGGGGGGGGAGGGTATTTGTGTTTGAGGTGGGGGGCGGGCGGGGGGGGGGGGGGGCAGCGAAGATGGCATGGCGCTTCGCATCCTTCTGCCAGAAATCTGGAGTGGTCAGTGCGTGTGATGCGGATTGCATGGGCTGGTGAAGCTGGTGGCAGCCCTTTGGACTTGACAGGCGGGACTGGCTCTGTATGTGGTGTGTGTCTGTGTGTGTGTGTGGGGGGGGGGGGGATTAGTGAGTGTGCCTTGGGGGAGGGGCAGAAACACGGGTAGTGAGCCTAGGTGGGCGGCTTCCTTGTCAGTCGGGGACATTAACACCAATGCTGTCATGTTGACTTTCACAGTCGTTCTTCTGCTGCTGCTGCTGCTGCTGCTGCTGCTGCTGCTGCTGCTGCAGGTCTGTTTGTGTATAACACGTTCCTGAAGTCAGTGCGGCTGCGGCCGCTGATGCTGTGGGGTGCGCTGCTGGGTTGTGCTGTGGGCCTCACCCCGCTGCTGCTGGTCGAGGGGGGTCAACAGGAAACTGGGGATATCGGACAGGTGAAACTCGTGTATATTTGGAGGGGGGAGGCATGTGTGTGTGAAGGGGGGGGGGGAGGTGGAGGGGGGATCACCAATACGGGCTGTTGTGTGTTCAATTTGTGTTGTTGCTTAAGGGTGGGTGTCCTTGCGTGCATCAGTTGCGACCGCCGGCGGACCCCCCGTGGTGGGTGCGCTGCTGGGTTGTGCTGTGGGTCTCACCCCCTTGCTGCTGGTGGAGGGGTTCAACAGGAAAATGGGGGTATCTGACAGGTGAGGCTAGTGCATTTGGGGGGGGGGGCTGTCGTGTGTCGACAGGAGAGACTGCATGCGTGTCATGTGTGGTTTGGGGGTAGGGGGGAGGGGGGAGGAGGGGAACTGCCAACATGGACTGTTGTATGAACATTGTGTGTTGGCTTGGGGGTGGGTGTGCGTGCATGCGTCACTTTCGACAGCCGTCAACCTGTCCTGAGGGGTGCGCTGCTGGGGTGTGCTGTGGGCCTCACCCCTGCTGCTGGTGGAGGGGTTCAACAGGAAATTGGTAATATCCGACAGGTCAGGCTGGTTTGTGTGGTGTGTGTGTGTAGGGGGGGAGGGGGGCTACATGGGCAGTTGTGTGAATGATGTGTGTTGGTTTGGGGGGTGGGCGTGTGTGCGTCAGTTGCGAGCGTCGCCTACCCGTCCCCTCGGGGTGCATTGCTGGGTTGTGCTGTGGGTCTCACCCGTTGCTGCTGGTCGAGGGGTCAACAGGAAACTGGGGGTATCTGACGGGTGAGGCTGGTATTTGTGTGTTTTGGGGGGGGGGGGGGAGGATGAGGAGCAGTCAGCATGGGCTGGGTGGACACTCCAGCACGGGCTGTTGAGAGATCCATGTGTTTTGGCTTGGTGTGGGGGGGCAACTGCAGTCACTTGCTGCCGTGGAGTGCACTGCTTGGGGTGTCGTCTCACTCTAGAGGGGCCCCCGGGGCAAGAAAACTCAGCAATTCCAACCAGCCAAGCACTGCTGCTGCTGCTGCTGCTGCTGCTGCTGCTGCTGCTGTTGCAGGTTGTTTGCGATGGTGGACTCTGCCATTCTTGCCTCCATCGGTCAGGTCCTGATGATGCCTACACTGGTGCTGTGCGCAAGGCGAGTACGGGGGGGGGGGGGGGGGGTGATAACTGAAAGGGGGTATATGAGTGTTCAAGCAAGATTGATGGTGGCAAGGGGTGGGGGGGCGG